>VZTR01023612.1:3030-91719 GCA_013400775.1 Chaetops frenatus | reverse complement strand
ATTACCTGAAGCTGTAATTGGAGGATTAATCCCTGATATGTAAATGGACCAAGCTTATAATTGTCTGAAAATCTTGTGACCATTGTCCATCGTGGGTGTTGTCTCTCTCATAGGCTTTGACTGCCCAAGGTGTATCTATTGAAGGCCTTCAATAAATACCTACTCTGCCTCTCTTAATCTTGCCTAGCCTTTGTTCTAGGTAGCCACTCCAAGGCATCAGTAGCCAAGAGACCACTGGCTGTGGGTGGTCTGAGTGCTTTGGGCTGGTTTCAGTGGTGTGGGAGCTGCTGTCCCACAGCACTGCTGCACATCTTCCCATTGTCATCTTGGAATGATGGTTAGCTGGTGCTGTTTATCTCATTTCCAGGACTTGCCTGCTGGGAAGGCTAAAAATAGATCACGTTGTGTTTTTCTGTTACAAAATCAGGGTGAGTATTAAAGAGTGAATTCTTGGACTGATTTACTGAAAATAGCAACCCATGTTAACATGAAGCAGAGATCAGTGTACAAACACGCAACCCCCAAGGGTATTAAAATTTCTTCAGGTTTAGTAGGTGTTTCTTGAAGTCAGTAGGTGAGATTTTAGAGAGTTACTCTACTTCTTAGCATTGGCAAAATACAGGGAATTCTGGATAAAGTTCAGTTTTGCCTCAGTGAACAAAACCTAGGAGACCCTAATGTGCCTTCAGTGTGAACATTCTCAATTAAATCATACCTGCTTGTGAGGGGTCAGTTTTTTGGGTCTGGTTTAGCATCTTTGGTGGTATGGACAGTGGGATTGAGGGCAGCACTGGGGGAGAAGGTGTGAGCAGTCCTGCCCATTCCTCGTGATTGTGGCCCACTCTGGTGGGGCTGCAGGACCCTCCCCTGCCTGCTGATGTTCTTACTTGCTGAGCAGGGATATCCAGCAGTTTTTAAGCCAGTGAGAGTTCAGACAGAGTAAGTAATTCAGAATTTGATTCTTTAAAATCCATATAACATGACTGGGTTCAGCAGTGAGGTGAAAGGCTCTTTCCTCTGCGAGCCTTGGAAGTTGTTTTGGATTGAATTGTTTGAATCAAGTAGCATTTGCTGCATGCTTCTGATTTTGCTTGAAGCAAGTAAAAGTTAGGGCTGAAGTCTTGACTTTGCTGTACATAAAAATTCCTTTGTTGGATACGTCGGTTTTGATCTCAATTTGACTGTTTGTCTCTTCTGCATCTTGCATCTAATTTGTATTCCAGCAGGATAAAATGAACTTGATAATGGCCTTTTAGCTTGTCATTCTAAAACACATGCTCAGCCTGGAAGAGCCAATAAAAGCCATGTTTATGGGAGTCTTACAGTCTAGTGATTGGGAATGGACTGACATGTTGACTGCAGGGACATATGCAAAGTGGATTTTAGATGGATCTTGTAGCTAGTGGTGTTCAAAACCAGCAAACAGCACAGTTTTGGATCTGAGCACTGTTCTAAAATCAGTTAAAGTCAAAGGAACACTTTCATGTCTTTATCAAGCATTCACACACTGTGCTTCCTATCCAGAGCATCTGCCCTACCCAGGGTGTGTAAAAGCCATATGGCCAGGTGGGAGCAAGTCAGATTACTGCCATCATAGCCAGGGGGAAGAAGTGGGTGCCTTCAGAGTTACTAATGTCAGGTTATAATACACCTGTAAGAGGGGAGGTTGTGAATTGTCTTCTAATGTCACCGGTGTCCCACCACTCACTTTATGAAGATGTTGGTATGGCTGGTTCAAACTTTGGCATCCAAAGTCCTGTGAGATGGATCCCATTACCAACATGGAAATTCAGTGTTCCCAGTACTTGTGCAGCTGCTTTCCTTCAGCAATGGTGATTTGCCCTCCCTGAGTGTGTGATACCACATCTGTCATCTTCTCTAGATCAGAGAAACCTGTGGTTGCCTGGAGTTCAACTCTAACTGTGATTGCAGCTTCAGTGAGAAGAGTAAATAACCTTTCCTTTTGCAGTAGGTCCCTAAAATATGTATGACTAACTAGTGGCAGCAGAGCTGGGGTAAGCCAAGGAGCAGAGCGTGTTTTGACAGCATCGGCCCCTCTGTGCTGGGAGCATGTAGGGCTTGTTAGTGAATGTGATTCAGCACTCCCCAGTCCTGACTCCACTGCCAGGGCTGGTTTGCTGTCTGGTTAGTGAGTCAGCAAACTTCCAGCTTCACCCTGCCCTTGTCTGGATGAATATTTACTGAGCCTGGGCACAGAGGCTGCTGCAGGCAGTGCCTGCTCAGGAAGGGGGGTGAGGAGTGAGTTGGATGCGGCTCAGAGACCTCCAGCCGTGGGGACTCTGGGCTGGGGTGAGGAATCTGTCCTGAGACACACCTTTTTCTGTGATTTCCTTTTATGATAAAGCTGGTGCTGGTCTGTCTCCAGAGTGCTGGTGAGTGTCCCATCAGTTTTTGCCTTACCTGGGAGCAGGTGTAGAGGGTGTAAGCCTGCAGCTTGCATTACTGTTTACACAGTGTAGTTACCCTGCTGAGATTCACACTGCTGGCTTCTTTGACAAATAGGGACTCCTGAGGGAAAATAACTGGATATGTAGTTTGATGATAGAATCATTTAGATTGGAAAACACCTCTAATATCATTGAGTCCAACCATTCCCCCAGTACTGCCAAGCTCATCACTAACCCATGTCCCCACCTATCACACCTGCACATCTTAAATCCCTCCAGGGAAAGGGATTCAGTCATTGTCCTGGGCAGCCTGGTCCAGGGCTTGACAAGTCTTCCCATGAAAAAATCTTCCCTAATATCCAATCTAAATTTCCCATGGCTTAACTTGAGGTAATTTCCTCTTGTCCTGTCCCTTGTACCCTGGGAGCAGAGCCTGAGCCCCACCTGGCTGCACCCTCCTGTCAGGGAGTTGTGGAGAGCCAGAAGGTCCTCCCAAGCCTCCTTTTCTCCAGGCTGAGCCTCCCCCAGCTCCCTCAGCTGCTCCTCATCAGACTTGTGTTCCAGAGTCTGTTTTAATTTGTTATTTATTATGAGGAGCATCATACTACTTCCACTCCCTGAGAATAAGAAAGCTTCAACATATTCCAGGCTGAAAGCACAGAACTTGAAGCAAGCAGCAACATACAAAGAACTGTTTTAAAGGTACCTGGAAACTTAGTTTAGTCTTGAATTCTGGAGGGAAACCCCCATATTTTCCCACTGTGATGCCTTGCATGAACATGAGGTGAGTAAAGTAACACAGACCTGCAGATTTTACCTTGACTTTAGTCTTGCAGTAGTTACTTGGAGTAACTGTTTTGCCATCCTGATAAATTAGTTATCACATTGCACTTGTGGATGGATTGGAGAGAGGGACAGAGCTTCCTTCTCTGTCTTCCACTCCATATTATTTTACTCTTTTATTTGTTACATGTAGAGCAGAGAGAGAGAGCACAGAGGAAGGATCAGAAATGCAGGAGCAGAAACAGATGGCCAAAGCTCTTGCTTGTGTAGCCAGAGAAAGCTGATGCTTTTCAAACTGCAAACTTTGATGGAAGTTTTAAGTACCAATCCCACATGGTTTTAGCAGTTTTGTGTCTTCCTTTCTTGTGTAACTGTTGTAGGAAGCAGTGATGATGGGGGAGAGATTTGTAAGATTTGCTTTGAGGAGTTGAATTTGGCTTCTGACTTAGTGTTGAAACAATGGCTGGTTCTCCTTTGAATAAAAAAAGGCACCAACTCCTAGATTCAGTCACGTTCTGCTGTTAGTGCTGAAATTGTCTGAAAGAAATGTCTGGAATTGCCTGACATTGTCTCATGTGTTTCATCCTCACCATTGTTAAGGTTCGTTAATGATTCCATTATAAAACCCTATTTGCAGAAATGGTTTTCTAAAAGCAATCTCGTGTTATATTATTACGTTGTTTATATTATATAAATGCTGAAGGACTAGACATGTATTAATAGGGAGCCTTGTGATTGTGGAGCCAGTAATTACTTGACTGGTGATTACTCTATCACAAACTCCGCTGACTCTCAGCACTTTGGATAGGAGAATAAAATTCCTTCTGCAAATTGGGAAGATAATTTCCTTTGGAATAGTGGTTGTTACACAGTGCTGGAAATCCTCTGAATGCAGATAAGCAGTAAAAGCCAGTTAGCTCTAGGCAGTGCAGTTGATGCTTTGGAATAGACTGTCATGGTGGAGAGCCTTGTGAGTCACCAGGGACATAATGAAGATGCTAAAGGAGATCTCCAAGCCTTTCAGGAGAGAACGTGCTGGCTGGAAAACCAGGCAGCTGTAACCATTTGTGTTCCCTGTACTCCCTCCGTGGTGTGTCCCACTGGCTGGGATGGCTGTGGCACTGGTGTGAGGTACCTTCTCCCTCCTTTCCATAGGGTTAAGCACTGTCTCTTCCCTACTGTGTCATCGTGCCCCAATAGAAAAGTGAGGCCACTCAGTCCCCAAAGAGGGACAAGAGAGCAGCTTCAGAGGAATGTGCTGGTCAAGATCAAGTGATCCTGTCCTGCTCAGTTGCTCCGAGAACCCAGGAATCCCTTCCCACCCCTCAGGGTACAGTGGAGTCACAAGCTGCCTCTTCCATGAGGATACCACAGGACAGTTCTCCCCATGTGCCAGCCTCTTCTGTGGCTGCATCCAAAGGATGATCCAGCTGTGACTCTGCTTCCTCCCCTCTCCTCCTTAAGGGCTGGGCAAGGGACCAGTCCTTGCACATCTACCCCAACCACAACACTGTAAAACATTACTGTGAGATTCCAGCACTGTGCCTGAGGAAGCCCAAGATGGAAAATTCTAGCCCAGCAATTCTTCATCCTTTTCAAGCCACTGCGGCCTTCCCTATAGCCAGTGGCCTCTCCCTCTTTGGTGGGACAGTGGGGAAAGAAGGACCAAGCCCTGGGCCAAAAATCTCCACTCTCAGCTGCTGCAAAAGCACAAAGACTAAAGATAAAAGGTCTGTACTAGTGCCCTTAAAAATTCAGCAACTTTGCCCTCAGATTCTGGTAGAGCTAAGTTGCCTTTCTGGTCTTTCCCTTTTTATTTCCCATTGTTCCTATAGCAAACACCTTGAATATAAATGGTGAAGGTTTCTCCCTGCAAATTCTTGGATAAGACTTGATTGTTGATCTCTTGGCGAAGAGCTCTGGAACCAGAGCTCTTTAGAGGTGTCAGTAACCACTTCCTGGCAAAGGAAGCTCCCAGCACAGTGCTGGTTACACAAGGGGATGGGATCTTCTAAGAGTTCCAGAAGTTGTGTGGGTTTACACTGGTTCACTCAGTGAAACTTTTCCATTGCTCCAAGTGAACAACTTCCAAAAATATTAATAGTAATAATAGAGAAGTAGAAGAGAGAGAAGGAGTCAGGGAAAGAGGGACAAAACATGTCCTGGCTGTCTCAAGGGAAGTGAGGAAGAAATGTAGACCAGCCATAGCCTACATACATATATATATATTTATATATCTATCTTGGTTGTGACAGTTTTTGTAGAGCGTTAGAAGAGCCTCCTGGAATACCACTGCTTTATTATCAGACACAGACCGGGATGTCACCTGTTCTCTTGCCCGAGGCATTCCTGATTTAGCAGCTCTATAGGAGTCCCATTATTCAAAGTTTACTTAAAATAATTACTGTAATCATCCCTATATTGTCACAGTGTAAGGAACCAGAAAATTGCATTGCATAATTCCCTCGCAGTTGTCTGAGAAATCTCCCGTCTGCTTTGCCAGCACAGCGCAGAGATGTGATGTGAAACCCCAGTTTCCTGCAAAGGGGCTGCCGCGGTTCCGAGTTCGCGAGGCGCCGCCGCTGATGTGTTTGTTCGTATTTTATCTGCCGCGCTCCACGACTGAATGAAAGAGAAGTGTTGGCAGAGGTCAAGCATTGTTTGAACGTGTTGCAAATGGTTTCCCAGGGAAACAGCAAATCAGTACTCGTAGGCTCCTGCAGCATCTCCAGAACAACATCCAGCCACCAGCCATAGCCCCGTGTGTGTGCTGTAGTACTCGGGACCAAGGGCAATGCAGACTAAAGCCACCGTGAGCGCCTGAGTGGGAGAGCAGTTCCAGAGGATGAAGAAACATTCAGCAAGAGTGGCACCGCTACCATCTTACAGTGTTTCCGAATTAAATTCGCCTGTGCCAGACGGTAAATGCTTTTTTTCCCCCCCCCCGTATATCTCATCCTAGGCAGGAGTTCACTCCTCATGCTCCTCCTGCTCCGTTCCATGCAGAGTAACAGGAATGCTATGTCTGTATGTGTGTGTGTGTTGTTAAAAGTAATGGTCAGATAGCATTTTTAGCACTTTAATATCATCTGGGATAGGTGGCAGTTAAATTTCTGTTGCCTGTGTTCAACTGCTGTGTAAATGATTCCTGGTGAAGAAACTGATGTTGAAATGTGAACAACGGATGAAGTTGTTGTACTTCAATTCTGGCTTTTAAAATTATGTGAAATTACGTCCGTGTAATGTTATTGGCTCCTCTGAAGTATTGTACTGTTGTGGTCTAGATTTATTGTTTTTTCTGTAAAGACAGAAGCACCAACTTTTTTGTGCTTGCTGTCCCTCAGCTCAGTATAGCAGTTGTCCTCTTAAACCGCTTTTTTCACCCCTCATTTTCAGAAATGTCAGCTCTTAAGCAATTCTTTAATACAGAAACCACAAGATAGAAATTGGGAATTCTTTTGTATGCTCTTTATCAGACATGAGAGCCTTGTTCCTTTAGGAGTGCCCATCAACTTCACATCACGCTTCAGAGTCACTGGGAATGTGGTGATGTTGTCCAGCAGAAGATTTGACTGCCCTGAGAGTGAAACAAATAAAGTCAGTGTGCTGAAAATTTGCAGTAGGTATACATGCTGTAAAATCAGAGGTCAAAAGGGAAAGCTTTCTTAAAAATACTCCTGATGTTCAGATTTGAGTTTTTGGCTTAAATGTCTGTAGAAATCTCAGGATTTAACTGCACTGTTTGAGTTTACAAACCTCAGTATCAGATGTTTTAAAGAGCTGCGTGGCACTTCCCAAAGTTGCTTGTTGTGCCAGAAATGAGCTGTTTTGCCACCAGGTGTGTGTGGTGAGGACACTGGGGCTGTAAAACTGCAAGGTGCTTGTGCTGTCTCTGTTTTGAGCCAACCAGCAATGAAAGTGTAATTCCTTTTTGTGAGTTGAATTCATCCAGGAGCAAACCAAAGCAGGAGCCACGGTCCAGTGCTGGTCAGCAGAGCGTGACTTCCAGTTCTTTGATCTACCTGGCTCAGGCTGCCTTCAATTACAAACAGGGCTGGAGTTTGATAGACCAGGCAGCAGTTTGTGTTGTTTTTCTCAGAATTTTGTGTGTGATATTAGGAATTCTGCAGGCTTGGTAGTTACCTGGTTTATCTTCCTTGAGGGGAAAATGCCTTAAGGAAAGTTGGAGGAGCTGCCTGCTTATTGCAGATGCACAGCACCAGGCTTCAGGAGGTGTGATATTGTAATTCGTACCCTCACCTGCTTTTTCAGGAGCAGTGTTACGGCCAGGTGAGCTGGCTGTGCTGGTAAAATGGGGTGATTCGCTGCTCTTTATTTCCTGAGGGCTCAGACTGGGCTCGTGTCACGCTGGGTAGTGAATGCAGAGGATTAAAGGTTGTCCCTGCCTCACAGAGGTCTAAGACAAGCTGTGGTTGCCTTCAGCCTACCAGTCCAGCTGCTGTCAGGTGCCTCTGTAAGACCTGTCTGAACCTGGGTTGCAGCAGCAGTGTCAAAATTACACTGCCTGGTTCCCCAGGGAGGGAAAATCCAGTCTTTGTAGGGAGAAAGGGCAACAGACTGGAAGTGAGTACATGACAGCACTTGTCACACCCAACAGGCTGCAAATGGAACGGTTCTTGCTCAGGATGGAGCTGGCCAAGCTGAATTAATACTGGACCCATACATTAAGCGTGTGTGTGCACAGCTGATTTTACAGATCAGCAAAGATTTTAGCATGAATTTCCAAAGAATCCTAATGGGATAGGGCAGCCACTGTGTCTGTCCCCCCTTTTTAGCTTCCCAGGAGCACTGCATCTGTCCCCCCTCTCCTTCCCGAACATGGGAGGGCACATGGAAGAGATTTCAGAGCAGCATGGGCTGTGGGCCTGTGTGCTGGCAGGAGAGCAGGGGAGCAGTGTGCTCTGTGTGAGCAGTTTGCCCACATTTGAGGTTTGTGGCTTCCTAGATACCTCTTGCTAAAACCACAGGAACTGCTGACTCCTGGAGAGTGGTGTGAAACCCAGGCAAGGAGAGATGGGTGGTCAGAACATGCTGCTCATCTGGAAGGAAATGGAGCAGAGACAGCTGCCCAGGAGGGCTGGCACCTGGGTGAGTGGGAGGATGTGAGGTGTGTGCCAGGCTGGCTCCACAGCCACCAGACTCTTTTGAGAAGGTGTCTGCACCTCAGCCTGGCCAGCCCCCCTCTCCCCAGCATCAGCCAGGTGTGTGGCATGGACACTGCATGGAGGAGACCCATCCCAAAAATGCCCTCCTGGGAAGGCAGAGATCAGACCTGTCAGAGCTGTTAACTCAAGAGCAGTGGAGAAAACAGATTGAAATACCTCCTGGGATTGTGAAATACAACAGGACAGTGATAAATCCCTCCTGTTGCCCCAGCTGCTTACCTGGAAGATGCTCCTTTAACCCACCCTTCCTCAAATGTGCTTAATTAGGCTCTAAGTCGGGCAAGGAAATTGAAGCATGTGCTCAATGCGCTGCAGTGCTGCCGTGGCCTGGGTCTGAGGCAGCCCGGCTTGGACTCATCCACATCCATCTAAACATAAGCAAATAAATATAATTGGTAAGTGCTGAGAAATTTGGGAGAGTTGGGCACCTCCAGGAGGTGATTCACCTCGCAAGGTTGGTATCTGAGGGAGCTGGAATGAATCACTCCCTGGAGGCACCTGTCAGCCAGGAGAGGCAATAGTTTGTGTAGGAAATAAATCCAAATCCAAAGTGTTGCTGAGCTGCCTGTCAGTGTAATGGCTGCTTTTTTGGGTTTTGGGAGATCCATGAACCAGTGTGGATTTATTGCAGTGTTTGTTAAAAGTAGAAGCTGTATTGTAATTATTTATTAATGAGATACGTATGAGTGATATCTGGACTGTCCTGGGTGTAAATTCCTTTCACAACAACTTCATGTCGAGGCAGCTTCATGGCTTTCATTGAAGCTACTCTTGAGTTACAGCAGGGAAAGTAAAAGTGAGAGTTTAACTGGGAATGTCTGTTTCTTTTTGGAAATGTCACCAAATTCTAGCAACAACAAGATTAATTTTCAGAGGATTTTTTTAAAAATAGATTGTTAAGCTTTTAGTTTGGAGTAGAGTGTATAAATTGCAAAACAATTGGAAGCACATATGATATAATTCATTATATCACATATGATATAATTTATAGCAGAGGGGTTTTTTTAATGGGATGGTGTGCAGCTTTGAATCAAATCACTTGTGTTTATTTTGCTCAGTCAGTGCTGGAGCGATGGGAAGATGGTCTGATCCTGAGATTGGCTTGAATTGGTGTTGGATCAGGTATTTCTTGGGGGGAAAAAACCTCCTGTAGTCTGATGCAGCAAAGGATATCCCTTTGAATGTGTGAGTCCCAAAAGTCTCACTCAGTTGCCACTGAGGTGGTGTCAGAGGAGTGTTTATGTAAGCAAATGCTTAAAATAAAGTCCTGGAAGGAGACAAAGGGTCTTAAGTTCCAGAGTTGTTCCCCTGTTTGCCTGGGAAAAGTTTTGTGCTAGAGGGGATGTCCATCCCCTCCCCATGGGAAGTCAGTGTATTCAGACTCCAGGGTTGTCATGGCCAATGATGAGATTTCAACACAGCATTTGTTTTTCAATGGAGATGCCACCAGTGTTTTCTGACAGCAGAATTCAGTCCAAAACATTCTGCTCCAAATGGATGTTCTAATTTTTTTTTTTTGTAGGTCACTCTGTGTTGTAGAAGTTTTGATTTCAACATATAAAAATCATTCTTCATTTGCAGCACTTCCTTCTACATTCCTTCAGACTCTTAAGTACACTGTCATGCCCAAAACCTTAAAATATGAGTAGCCACTGTGTTTCAAAATGCATATTCCAGCTGCCAGTTCCACCACAGATGTACTCAAATAAGCCTCTTTCCCAGAATCTGTTCTGACACTCCCACGCTGGTGCTGGTGTGTTATTTCTGGTGTCAAATCAGTGAAATTCCTTGTCCATGCTTAAAAAGAGGCAGCAATACATTTGTTCGAGTTATGCTGAAATGAGAAAAAAATAGTTCCATGTTTTTAACTATACTTCCAATAAAATGTAGATGGAGCAAAGACTTGAATGGGGATGTGGGGTTTTTCTTGTAATTGTTTTTATATGTTTTGAGGAAAGGTCTTGATCCAGAGCAATAAAAACAGGAGCCACTTACTTCAGAAAAAAAAGAATTTGAGAAATCCTCCAGAGTGGCCATTACACTCAGGGCTCTGGAAAAGGCAGTCCACAGCTTGCCTACACTTAGTAGCATGTTCACATCCTTCTTGCTAAGGTATTTTTATTGTTGTTTTTTAATAGCTGCAGCTGCTGAACATCAGGGATGTTGCAGCCTGGATCCACTTTGTGCTGCTGTCCTTGGTCAGAGGCTTCAGGACACAGCAGCATCTGCAGACTATGCACAGCCTATTGACTGGTTGGCACAAGAGCTTCCATCTCAGAGCAGGTTCTTCAGCAGAAGAACATATGGCTGATGTTTAAGCATTTACAGGCTTGCATTTATCAGGGTTGCACAGAGGCATCAAACTTGGAGCAGTTAGTAAGGGAAGCCTCATCTCAGAGATGAGCAGTTGGCTGTGGGGATCTGGGGGTGTGTGGGGAGATGCCTTTGTGCAGCTTATTTAGCAACTATTTCCCACTTATAAAAAAAGAGGTAGAGTGACTTTTTACATGGCAGATAATGACAGGACAAGGGGGAATGGGTTTAAACTGGAGAAGATTTAGATCAGATGTTAGGAAGAAACTCTTCCCTGCAAGAGTGGTGGGGCCCTGGCACAGGGTACCCAGGGAAGCTGTGGCTGCCCCATCCCTGGCAGTGTCCCAGGCCAGCTTGGACAGGGCTTGGAGCAACCTGGGAGAGTGGAAGGTGTCCCTGCCCATGGCAGGGGGTGGAATGAGATGATGTTTAAGAACTCTTCCAACACAAACCATTCTGTCCTGTGATCCTGTTACCACTACTATTTCTGACATTAACCTGGTGCATTTGCAGTACCACACGTACAGATCTCACTGTCTTTCCATCCCAAGCAGAGCCAGTGTTTACAAATACCATATAATACAGCTTAACTTGCTGGGGCCTTTCCAAGACTTTGGAGGTTGTATGAACAGACATCACTGGTGCTCTGACTGCAGGTTTCATCTATCAGATCATGCCAGGCACTGAGACAGCAGCGTGGTGGAGCTTCCACACTGGCAGTGCAGCCCAAAGCCACCTAGAGCAGCTGGGAGCAGCCACACTGCATGTGCCAGGGTCAAATGGAATCTCAGGTTCTTCCCACAACTGGCATGGACCATACACACATGGTCCTGCCCATTCCTGGTCATTTTAATTTAATTTTGAATTCCTTAAGTTGCCAGATCTCATATTGTTGGGTGCAGTTGCACTCAGCTCCTTCTCATTAGTTCTTTTTATTCCTTTTGCTCAAAACTGACTTGGAGTTTTGCAGTTGGCAGAGTTGGGCACATCTTTTGGATTTTGTGTCTTACCCTCAGTCTATCCAGCTATTGCCAGGTTTTCTTGCTGCTTATATATTGATTTAGATTGTTGTGTTTCCTTTCCAGATTGTAGCTCTAAGGGGAATCAAGGTCCTTATTTTTTTCAGCAGTCTGGGCCCTAAATCACAAGTTAGCCCCCTAGGATTTGGTCCCAGCACTGTTCCCATCACAAAGCCAAAGAGATGCACGTCTGAGGTGGATTTTTTTTGACTGCCTGACTTGGATTCTCTCCCCTGACAAAGAGGCTGGAACTGCTCCTCTGGAAGGGTAATTAGATGCAAGGATGTTAAGTGGCACATCCCTTGATCAGGCACTAAGTGAATTACAGGATGTAAAATTTATTTACTCCCCTTCCTTCTCTTTGTAAATTTTACTGCAAGGATGGGAGGGCACGTGGAAGTTGTTGAGATTCCTCGTTGTAAGCAAAGTTGCTGTCTGCTGATCTGGAGTGAGGGCTGTGTACAGACAATGAAGGGATAATTGGCAGAAATTGCTGATGGATGTCACTAGTAAACTACAACAAAAAAAATCTACTTTTCCTGCTTCCTGCTCTTGACAATAGTTAATCATAGTAGAAGAGAAATGCTGTACGCCATCACTGAGTCATTTGTTTGTCATTATAAACTGGAAATCTTTTCTCCTAGAACAAAAAAAAAAAAATTATTCTAACCTTCTCGTCTCCTTCAAACATAAAAACTTCCAGAACAAGCAAATAATAAATGAACAAGGCATCACTCTGAACAGACATCTGTGCATTACTAATACACAGAGACCATCGCAGTGTTTAAATGGAGAACATTATCCCCAAATGCCTGAGACATGCTGAAAGGAATTTTCTTCACTGAGCAAGAGATGCTTATTCCTCAAACCTGTGTAGCACGCTGCCAGCAAAGCGTGTTTGCTTGTTTTCTTGATTTTGCTTGGCTTTAGTAAAATGTGATCATGGCTTCATGTCCGTGGTCAAATTGCTGGTTCTGAACACGTTAAAGGTTGGGGAGAGTTTGCCCTTCAATTTTAACTTCCCAGCTGTTGTCTTCAGGTGTGTCAGTGTGTGTGCCCAGACTGCTGAGTAGGTTGTACTGGCTTGCTGTGGGTTTACACCAGTGCAGTGAAGGGCAGAATTTGATTTCACAGGCCTGGGCCTGAGTCCAGCCTGGGATAATATAATCTATGGATCTAAGTCACTGTGGATTGATGGTATTGCATGCCCTGCTCCCAGCTGTGTGCTAACAGTAGCAAACAATCCAATTAAAGCCATGGCTAATTCAACCTAATGAGGTTTCGTTGTAAAATGGACAGAAGCAGCTCTCTTCACCTCTCCCAACAGCAGCACCACTGAACCCCCTTTCCATGTGCACCCAATATTTCCCTGACTGCAAAAATCACATCATCTCCTTGCTGTGCAGAGCAGAATTTCACAGTGAGAGTCTCCAGCCCTCCCGATGGGGACGTGGCTGCTCAAGGGGAGCACAGGCTGGGGAACACTGGGCTTTGTGGGGTGCAGGTACCACTGCAGGATAAAGGAACATTGGCAATTCTTTCTCCAGGGCCCAATTTAGCAGGAACATTCAACTGATGTATTTTCCTCACCACACCAGACCTGCTCCTACCTCCATCCATCTGTCAAAGCCCAGTGATTGTTTCTGTGGCAGTGCAATAGAGACATCCTTTTGTCAGTGCAGTAACAATGACAGATCAGGAGCTGAGAATTTGAGGACAAAGTAAAATAAGTCTATTTAATACCGAATGAGTAAAAGGCAGATTGTAGGTGCTTTGAGTGGCCTTTTGGCAAAGCTGTTACTCTCTCCTGACTACCAGTGCTCTGCAGGGCTTTGGGAATGTAACACCTAGAAATTGTTCAGCTCATTTCCATCACCTATTTAACCATTGATTTCATTGTGTAATCAAATAAAGAGAATGTATCTTGGCACATCCCATCAAGCCAGATGTTGCTGTCTCTAAATGAGCCAGCACCTCGTGTCAGTAACACCGTGCCATAAAAGCACAGATGGCTTTTGGAAGGGAATTCAGGTACCTTTTTGAGAGGTTATAAATTTCCATCAGGGCAGTTGGATAAAAAAGAGAAAAAGGCACAATCAATTCTATGATGATCTGGCCATAGAATTCAGTTCCAGGACTGCATTTTTGTGTTGCATTGGTTAACTGACTGGCAATCCATTCAGTCCAGGACCAGAGGGAACAGCATGGAGCTGTGTCAGGGGAGGTTCAGGTTGGATATTAGGAAAAGGTTCTTCATGCACAGGGTGGTTGGGAAGGGTCACAGCACCAAGCCTGACAGAGCTGAAGGAGCACTGGGACACTGCTCTCAGGCACGTGGTGGGATTCCTGGGGCTGTCCTGGGCAAGGCCAGGAGTTGGACTCCATGATCCTTGTGGGTCCCTTCCAATCCAGGGTATTCCATGATCTGCTTTTAGTAGCAACTGTGAGAACAGAAATATTGTCCAAACGAAATGGCATGGGTTGTTTTTTCTATTCCAAGCACTGCTGTCACATGCTAAAAATGTCATGTACGTGAAGATAATCTGAAGAGAGTTGGTTTTGAACCTCAGAGTGTAGTCCTTCTCCCCAAAACCCCTGGAAAAAAGGGATTTTTCTAGCCAAGGGAAGGACACATTTTCTCACTGTGTGAGCTGCATCTGGAAACCTGTACATGAGCAGAAAGCCACAAGTCATGTATTGCATCTTTCAGAGGGGCAAGGGAGCTGTGCATTGTTTACAGGTGGTTGGTGACAATGCTTCTGAGGACCAGCATGTGCTTCTTCTTCTTCCTGGCTTGAGTGGACATGATGGCAGCAGCAGATGGTGGTCACCTCCTCCCCCAGCTGAGACTCAGAATGGTGTTAAAGAACATGCAAAAGGCTGGACTTGAGTGATATTAATTGTGTGGTTTAGGTTAGTCACAAGCATAATTACCTTGCTAAATCAAAGTATACTGGGATATGTGTCTAATAATTAATGCAAGATGGGGACAGACTTGGTTAGTCACGTGGAAAGCCATGTGTTCCCCTTGCTGGTTTCCCTTTGGTCTCCACGTGCAGAGAAATGGCCTTACTTCTTAAGCTATAAAGCATCTACATTTGCAGGGCAAGGACATAGATTTGCTGAAACAGATTAAGAAACTAAAAGTAATCATAAAAAAATGGGAAAGAGCATGGATTTGTTGTCATCCAGTAATGGAAAGTAATCCCAGTGGATTTGGTGCATTAAGATGTGCTGGATACAATAATGTGTGGTGCTTTCCAGTTCTCTGTTTCTCTTTGGTCGATCCCATTGGCAGAGTCTTGCTTTGACACTCGGTTGCAACATCCAAGGAACACTTCTAGCAGCAAGATCTGACAGTCTGGCAAGGTTTTTCCTATTTGTTTTTTGTCAATCTCTTTCACTAGTGTTCTCTTAAGATAGCAAATGATGCCCAAAATGTAGATTTCTTCTCAGCCTGTGATTTATCCCTGCCAAAGCCACAAGTTGTGTAAAAAGTCCCATGCCATGTTGACATCTCTGCTCGGGGTGGTTGTTCAGGGCCAGGTTGGATGAGGCTTTGAGCACCCTGGTCCAGTGGAGGATGTCCCTGTCCATGGCAGGGGGCTGGAACTGGATGATCTTAAGGCCCCTACCAACCCAGACTATTCCATGATTCTGTTATTCCATGTAGGGAAGTTCAGTGGAAAATGCTGCTCTTGGTCCCTCCAAATTTGTAGGGTCTTAGTGGATCCCTGCTCAGTAGCTGAGAGTTGTGGAGGGAGACAAAGAACCAGAGTTCCATGAGCTGTGGCTTCCCTTCCTCTCCTGTGGGATGACACTGCCCTGTGGGATGCACTGGGAGGTTCCACTGCTCAACTGTGCAAATGGTGACTTCTTGTCCCTGCTGCTGGGTCCACGTTTGGAAAGTGAGCCCAGCATTTATCTCTTCACCTCTCCTGTCAACAGATAGCCTTAAAATATGTTTAGATTGAGCAGCATTAGGTGTCCCAGGCTTTCTAGCTGTAACAATGAAATGTTGATAAATGGCTGTGCTGTCTGATTGCTTCAGGTATAAGGGAAGAAGAGTTCAATAAATCAAGCAGTGATTTTCAATTTAATGCAATCTCTTGAATTACAGTTTTAGTCTCACCTGCTGGGTTTGTCAGTGCACAGGAGAAGATTCATGCTGCTCTGTTGCACCAGATACAAATAACTCAGGGCTCTTTTTGCACGTGAGGAAAAACAGGCTTCCATCAAGTTTTGGTTGCAGGTCACCTGCTAGACTTCTGCTGAGTGTAATGTGAATCTTGTTCTGAAATGAATCTGAATTGAGACATAACATGTGTTTTTCAATATAAAGAAATATTTTTAAATTATGAACATCAAAATGAGCAATGACTTGGAGCCAGCCACCTCAGTGGCTTCTTCTCCAATGACAGCCAGCCAGCAAACACTTCCTGAAAATAAAACCTCTCTAAGCTGAGGACCTGCAAAATCAGAAATTACTTTTTGAATGTTTTGCCCCAAAAGTAGTGATTGGCTTAACTTCATCAAGGCTGGGACTAATTTTCAGATGACAGATGAATGTGTAACTTGGAAGAGTAACTTGCAAGATGTTTATTAAGTCTTAGAAAGTAGGTGGTGTTATTCTTGTTTGACCAGTGGGAGAGGTAGCTCTTGGAAGTTTGAAGTAACTGGAACAAAGTCATGCAGGGAGTTGTGTGGCTTCTAGATCATTCTAGATCATTCTAGACCTACAAAGCTCTTTCAAAAGTAATGCTCATCAATTTTTTTTTTCTGTATGATTCTATATTTTATACATTGATCTTTGTTAGACTTGGTGAACCCAACACACCTTTAAGTGCATGGAAGATTGTATGAACCCGCTGGCAAGAGTCCTATCTCAATTCTTGAGTCTTGGATACAGCCCTTGCTTTGGAATATACTTTCAAGTAGAAATTGGGTTTGATGTTTTTTGCTCTGAGTGTTCTGGAATGGTTTGTGTTGCAACAAAGAATGTCCCCCTCTGGGATTTCTGCCACAGTTGCTGCACATGTGGCACCTTACATACACATGGGATTTGTGTCTATTTTTGTATTCTTTTCAAGATGAAATGGTTAGGATTATCATAATAAATCCTTCCAAGTCACAACAAGGTCAGTGGCTGCTCTGGGTATGGGTATTCCACAAGTTTAGGTGAGATGGTCACCAGCTGAAGTAGCAGCTGCAAAGCAAGTGGTGGGTGATCTCAGCTGGCCATGAACACACATTTATATTTGCCAAAATGACCTGTCATCCTGACTTCCTGCTGGAGAAGAAGACTCTCTTGTGCTGCTCGTGTTGACCTCCTACAGAGACACCTTCAGTAAATTTGGGAGTCTGTGCACAGTCGACCACCAGCCACACTGATAGATTCCAGCATTGCACTCCTTGCTGTTCTTCTCTGATTCTTAATCCAGCCCTTCAAGCTCTCACTCATTAAGTATGGTGTCCTGCTCACTGAAACATTTTTCATCTGGTGCCACTGGTATTTCTGGGACCTGGGTCTTCTCTGCCACCTCGTGCCTCTGTGTGAAATATCTCATCTCGGAGTTGTCTGCACGTAGCAGAGGAAGAGAAAGCAACTTCTCTGAAGATGTGGAGATCTGTAAAGGGATTAAAATCGGCATCTTCAATCCTGTAGCAGAAATCTTCATCCAAAAGACGTGTGAGTGGCCATGGCTTCATTCCATACAAGAATATCAAGGATCATTGTGGAGGATGGGAAGAGGAAGCTCTTTAGAGAGGCTCCTTGCACCGAGGCAGTGGTTCCTCAGCCCTCCCTCCCACCCTGAGGGGGAATGGTGACCTCTCCTCTGGCCTGATTCAGAGTCAGTGCTCAGGAAGGGGCCCACGTGAGTACAAATTCCTTTGACTGTGCAGGCCCTATGGACGGAGCCGTGGGGCTGAGATTACACTGCAGCATGGGGCTCTCATTTCTCCAGGGGGAAGACTGGTTTTCGTGCAGCGCCTTTTTGTCTGTGAGGGGGGAGAGAGTTAGGTATTTATTTACTCACTTATTTGCTTTATCCTGAGCAGAGCTGAAACTTGCATTTTTGCCGTGTGCTTCCTTTTGTGTGCATTTCACTGCCAGCCTGTCTGAAAGCCCCGCCTTCCTCCAGGGACTTTCCAGCCAAAACTGATGCAAACTCTTTCTTCTCAGGTGCCTCACGATCATCTGTCATCCAATGCAAGCCAGGAGGCAACTGCCCCAGCAGACACAGAGGCATGACTAGGCAGCTCTCCCCTCTATCTGTTGCTGAAGATTCTGCTGCTCCCATTCTTGAGCTGCAGAATCGAAGTCCCTCGGGAATCTGTCGGCACAGCAGAGTCGAGAGGCAGAGCAGATCAGGTAGGAACCACTCCCGGCGCCACGCGTGCCTGCCAGAGGCCGCTTCCCTCTGTCTCCAGAGATATGGGGCAGGGCCCCAGCATGCTGACCTTTGGTTTGCCACGGGCAGGTCCTTCCCGAGCCCGGGGGTGAGGCGGGAAGGCGGCACGGCCGGGAGGAGAAGCCTGGGATTCGCAGGTACATGGCGTGCGTTAGGTGCCGGCACGGCGTGAGGCACGGAGGATCCTCAGAGCTGCTTAACCCTCACTGTTAGAGTTCACAGAGTGGTTGTGTCTCCTCAGCTTCAGCCTGGCCACAGACCAGGGCCTTTAGGAGATCCTCCTCAAAGACAGTGATGACCTCAGCTCGCTCCATGGATGGTGTGATGAAGAGGAAGAGAAGGAGCAGCAGGTGGAAGGATTTCTAGGGAAGACCATCACAGCTCAGATCATCGGTCAGCTGCACGTCAGGGCTGCCGTCGCCCACTTCACTGCAGAAGTTTAGCTCAGATGAACCTGTAGGTGTGGTGAACACTGACCTCTTCACCATGGTGTCCATCCAGCAGCTGCAGGGATGGGATGGGAGCAGTTACAGTGTGCAGCCACAGGCCTGTGATTCTGCTAAACCGCACTGTTGAGGAGGAGAGTCTTTAAATGAGTGAAGTAATTTAACCATCCCAAGTTTTTGGGAAGGAAATAATTTAATTGCCTGAGCTCTTTGGAAGACTGCCTGTGTAGATCCTGTGAGCAAAAAAAGGGGAGGAAGAACAGGTTGGACCTCCCTTGAACACTGGACCTGGGGGAGCTGAACCTTTCTCTTGTCACTTCACCGCCAATGGCAGCAAGAGTCACCCATTTCCTTCTTGTGTTGGAGAACAGAGGGGTCTCGTACTCCAGGAGTACTTTCTTGATGGAAAGCCTCAGAAGAGTGTTGGAGGTGTTCATTGCTGCAAGGAGTTGATGCAGCATCTTGCAGTTAAGATCATAGCTAAGATACCAGAAAACCAAATCTCATTTTTCCAGATATCAGGCTGAAATAACCGTGTGTGGTGGCACCAAGATGCATCCAAAATCAGAATCCATCTTCTCCAAAGAAGGGCTCCAGGGCACTTGAGTAGTGCCTGGACATCATCTAAACATTTACTTTGCATTTATGAATTTCCCTTTTTATCCTGATGTTCCCTTCCTCATAGAGAAGTCTTAGTAGGAGTAACCCAATAGATAAATAAATATAAAGAATATAATTTTCTAGGGTGTAGTTGCCAAATAGCCAAAAGAGTTCCCATTAAAAGGTTTTGATTTTCCTCATCTCACTCTTGTGAAAATGGCAAGCAAAAGGCTTTTCTGTGACCATCTTGTCAGTAAGAATTGCACTGTGGACCAAAGGGCCATGCAGGGGTGTTTCTGCTCACTGCCTTCCACACAGTTTGACATTGGCCAGTGCCATCTCCCCGTGTCACCTGCAGTGTGATCTGCATTCTTACCTATCCTTTCATCCTTGTTTCTGTGCTCTTCCCAGGATAAATCTCTTGGTTTGTTCCAATCCCATCTAAATGCAGACCCCAGGGATTTCTGCTACCTTGCCAATTGTAAAATGCCTGCTCCCAACCACTTTGGCTGATCAATTTGTTTTCTCCTCATTATCATTTGGTGTCTAAACACAAGTGCTTGCTCCAGGCCCAGCTTCATGACTTGGAAATCCCTAAACCTCTTTATTAGGAATTGTGTACCTGCTCATCCTTCGAGTTCAAACCCTGTCATTGTTTTGAAAGGTATTTCTTACCTTGTCCTTTTGATTCTTTGGCCAGGAATTAGGTGTGCACATCCCATGGATTTTGAAAGCAGCTGTCAAGCTACTCTGTTATTGGGATGAATCACAATTTTACTTAAGTTAGTTGCAAGTACCTGGTCTAGATTTAAGTGTCTCCAGTGATCTTAGATGTAGAGAGATGTAGATGTATGAGGGTGGTATCAGCTCCCCTCTCACCATGCCTTTCCATTATCATTAAATATAAAGAGGCCCCAGACAACATGTTTTTCCTGAATGCACAATGATTTGCTAACTACATCACACGAGATGAATCCCACTGATTAAACACTTAGAGCAGCTCCCCACTGTGCCTTTATTCAGGTTAAAACTTACACAGGTCTTTAAATCCAAGGTAGGTCTTGCAACAAGTGTGTGTTTCTGTGCCTTTCCCTGACATTCAGACCTGGGACTGTAGCACCCACGTCAAATGCTGATGGTGCTGTCATGCATAGGGACAGCAATTCCATCATTATTTCGTAATTGAAAAATAGAAAGCATGGCTGAAAGTGCTTTCTTCTATCATTGTGTGATTATTTTAAGGGGTAGCTGAAAAAGGACTAATTGCATGGTAGTTTTACTTAGAAGGAGGACCTGCAAGCGGATGCTACTATAATATATTCTTTTTAAGCCATTCTAACTTGAAAATAAACTGTAATTTACCTTTCAATAGATGTCAGTCATAATTAATACCATAAAAATGTCTATTTTATCTCAGCAGGCAAGGAGAATGCTAAAAGGATGCTTGCCTTTTCAGACCCATGGCTGATTATCCTCTGCATTTTTTAAATAAACTTGTAATTTTATTTAAATTCTTGATTGACCACTAAACAATGGAGCCACTGAATACAGATTATTTTTAGGAAAAAACCACATCACACAATTACAACTACAAAAAGCTCCATGTCCTAGTTAGGAGAATTCTTGATTGCAAATGCTCTCCCTGCTATAATAAATCTTTTTTTATGTGTAATTTTGGTTTATAGTAATAGCTTGGAACCTCAGTTTGACATTTCTTTATGGCTAATGTAGCAAAATCATTAATATAAAAGGAAACTAAACCTGAGTGTGAAAGGATACATCTATCACATAAAAGTTGAATATAGGACAGTGTATGCTCTCACTCAGTGCATCTGTAACTTCTCTCAAAATCATATTGTTTCTTCTGCATATCACATCATGTATTAACGTGACTGATAATTGATAGTAGTTAAGAGTAGCTTTGGGCCATGGTTTTTAGAAGATTTTCCCCTGCTTTTCTCACCAAAGCGGTGTGATGTGGTCAAAAAGGGTGAATGGTGGGAGCTCCCGGGACAGCAGTGTTGGTGCTCCTTGTTTTCAGCTGGGATCTGGGAAACCAAAATGGGGATCATGGGTCCCATCTCTGGAAGATATGTCTGGAGAGCAAGTCACCAGTCAGTGAGACTGAATTGTCCCCACTTGTGTTAGGAAATGTTAGGTCTGAAAACCAGACTAAAATAGGAAATGCCAACTCTCCCATCGCTCCTTGTTTATGTGCAGAGGTTTATTTCCAGGCATGCCAAGCTTCACTTTTCTCCAGTTCCCTTTGTTAACTTCAAAAATGTAAGTACACCAGCCTGACTGCAAAAAGCTTTTCTCTGCTTGGGTACATAAAACCACCAATCTGTTTCTTTTTTCCCCATCCCAGCTTGCAAATAAAAAAGTGATTCTGGAGTTAAAGTCTTGAGGAATAAGAACTTGTTCCTGTCTCCAGATCCACAGGCTGAGAGAGCTCTTCTGTTGCACACACACACAGTAATTGCCTCTATAATGTTCTTGGTTCCAAGTGATGTGTTTTTTATTCTGGAGGTTTGCTGGCAGAGGGAATAAAGGGCTGATAAGGCAAACAGTGACAACACCTTATTTGTAATGCTGTTACCTCAGCCCTCAGTGTTGTTTGTGTTTGGTTCTGCCTCCTTGAAGTGACAGAGATGGTATTATTAAAATATTTTTGTGCAGGATTTCAGTTTTTATGGGACATAGAGGATTTATAGTGAGAAGGCAAGGGATGATTTGTGACTTGGACCAGAAGGGGAGGTTTTGCCAAGAATTGTTTTGAATGCATTCATTACATGTACAACTCTTTTTCTATTCTTCCTTTGTTTTTCTTTTTCAGGAGAAGAAGGAACACAAACGCACACAGAGAGCAGCAGCCAGGAAGCTGAAGGACAGACACGATGCCAGTCCTGCACATCCACGTTTCTCAAGCTAATCTGGAGATTCCTGATCATTTTGTCCGTCTCTTCCTCCTGGGTTGGGACCACACAGTTTGTCAAAATCACGTTTGAGACCTTTGACTGTCCCTTTTTCATGACTTGGTTCTCAACAAACTGGAACATTATGATTTTTCCCATTTATTATTCCGGGCACCTTGCAACTGCGCAGGAAAAGCAGTCTCCAATCAAAAAATTCAGGTAGGCTTTATCGTGGCAGTATCCCTTTAAAAAACTTAATTCCTGAGGGCTGAGATCACTGCTGTGCTCAGTTCCATCCGTGGTGTCAGAAGGAGGCAGAATAAAGGTCATGCTGCAGAGAACCTCATTCATAAATAGCTCATGGGAGGCTGACAGATGAGTGATGTGTGCTGAATAAACGGACACTTGATTGTTAAAGGGGTTTTTTAATGAGTTGAAAGGGTCGATAATCTGCTCATAATCTTGCTGTTAGGTTGTCTAGCATCTCTATATTTTGTGTTCTTGCCTGGATCAGGCCATTGATTAATCTGTCCTGCTCCATTTATGATAGAACAGCAGTGTTGGGTGCAACCAAAACAACTCCTAGCTGAGAACAAAGATGCTCAGAGCTCAGGAGGTGATTTCCATGTGAGAGACCATGGCTTGCTCTCTATGCTGAGCAAGTGTAGCAGGATGCAAAATGCTGGAAATTTATAAATCCCTTTCTAGTAGCCCCTGGGAAATCATAGGAAGACAAGCTAAGGGAGAACCTAAAGAAGTCATCCAATCCAACCACCCTGCAGCAGGACCAGGCTGGCTTAGCTTCACCTTTGACAGTTCTGAAGAAAACCACATCTAATCTGTCCCCAGGGCTTGGAAGTACCTCACATTCTGTGACAATTAATTTCACAGTTCCTCCTCCACTTTTATGATTCCACTGATCTGACAGTGATGTGGGAGCTGCTGTGAGGGACAGGACAAAACTCAGCTCACCAAGAGATACCACACCTTGCCCAGGAGGGAAGAGATTCATGGGGTCATTTTGAGCTGGGACCCAATTCTGTTGTTCCAGTGCAGGCTTGCTTTGAAAACAGCCTGACTGACTCCAGCAGAATTGTCTGTTCCACCAGGAATTACCCAGCGTGGGGCCCATCCCTGGCTCCTGCTGTCACTGAGCACACAGAGAATCCCATTTGTGACTGTCAGACCTGGAGTGCAGCAGGGCCAAACTCTTCCCTCAGCTGCTTTTTGCCAGGATCTGGGATGTAATTTGGTCCTAAATCATCATTTCTGTCAAATCAGTGTGACTGAAATCGAACAGTTGCACTTAATTAAGTGCTTCTCTGCAAACCCTGGTGCTTTGTCTGTTAATGATGCTTCATTCAGATTTTTGCTGAAGTGTTTGTGAGAACATTAACAGTGTCAGCTTGGCTTCTGCATGTGGGGTGAAGTAATAACAATTGCACAGCAGATAAGGAAGAAGGTGAGAAGAAATATCCCTGCAGATAAATCCCCTGCAGTTGGTTCATTGATTATATCTCTATCAGAGCAAAACATTTGGGGCAATGCATAAAAAACCCCTGTGCTTAGATGATTGATATCTTTCCCCAGCTGTTAAGAATTCAGCTTTTAAAGTTGAGAACACTATCTTAAATGCCCACAGGAGTTTCTGCAGTGGGTCTGTGAATGTGTGGAGCCAGGGCACCAATGTTAGATCTGATGGGAATCTTCCCAGACTATTTCTTGTTCCACATATGTCAGGAATTCACATCCCAAGGAGGAAGTAACTGCTGGTAAATAATGATTTCATCATGGGGAGCAACTGCTTGGTCTGTGCTGTGTTAAAACTGGACTGTCCAAACTCTTTCAGTTTGGGTATGGGATGGGCATCTCCTCAGGATGAGCTCTGGACTTTTTGGTGACTTAAAGAATTGAAAAGCATCATTTTTAGTTTTAAATAGTTTTAAATTTAATTTGGAAAGGATCTTTGGAGGTCATTTTACCCAGCCTTCTCCCCAGAACAGGGGTGTTTTTAAATCTGCATTGTTTGTTTATTTTTTTTTGATTTGTATTCTTGATACTGTTCCTGTTACAAAGCTTTTTCTTACACTCTATAAGATTTCTTGCTGCTTCGTTTGCCTGTTTCATTCCTGTGCAGTAGCTAATTCTTGTCAATAAACCCATTTGTAGCAGCTCCAGCCTTGCCTCAGAGCCCAGAGGTGATTTGTCTTTGTGTTTCTGGAGGATGTAGTTACTCTCTAGGAGCTTTAAAGACATCAGACATTTTGTCCAGCAGCAATTCCCAGTGGATCTGAACAAACAGTGTCTGTGACATCTTGGCAGAGATCAGTGATCCTGGGAGTGACTTGCAGAGTGCTGCCCCAGGCTGGCAAAGCTGCAGAGAGCCACTGCTCCTTTAATAAATCCCACTTGGAAGGACAGGAGTCTCAATCCTCGACTTTCAGATTGGCTTTCTGGAAAGTTTAGGCTGCTCAGGACCTAAAGGAGCTGCAAGAGAGATGGATTTTTGATAATGACATCGAAGAGGAATGGCTTCAGTCTGAGAGGGGGCAGGTTTAGATTAAGTATTGAAAAGAAATTCTTGACCTGGCACAGGATGCCCAGAGAAGCTGTGGCTGCCCTATCCCTGGAAGTGTCCAAGGCCAGGTTGGATGGGGCTTGGAGCAACCTGGGATAGTGGAAGGTGTCCCTGCCCATGGCAGGAGGTGGAACTGGATGGTCTTTGAGGTCACTTCCAGCCCAAACCACTTCAGCATTCTATTATTACAATATTTAAGATTATAAATTGTGTATTTCTTACCTTTCACCCCTTACATTAGAGATTCAGTCTTGTGGTCTTAGAAAATAACCCATGGTTATGAACTCCCTGCTGCATTTAGGTCAAGTGTCTTGGTTGTCTTGAGGCAGAAGACACAGCTCTTGGTACCCCCTCAGTATTGTAAATAAAAAGAATGTGCCACATAAAGAGCTTGAAATTCCTTCCAGTAGTGCTGGATAAGATGATCTGAAGCTCAGGAAGCTCAGCAGTAGGAAATGTAACCCTGCCAGCATTTACCACAGCAGAAAACACTGCACAGGCTTGACTTAGGATCCTGATGCAGTTGTGGTGGGTGAGATTTTCAGTGTCAGTACATTTTGCCTCCCCACCTGGCCTTTTGGCTCCTCAAGGACAAACACTGTGACACTGAGCAGCTTCCTGCCAGGACATACCCACAGTGTAAGAGCTGAGATTGGTGCTGCAGGCTCGTCCCAGCCTCGGGGCACTGGCCAGGGAAAGCGTTGGTAGGTGCAGGTTTAATGTGAATAAAACACACTGGGAAGAGTTGGATTTCTTGGATGACAAGAAGAGAGCATCACTTGAAGGGCAAACAGAGCCTTAAGTAGCTGGTATTTGCATATGCAAGTTGTCACTGCAGGTTTCTCCCCCACAAACCTCTCCCTCTGTGCTGCAGCTGCAGCTCAGTGCAGCTCCCCCAGCCAGGTGTGCAAGAGCACTGCAAATCCAGACCTGCTCTGCCGAGGGGGTTTCAGAGGAGACATGAGGAACACCATCAGCACAGAGCTGAGCTTCCCATGGACCATTCCTGTGCGACACAGCATTCCTTGGGGCTGCCCCCCGAGCCAGGCACTGCTTATGGGAGAGTTTCATGCAGAACTCCCTTTCCTTTTGCCCCAGCTCTCCCCCAGACAAATATCTCTGGTCAGGCTCTTTCTGGCAGTTCAGATTCAGTCAGGGCTGGGAACACAATTCACCAGGGTGCTCCTGTTTGGTGCCTGTCCCCTGCAGTGGAGCTGGGAGGTATTTTATTGCTGCAGATGCCATCATTTAGGCAGAAGCACTGAATGACTTGTGCTCACAGAAGCTGCTGCTGTGCTGTTTGCTGCCCTAATGTCACCTGTGGCCCTGCCAGGTTCTAATCCAGGTGATGTCACTGCATTCTCTGTGTTCCTGTACTCCAGGTCTCTGTCTGTTTGCTGGTTTTTACTGTGAGCTGCTTAAGCCAGCTGCTGGATTTCACTCCAGAGGCAGCTGTGTGTCAGGAGGGAACAAACCCATTCCTGTGCAGGGCCTGGCATCAGAATAACTGAGAGGGCACACGAGCTATTTAGTGGGTGCCAGAGGCAAAGCTACGTCACTGCCTGAGGTGCTGTAATTCTTGAGAGCGTGGCACACTGCCCAGAGCTGATGGCTGAGGGCTACCTGCAAGTAAAAAGAGTTATTTGTGTTAGAGGGCAGGTTTTAAATAGACTTCTGGTGCATTTGGAAATGGTTTGTGTGGTAGTTTCAGGGTCAGCTGCCCTTAGATATGGCTGTGCCTCTAGGTCAGCAGCCTGCAGCATTATTTGTGTGGGGAGGGTTCTAGGGAGCCCTGTCTCCTGAGCCCAGGGTTTTAATCACTGTCATGTCTTATGACTCCTGCAAGTTTAATTTTAGTTGCATGTCAAAGAGGCTGAGTTACCCACTGAGCCACCAGCCCTCACAAAGCCTCAGGCAATCTGACTGGGAAAATAAAGTATTCTCCCTGTCTCCTCACTGACTGAGCATTATTCATGGAGCTCTCCTAGGCACAGGGGTGAATTCAAGTCTCTGCCTCACTCAGCACGACCCTGCCAGAGACTTTGCTGTATTTTCTCCACTGAGAGTTGAGGAACCACCAGCTTGTATTTTTGTGGTCACTGCTGTGTGTGATGGAGGCCCTTCCACCTGCTTAAACAGCCCATTGCCTGGGGCCTGTGAAGCATTTCCAGATTCTTTTCCTGGCTGTGCATCTCTGCTCATGCCTCCCACTGCTTCTGGGAACTCAGAGGGAGTTGACATTGCTGGGGCAGCCACAGCTGCCTCTCCCAGATCAACCAGCCCAGAGCCCAACTCAGAATAATGGAATAACCACTGAGCCTTCCTCCTCTGAGGGTTCACTCTGTCAGGGAGCTTGGATCCATCCTCCTGACTCTGCCCTGGGTTTGTCTGTGTGCAGACATCCCAGAGATCTGCAGGACAGCAGAACCTGGCCCGTTCTGGCATCTGGGTCCAGCTGTGCTCTGCATTTCTGGAGGCAGCCCAGGCACCTTTCTGCCTTGTTTTAACACAGCACAGGCATCTCTCCTCTATCCTGATGGTTTCTGAGGCAGGCTGGATTCATTCTGGTTGATCCAGTCGTGCCCCAGAAGTGATGGCAGAATTCCCAGCACACAGGTCTGGAGGTGAGGGTGCCCCTGCACTGTGATGCTGTGGTGTCATGGGATGGTGACACAGCCAAGGTGCACCCACCTGTCCTGAGGTGAGACAGTCTGAGCCCAGAATCGCCCTCTGCATCCACCTGAGTCTCAAGGGGAAGCATCTTTTAAAGGTAAACTGCTGTATCTGTGTGCCAGGGAACACTGAAGTGCCACCAGTGAGTCCTTTCTCACACAGGGAAGCTTGTCACCTCTACCTCCTGTTGAAATCAGAGTTACAAAAACCTGCAGTCACAGTTAGGCGTTAATTTATTTGCTTCACCAAGTGTTTGCTTTGCATCTCACATCAATGATGCACACCAGTAGCTGTTTTTTTAAATATTATAAACATTTTTATCCTGCTCTTTGGTGAACAGGATTCCTGAGAGCATTGAGGTCAACTAGAATGAAGGAGATAATTAGCAGATCCACCAGCCTGAGTGTTAACTTGTTGGACAGAGTTTGAGAATGGAATTTATTATTACCAGAAGTGACTGCTTTGTACCCCAGGTTGTCCTGGTGGCAGCAGGGATTGAGTGGCTTTTAAGTAGAATCATAAAACCGTTTAGTTTAAGATGTAGTTAATCTCAGTTATTACACAGATGTTATTAATCTACTTTCCTCAAAAGGAGGGATGATGGTTTCCAGTCATTGTAGTAAAAAACTGCAATGCTTTTAACAGCAGAATTCCCAAGAATTAGTAGAAATGCTTAAGGGAAGTAAATGATTTTGTCTTCCTAATCAGAATGATGATCACATCACCCTCACCACTCCCAAATAACAAATATTTTCGACTTCACATTGCAGTGCAATCTTTGAAGTTGATAATTAGTTCTGCATAATGGGTATTTTAGCCATCTTCCAAACACAGCCGTGTTTGGCTGTGAGCACTTTGGAGCCCCAAAGCCTCAGGGAATTTGGATTATTCCCTTCATCTCCCTTCCCTTGGAAGAGTGTGCTGCAGGTTGAGGGTGCCTTGGTTCACTCCACTGCTTTTTGGGGTAATTTGTGGGACTTCCCACATTTTAAGCAGTGTCAGAGAGCCTGCCATGCCAAAAAGTGAAGCACTCTGGGAGTATCTTCAGGAATACCTTCAACCAAAAGTGCAGACAGTGGAGTTGTTAAAAAACAACCTTCTCAGTCTGGGAAAGGCTGAGATTCCTGAAATCCTAAGAAGCAGCTCACTTGAGTTGTGTGTGATGCAGTGTTTTGTTTGCAATTTAATCAAGGAAATGTCTCCCAGAAAACACAGCTTTTCACTGTGTAATAAAATGAAGCTGTTAAATGCCTTTCCCTGCCTTTCCCTTCCTTCCCTCACACTCTTGTTTGCCTGGCTCACTCCCACTGCCTGGTGGCTCCTTTCCCCACTATGCTGATGTGTCTGGCAGTCTTTTTGAGCATCTTTGGGCAATCCTTAAAGTTTCTTTGGCCATACATAAAAATCTATTTCAATAAGAATGAAAACAGGGCTTGGAGCAAGGCAAAAAAAACCCCAAAAAAACAAAAAAACCAAAAAAACAAAATTGGCAAGCTACAGAGAAAAAAATGGTGATTCTAATCCCTGTGCTCATGGCCTTGAAGGCAGAGTCTGGGAGCTGTGGGAACATTACAAATAACCTTCATTTCTGTGTGTGAGTCCCTGGGATTATTGTTGCACAGAGTGTGATTATTCCAGGTAAGTTACGTCTTTTCTTCTTGTGAAATGCTGTTTTAAGAAGATTGTGGGTTGTTTTCCCTATGTGAATTAAATAATGGCTTCTCTTGGGCGTGTGGAGTAGTTAGGAAGAGCACGATAAAAGCCTAATGAATGTTTGTTGTGCTGGAGTGAATGCTGAGAAAAGCTTTGGCTGAGACTGAAACTCTTTTCTTTCCGTAGGGAATGCAGTCGGATTTTTGGTGAAGATGGTCTGACGCTGAAACTCTTTCTTAAAAGGACTGCTCCCTTTTCTATTCTGTGGACTTTGACTAACTACCTGTATTTACTGGCTTTAAAGAAGCTCACAGCCACAGACGTCTCTGCCCTGTTCTGTTGTAACAAAGCTTTTGTCTTCTTGCTTTCTTGGATTGTGCTCAAAGACAGGTTCATGGGAGCCAGGGTAATGAACGTGCCTCCTTTTCCACTCTCTCATGTTTTCATAGTTGCATTTAAACCCATCAGCCATGGTGCTGCCATAGCACTGCTGCACTGGGGTATGGACACACCATGACAACATTTCTCATTTAGTTCATGATGCAGATCAGTTAGAGACCTCAGAACTTCAGAGGGGATTCAGTGTGGGAATTTCAAGGAGCTATTACAGCCAAGTGTAACTTGATAAATTATAATAGAACTTCCAGTTTCATATAAACCTATTCTGTCTTGGTTTACGGTGCTGAAGTTTAGTCAATATTATTTTAAACTTAGTGATGAATGCTTAGGTTCTAACGGCAGCAATTTCATCCCTTGTTTGGGTAGACAGATGTTTTCAATGTGTGATGTATTTTTCTTGTGCTACTCTATCACTTTTCACACACATATTTACATGTGCATGTGCCAAAATCACTTTAAAAGGAACACAGCTCTCTTATGTGAAGGTGTGTTTTGCCCTGAAGTGTTACAGGACTCACTGGCAGTAAAATGGACCCTGCAAAAATTTAAATCAGAAACAAATGATGTGCTCCTGGATCTGGGGAAAACAAACATTTTCCCTGTAATTTTTCATACACAAATCTCCCAGCATGCAGCAATTTAAACTGTTGGCTTCACACCTTGGATGAGGAGTCGTGAGGATTTCTGCCAGTTCTTTGATGCAGATTCCCCCCTGAAATGGCTCAAGTTGGGCACAGTCCTGACTGAATTATTGAGAACCTTGAACTTCATTAGGGACTGGCTGGGGCCAGGTGTGGTGGCTGTGACCAGAAGGGACCAGCAGCAGCTGGATTTAAGTTCCATGGAAAGCATGATGAACCAGGACACTCATCCAAGTCAGTTTGTTTTTTAAAAATGGGCACAGCAGCTTTTTTTTGGTGGCTTTGTTTGTGTTTGTTTGTTTGTTAGTGTTTTTGTTTGTGGTTTTTTTGGTTGGCTGGGTTGTTGGGGTTTTTTGTTTGTTTGTTTGTTTTTATTAAAATGTGCTAGAGGGGTTCAGAAGAGAAAGGAAAAGGCCTCCCATTGCACAGGCATTTCATCTGGCTCTTGGAGCAGCCACCAGGACACTGAGCAGAGCACTGTGCTTGTCAGGTTGAGGTGAGCCAGTGCTTGAAGGCAAAGCCAGACACCTGGATATGTTTCATACACAGGTGAAAATACAGAAACAGCAGGTGAATGTGACCTACCCTCAGCCCCCTGACTCACTCAAAGAATAAACAGGGTTTCAAATCCTCAGTTCTTCTCTACAGAAATAACAGGAACAATAACTACCCTCTTCTGCCCCTTGATCATCTGAAAAAATTGAACATTTTTACCCCCCCTTTTTTTTGTACCCTGATTTTTGTCTCAAAGTAACATCTTTCTGGAAGATCAAGCATAGCTCTTGTGTTCTCCTAGCCTGCTGTGTTAAAGAGACCTAGAAATAAAAGCTATTTTCAGGTATTACTTCTTTTTCACTGACTAAAAAAAGGTTGCCATAAATATGCATTAGTATTAATGCTGTAAACACCGTGGGGTTCACACAGGAAAAAACCTGGAGGGAAAAGTGAGCAGCAAATCCTGCACATAAACTGCATTTTGCTGCTCACTGGCAGAGCCTGAATTCCCATTGCTGGAGAGGTAATTCACAGCGTTTTCCAGCAGCTCTCCTGACAGAATAACACTTAATGAAGTTAATAGCCACGCAGGAGGTGTTTGAGAGCCAAAATATGACAGAGCAGCACAGAGCCAAAATACAACAGAGCAGCACAGAGCCAGGCCTTTGAGCTCTGAACGCCTCAGCTGCCCTCGCCCGCAGCCCCCGGGAGAGCAGCAGGAACTGGGTTATTTGGACAGCGAGGACATGAAAAGAAATAAAGGTGGAATCCTATACCCTGAGCCATGTTTTTGCAGGAGCACTCTGCAGCCAGGAGCTTCTCCAAGGAGCTCAGCTCCCAACAGCTCCTCCAGAGCTCCGGGGCCGTCGGGTGCTTCCAGGTGGGGATGCTCCAGTGCCTGGCACAGCAGTGGCTCTGCAGCACATGGCCAGCTCCCTGTCTGCCCCTGAGGCTGCAGCAGTCCCCAAACTGCCCACGGGTGCCCAGGGGCAGGTGGGAGCTGTCTGACATCTCTCTGATCCCCTGGTACTGCTCCTGCACACCTGAGGGCAGCTGCCAGCCAGGCTGCGGAGCTGGATTTTTAGATGCCACCTCTGAAGATAAACCTTTCTTGATTGCCACCCTGTGGAATGGCACAGTCCCACCTGTGGGAGCACTGAATAACCTGTCTGGGGCTGCACACAAAATACACAAAATTTCAGGTGCTGTGGCTGTGTTTGAGGCACCCAGAGTGTGAGCTCTGCAGGGAGAGCCCCGTGCCCTCCTTGATGCTGAAGCTGTAGCACCCAACCCGTGAGAGAAAAACACCAGGGGAAGTTTAGGTTGGGTATTAGGAAAGAATTCTTTACAGAAAGGGTGGAACAGGCTGCCCAGGGAAGTGATGGGGTCACCATCCCTGGAAGTGTTCAGAAGAGGTGTTGATGTGGTGCTTGGGGACATGGATTAGTGGTGGATCTGGCAGTGTTAGGTGAAGGGTTGGACTTGGTGAGGTCTTTTCCAACCTTAATAGTTCTCTGGTTTTATTTACCTATAAAAGTCGTGCAGGTAGAGCTCAGGTACCTTGAAATGCCTCCTGCCCTGGGCAAGGACACACAGCACCATCCCTGCCTGCACCCTGACCTTTGCTGGGACACTTCTGAACATTTCTCTCCCATATTAATAACATACCCATGTTACTCTTTGGGAAGTCCAGACAGCTTTGGCTCAAAGCAAGCACAAATATTTAAAAGACTTCATGTATTTGAGTAGAGAGGTTTCTTCCCCATCCTTGAAGGTGTTCAGTGCCAGGTTGGATGGGCTTGGAGCAACCTGCTCCAGTGGAAGGTGTCCCTGCCATTGCAGGGGGTTGGAACTGGATGATTTTTGAGTTCCCTTCCAACTCAAAACATACTGTAATTCTTTACTCCTCATTTTCTGCTGTGCTCCACATAGGAAAAAAGTTTCTGATAAACTGTTGGTTGGCCTTCTTATCTTTCAGGGAAAAAAAACAAAAATAGACAAGCTAATTTCATTCCATACCTAGGAGGCTCCAAAAGAAAGTTACTACACTCTTCCATTAATTAAAAGCCTCGTTTAATGAGCTGACAGCCACCTTAGCTTCCCTGTGGCCTTGCTGCTGCTTGTCAGTGCAGAGCAGTGCCCAGATGTGAGCTCAGGTTTCAACACCTGAGGCAGGCACGGGTTAGCTGTGCTGATGCCCTGGTATGTACAGTGCAGGAGGAGCCTTGAGCATGAAATTTAAATAATGTTTTTGCTGTTTTCAGTCTCAGGTCTTACTTACGTCTCGGGAGGTGTTGATGGTCCGCATGTGTCCATCATTTTAGTTGTTTCAGGGAGAAACATGTGCTTGGCTTTATAAATACTTAATTAAATTAGGAATCTGGTTCTCTAAATTTGGTGCAGACAGGCTGGGAATGAGTTTTTTCCTGATAGGAAGAAAGGGGATGATGGATCCACTCACTTTCACTGACACAAGGAAAGGACTGAGCAGTGAGTGCACCAAGAGTTAAATCTCCTTTCCCTTGGAAGGAGGGCATTACTACATTGGACTCTTCTGTTTTGCCTTCTGAGACAGACACGTTGCTGGAAATACTCCAGCTGACAGCTGAAATCCTGCATTTCTGAGCAGGGCAGGACGTGCAGTGCAGCCTGAGGTGGATCCAGGCAGTGTGGCAGGGCAGGGAGGGCTCTGGGCATGGAGAGGAGAGGCCGTGGGTGTCTGAGGGCTCCTGGCTGTCATTTGGCATTTCTTCAAGGCTGGGACTTCTGTGGTGTCTCCCAGGATGGCCCAACTGCTGGGATGTGTTATCCTGGGAAGGAAAAGGGGGAAACCACCTGTTCCCCTCTTGCTAAAACCCTCCCAGATCTCATCACACCACTGAGAGACTGTGATTCCACAGGGGACTCCACCCCACGGCATTGATCTGGATTTCAGATCATGATCATCTGGATCTCAGCTGCCATTTCATGGTGAATTTGGAGGTAACAGTGATACCTGCAGGTTTAGGTGGCAGCTTTGTTAACCTGTATCTTGGAGCTGGGGTGTTTTAAATGTAAGCAAGGTGGGCTGTGGACTTGCAGTGGGGTTTGTGACTTTGCCACTGCTCTGTGAGGGGACACCTGTGTGCCTCAGGGACTGGTGAAACAGGGCTGATGGTGAGGGGGAAGGATTTAAAGCTGCACCCAGGAGATGAGTTTCTCTAGGAGGATGTTGGCCTGGATGCCTATGGGATTTAGGAGCACTGGCATTTTTATCTGGAGTCTCAGAGATTGACCCTGCCCTGGAAGTTGATTCTGGGCTCCCCATTGTCCCCTGTGTGGGAACACCTTCACCTGGGTCAGTCAGTGTCCCTGTCCTGTGTGTGCCTTGAAACGTGGTTTTACTGTACTGACTGCCTCTGCTGAAGTTGTTTTGTGGGATTTTTTTGTGCTTATTGCCCCAGTCTGGCTCGCATCTGCTTGGGATGAGTATCAGTGGTTTTCTGGGACTCTTGGTAAAACTGTAAGCTCTGAAAGGCTGTTCTACAGGAGGGATCAAGATGCCTTTAAAGTCTCTGGGGTGAAGCTTAGGTTTTTCTAGGACCAAATATTTTTTTTAAAAGAAGTTCAGTGATGTTTTCAAGAAGTGAAGTGCCTGTGTCACGTTGGTGTTGGCTCAGGAGCTGTGCACTGGCTCAGGAAACACTCCATGGAAGTTGGATGTTCAGTGTTTTTGAAATTCACACTCCACATTTACCATTGCTGAGAGCAATTAGGTGGAGAGGGGGAGTTTTCCAAAAAATAGAACATCTTGGGCTCCTTACCACTTGCTTCAGATTCTTGGAGTCAAGACTCAGGATTTCAGATACTGTGTAGTTAATGATTCCTGTTCTTTTTCTTTGAAGCTCCTTAGATGCTCTCTGGGATTTTCAAATGAAGCCAAAAACCTAAGCACAAAGGTAAAGGCTTCATGAAGAAACTTGGTCGTGTCTGTCCAAAAAAGCTGTCAGGGCACAGCCAAAACAGCTGGAAGAGCTCTGTGTGGTACCCTGGTATTCCAAAATACAGGGCTCATTCCCCTGGACTAAATTTCCAGGATGTTTGGCCACCTAATGTTTGCATTTCAAGTCACATTGGTGGCATTGCTAAATATTTCTCTTGTTGCACAGTAGAGCATAATGCCTTAAAATTTCTTGATCTTTCAGTTGCCTCTCCAAAGTGGATGTTTAGCTGGCAGAGTACATAAGGATGGGTGTTCTGTCAGTAGGCCCCAGCAGAGCTTGCAGTGCTGTAGATCCAAATCCCTACCAGTGCACACACTTCCATTCTGCTCCACATCTCTCCCACCACCTTTTCTATTTAAGGGAAAACAAGAAAGCTGCAGGTCAGAGCAAGTGGGCAGTGACGCTCATGAGAAGCCCCTCCCAGCGGTGGCCTCAGCTTTACATGGCTTTGCTTTGTCTGTGCAGATAGTGGCAGCAATAATGGCAATCACAGGAATTGTAATGATGGCATATGCAGATGGTTTCCAGGGGGATTCAATCATCGGGGTGGCCTACGCCGTGGGATCAGCCTCCACCTCTGCACTGTATAAGGTGGGTCACAGCTGCTTGTTGGCACTCCTGAACTCGTTAATATTGGTTAAAAAAAAAAAAAAAGACACAAATACAAAGAGAATCGCTGTAAAATCAATGTTTTGTTCTTTTCATGACTCTTGCATCACTCATGTTGTGGCAATGTCAGGAAATCTACCATGAGGGTAATTAGTTGTCGCCTGCCAATTACCCAGAATGGCTTTTCTTGATGAGTCTTTAATGAAGTCTCCACTGCCACGCCAGGAGGAGTTTAAGATCATTTTTAAATCATGACAACACCGTTAATCAACACTTTCCAAAGGGGCTTGCCATGTGCAGCAGGGAGGAGAGCCTTCAGGAACATGGTGCCTTCCCTGGGCAGGGGTGGCCAACCCATCCCAGGTCTGCACATGCTGGGCTTGGAGCCCTCTTGTGAGCCTGGCACAGGCAGTCCATTGGAGACACTTCTGCTTGGGAGAAGTGGCTGCTCTGGAAGGTGAGGGATGGGAAAAGCAGGGATGTGTCTCAGGAACAGCCTGGGCTGACTGTGGCTCTGTTTATTTTCAGTTGTGTGTGTAAGGTTTGGTGTGAGTTGTGGCTGCCCTCACAGCTTTGGACTTTATTAATCTCACTCATCAATTTGTTGTGGCCATTCACAACTCACTCAAAGTTAGTGAATTTAGGCTCACAGAGGACAAGTTCCCACAGAGTGAGCCCCTCCAGGCTGGTTTTCCTGTCAGAGCAGGGTCATGCTGTGAAGTCACTGGAGTCCCCTCCCCAATCCCAGCATTGCCACACTCAGCCCAAATCCCGTGCATTCATTGCATGAGTGGTGTGTCCTTGGATTCTTGGTTTATTCTTGTTTTTTCCTGGGTTCTTCTACACCTACTCCTCGTGGCTTTTTGTGTTAAGCTTTGTTATACAGACTCAGCCATCCCCGTGGTAAGGACATGGTGCCAAAACACAGGAAAGGGAGGAAATCCCACCGAAGATCCCCTTGCAAGACTCTGGTGTAGGAAAAGAGCCGGGCTGTGGCATGCTGTCCTTTGCTCCCCTGTCCCCAAGGAAATGGAGTCATGCTTCCATGACAAGCATGGAGGGTTAACCTCTCCTCTCTCCTCTTCTCTCCAGGTTTTGTTCAAAATGTTTCTTGGGAGTGCAAACTTCGGGGAAGCAGCTCATTTCGTATCCACCCTGGGCTTCTTCAACTTCATCTTCATCTCCATCACCCCCATCATCCTCTACTTCACAAAGGTGGAGTACTGGTACCCCTTCTCTGCTGTGCCGTGGGGTTACCTGTGTGGAGTAGCTGGCCTCTGGTTAGGTATGTGATAAAAAAAATTTATTTGTTTTTCTAGGTCTTCACCCCTCCAACACTCCAACAAAATTAGCCTGAGGCACAAACAGTCTCCCCCTACACTCTTAATGCAGCAGAGCTCTCTCACAGATTAATTCTGATCCCAGTGCAAACTGGTGCTCCTTAGAAATGATTCATATTTTTCATTACACTTTATGAAACACTACTATTAACTGATATGCAATTAATAATTGATACGTAAACATAGTTATAATTAATAATAATTAATAATTAACAGTAATAGCAGGGAGTAAACATGAAGCAGCACTACTAATTGCTCATTTTTTCATCCCTACCATAGCTTCACACCAATGCTCTTGTCTCTGGCACAGCCTGACTGCTGTAAATCCCATTTTTAAGGGCTGCATGTTCCCAGCCAGCTCCTGGGGAATGTTTTTGCACTGACAGGGGCACCCCCAGTGCTGGGGCACCTTTCTGGAGGTGCTCACATAAGGCTCCCTCTTTCTGAGCCAGGAAAATACCTGTTGGATCCAGCCCAGGGGCATTTTAATTTCCACATATAACAACATCCTTTCCTTTGGTAAAGCCTCTCTTATTCCATAATTGAAGAGGTTTTTGTCTCACTGCATGTTTATTAAATGGAAGCAAAGGGAATGCCACTGCCCATCCAGTACTGAGGTGTGGCCAGGCTGGCAGCTGAGCTGCTGTGAGCACCTTGAGCTGCTCTAACCACGACTGCAGCTGCCCTGCGAGCTCCCAGGCGACCAAAATTGGGCATAATTTGTCACCCAATTGCATAAACCCAACCTTATGCAGGGGACTCAGCAGGAGGCCTGGGTGGTGGGTGATCAAAAGCTTAAGTTTGCTTTTTATCTTTCAAGGAAACGCTAGAGAAACTTAAGAAAACTTGAAATTTGTTTTTAATCTTTCAAGGAAATCGGAGCTCTCTGGGAATGCTGTAATGTTAAAAAAAACCCAAACAAACAAACAAAAAAACCACCCAAAAAACCACCAAAAAAAGCAAACACCGAAAGACCAGGTTTTTTGTGCCTGATTTGTGCAAAGCCAGGGAATATGAATTGATAACCTCAGTATTACAGTTTATGAAAGGCCATCCAGCCCTCCCCTTTCCCCTGTGAAGAACTTCCCCTAATTTCACGTTCATATAGAAAAATCCAAAAATCAGTCACTTTGTGACAGCTCCCTCATTGTGTTTAGGACACTTAATATCATATACTGTACCTGTAGCATCAAGGTGGAGGAGAAATGTCTTACTCTGGTGTTTTCCCCCATATTCATGTATTATTTTCTCTGTTTTTGCCTAGCTTTCAATATCCTGGTTAACGTTGGGGTGGTGCTGACCTACCCCATCCTGATCTCCATTGGCACCGTGCTCAGTGTCCCTGGAAATGCAGGTACCAGTGCCAGGGCTGCTGCTGGCAAAGTGAGCCCATGGCCACTCAGAAAGCAGATTATTGCCTATATAGTCAGAATCTGTTGGGTGGAAATTTACTCCAGAGTCCTGTCTTGAACAGCTTCCCTCTCTGCTCTTCCAGTCTCCTCAGCCTCATCACCCCTGGGGGTTTGAGCACCAGAAAATTTCTGGTTTTAGGGGAATGCAGCTGTGAAACAATGCCTGTAGGAAGCTACCTGAGGGCTCAGGTGTGCTGTGGGTGCTGGTGGTGGAGATGGGAGGTTGGCCCTGGAGGCACCTGGAGCTCTCTGGCCCATGTGCTGCTCTCTCCCCATCCCTGGTTCCTTCAGCTTGAGGAAACACTCTGCTCCTGCAGCCTGGTGTAGATAAAGAGTTACCATAAAGGGCCTTCCCTCTCAGAGCAGAAATCATGGAATCATAGCTTCGTTAGGGTTGGAAAAGACCTCCAAGATGATTAAGTCCAACCTTCAACCAAAACCCCTGTGCCCACTAAACCATAAAGTGAAGTGCCACGTCCACTCATTTTTTGGACACTTTCAGGGTGGTCACTCCACCACTGCCCTGGGCTTGTTCCAGTATTCTCCCACTCTTTCAGTGAAGAATTTTTTCCTAATATCCAGTCTGTCCCAACATGAGCTCTTTTCCCCTTGTCCTGTCCCTTGTTCCCTGGCAGCAGAGCCTGACCCCCACCTGGCTGCACCCTCCTGTCAGGGACTTGCAGAGAGCACGAAAGTCCCCCCTGAGCCTCCTTTTCTCCAGGCTGAGCCCCCTCAGCTCCCTCACAGACCCTTCACCATGGAAATCTCAAGGCTTAATCCACCACTCAGGGCTTCCCCAGATCCTGCAGAGGGGGGTGAGGGGCAGAGGGCCTGTGGCACCTCCAGCACTGCCCTGTCAGATCCAAGCTGTTCCCTCAGCTCAGGGAGCCGCTCTGTCTGGAGATCGGAGAGCCACACATCCAGTGTCGCCCCCAGAGTGCAGCACGAGGGCCACAGGGATGTGCCAGGCTGCTCTTGGTGCCCCCATCCACCCTGCTGCTGGTTTGATGCCGTTGTTGTTCTCTTCCCCCCCCTCTCCCAGCCGTGGACCTGCTGAAGCACAAGATGATTTTCAGCGTGGTGCGGCTGGGGGCCACCATCATCATCTGCATCGGCTTCCTGCTGATGCTGCTCCCCGAGGAGTGGGACGAGATCACCCTGAGGTTCATCAACAGCCTGAAGGAGAAGAAGAGCGAGGATCATGCCGAGGACATCACGGAATCCAGCGTCCACACGAGGAGCAGGAGCAGAGCCAACGGGGCGGTGTCCATCCCGCTGGCGTAGGGCCGGGGGACTCTCCCTGCACACAGATGTGTATTCTGTGAATATAGCTGAACTCTCCTCACCACCTGTATGCTTCAAAAAATGTCATCTGACCGACCCGAGCAGGGGATGGACTGTAAGATAAGAGAAATACATCTATAATAAATGTTTACATTTATACACTGAACAAGGAACGGGTGTAAATAACTACAATAAAATCTTTTGTAATAAACAAGAATTTCGGGTTGTGTCTTTCTCAGCTGGTGGGTTTAAAATGTGGATCAGGTTTATGTTGTTTATTTCCCTTTGCTGGCAGAAGTAGAGCCGTTTGGGAGGACTCAAATCTTGGATATTTCCAGCTAAATCTCAAAATTTAACATTGACTTACTTTTAATGAAGTGCTCTTTCAGCAAGGTAGCAGTTTTGGAAAAGCATCTCAGACCTCTCCTGGCATTTTGGAGGGTTCATTTCTGAAAGGCACTGATGTTCACACTGTTATTCCCAATTATTATCAGAATAAATGTTTAATGATGTGCAAAACAGGAGGCCCCCCCTCCCAAGCACACTGAGCTGTGCCCCTTTCCAACACCACCTTTCTACAAGTGGTGATGGAATTTGGGTGCCTTGAGTAAAGCAAGAAATAGCTTTGTTTACCTCATTTTCTCCCAGAAAAACTGCACTCCCAGCTGAACTACAAAAGTCTCAGAGAGATGTGGAGCACCACTGTCCCTGGGAAATGCCATTTCCTATTTTCTAGAGCTTTGGGACAAATGAGTATCTTTCTTGACCTCTGCTGTGGAAAAGCCTTTCAAAAGCCCAATCAAACCAACCAACCTCCCAATCTCTTCCCTAAGCCTGTTGCTGTGTAATTTAGGCTGGTTTACAGCATTCCTGGAATTGACCACTCAAGAGTGTCTTCATTTGAGAGCACTTGAGAGGCAGACAAAACTTTTTTATTTTAAGGAAGACTAAAAACAACTGGAAAGTATTGTATATTGCTGAGGTCTGCTGACTTTCCTGCCTGCCATTTGTGAATTTGATTAGCAGCCAGTAGGGGTGTTTTTTGATGGTATTTCTGACAGGGGGGAAAAAATCATGCAAATAATAATTTATTTGACTCTTTTTATTTAACTCTTCTATTAGATGTTCTTTGTATTCATGTCTAAACTGTTCCTTGCAGTCAGCAGAGCAGACAGAATACTTGTGTGTATTAAAGCCCACAGACTTGGGCTCTTTCATCAAATGGCTGCAGAATTAGGGCTGCAGAATCAACCCAACCAGCTGTCCCCTGTGCCCTAAACCCAGAGGTGTAAGGTTTGGATACACACACAAGCCTCTTACAGCTCCTGGTCTGCTGCTTTTGAGAGGAGATAGACTTAAAAATACTCCAAAAAAGGTAATTATAAAGATCCTGATGTGCTGGGAGCACCCAGCACATGGCAGCTTGGCCTCTCCCGACAGTTTTGGAGCTGATACATTCATTGCATTGCTAGATAGTTCTGGGGGTGTGTTTTACTGAAATCTTAGCTCCTGCCAAACTGAACACATGGGGAAAACAAAACTTCCATTTCAGTATGCACTGATGAGTACTTTTTGGCAAGCAGCCTCATGGCAGCGTCTTCAGACCCAGGACTGGATCCTTCAAGGAACTTCATTGAGAATTCTGCAGGGAAAATCATGTGAAATCCCCATGTTTGAGTCAGCTTTCCCCTGCTGGATACATCCCATGGCCAGGGGCACATGGTGTTGAAAAGATTCTGCTCCCAGCAAGGAAGGTTTGAGCAAAGCACCCCTGCTTTGCTTTGATGTTCATAGAATGGTTTGGGTTGGAAAGGACCTTAAAGATTATCTTGTTCCACCCTCTGCCATAGTCAGGGACACCTTCCACTCTCCCAGGTTGCTCCAAGCCCTGTCCAGCCTGACCTGGAACACTTCCAGGGATCCAGGGGCAGCCACAGCTTCTCTGGGCAATCTGCTCCCAGATGTTTTCCAGGGGTGTTCATCCCCCTCAGCAATGCCTTAAACCCCCTCCTTCACCCTCTGCCCAATGTACAGTTCAAATTCCTCATTAAGCATGGAAATAATGATTGTCCCTGGAGTGCAGCTCAGCCTTTCAGCTGGAGAGAAACCCACCAAACCCAAGAAATCAGACAACAAACAGGCTCTTTGGCCTGGTGCTGTTGGTGATCCACCAGAGGAATCAATACACAATCAATAATCACCCAATCAAGTGAAGGTCGATTGGACATTAGCAGTTCCACTGCTGTGGGTGTCTCTGGCAGCCCCTTCCTCCCCCCTCCCCGGCAACGTGGGGTTCCATTTCTGGAAAATGCCATTTCTGACCCAGAGATGGAACCCCACGTTGCACAGGCAGCTGCCTCATCAGATTCTCCTTACGACGGCTGGCAGGGAAACAGAAGGTGCTGTGAATAACCCTCCTGGAGCATCCCCAGCAGGGCCTGCCCTCTCTGGGGGGCTCAGTGAGCCCCAGGCAGTGTTATCAGAGCACCCGTGTCCCCAGCCTGGGCTGAGATGAGATCCCTGTCCCCTGTCGGTACCAGTGACAAGGAGCAGAGGGAGGAAGGAGCTGCATCTCTTGACCTTACAGATGTGTAGTAACAAGCTCTGTCAGCCACAGCAGTTTGTATCCCAGCCAGGGGAGCCGTGCTGGGTTATTTTCCTCTCTGTGCTGATCCATTTGCTCACGCTGTGGCTGCCTGAACGTGCTGCAAGCAGGATAAACAGCAGCCTGTTCGCATGGCTGGGGCTGCTCCTGCTTCACTCCCTGGGGATTTGCATGAAAGCCCAGGCATTATTTTGGCAAAAATCCATTCCACCCACTTTCCATCTCCTCCTTTGCCCACTTTTTTTGTGATTTAGAATTCATTTTTGAGGAGAAGCGTTAAGGCAGAGGTGATCTCCTGCAGTTGGGTGTTTGAGTGGTGCCCCTTGGTTCAGCTTTGCCCTGGGTGAAGGTGAGTAACAAACTCTGCCCCTCGGTGTGAAAATGCCCTGCCCCAAGTCATGGCACTGCCCTATCCTTGAGCTTTTCCCAGTATCTTCCATAAAGCAGGGACATCAGAGCACTTAGGAGCCGATTATTTCATTTTGACTGCAATAAATTTGCTGAAAAATCCAATTCTGGTGGGATCATCACCACTTGCAGGTACCAGCTGAATTTGGTAAAGGGTTTAAAGCACTAAGTGAAATGGAAGAAAGGGATGAAACTCTTCCAGCTCTGCTGGAAAGGACTGTGGGCTGTCCCTAGTAGCACTGTATGGGACCAAAGCTCCTCCAGCCCCGTGTTTCTACAGCACAGTTCTCAGGAGTTTCAGTGAACTTTAAATATAGATAAAATAAAATAACATCATTGCATTAAATAACCCCTGTTAAAGAGAAGGATGAGCATCCCTGCCTAGGATTTCAGTTTGCCCCAGTGCCCCGCAGGAAGGAAATCCTCCTGCAGCCTCCCCCCCACCCCAAACCCTCAGCTGCTGCTCTTGGCCCTCTTTGCTTTACAGAGTTAAGCCCTGTGGGAAGGAAACACGGACAGGAGAGGGGACTGGGGAGTGTGGGAGCAGGGGGGCCCTGTCAGGATTTCAGCAGCACCAGGGTAAAACACCAGATAAAGCACATGGGCAGTGGCTGGAACATTCACGTGGGTTTCCACTGCTCCCACACATCCATCATTGCATTTAATTCATGATTTTCCCAAGCTGCTTAACAGGAATGACCTGTTCTCAGCAGGGGGAGGGTAATTAAATTAAAAAGGAAAAATAGACAGTAATCATTGAGAAACTCAGGAGGGAAGCAGGGTGTTGATTTTACATTTTCATTTGAAAACAAGAAGGAAAAAAAATACAGGCCAGCTTGCTCTGCTCCCTCGTGCCCTGTGTGACCTGGGAAAAGCAAAGTCACGAGATGCCCGTGCTTTGTGGCTGAAAAATGAAATGGTTGGATTGCTCCAAGGATTAATATTTTCTTCTGGGAGCAACCTGGTCTAGTGGAAGGTGTCCCTGCCTATGGCACGGGGGTGGAACTGGAAGATCTTTAAGGTCCTTTCCAACCCAAACCCTCCTGCAATTGTATGATTTTATGAACTATCAAATATGACTCAATTTTACCAATTATCCCAGTTAGCTTTGTTGTAAAGCTGCATTTTTATCAGCAGTGCCCCCAGCCAGATGGAGCAAAGGTGGAGGATGCTCCTGGGCCAGGTCTTACCCCCAGGCTGCTTGTCCCATGCAGGGTGGGAGACACTTCTACCCTTCTGATCCTCCAAGGACTGAATTTCCTTCCAAACCCTGAAGATTTAGCAAAAGAGCTGCTTGAAGAAATACCTGCAGGCCAGCTGAGGTGGTGGCCCTGGTTGAAAATCACTTGTAGGTGAAAACAAATCTTCTCCAGGGCTTGGCTCTGGCTCCCAAGCTGCTTTTCCTTCTCTGTCAGCAGCAGCCACCTCTCATCCCTGCAGGGGAATGGCTGGGGATGGGTCAATGTTTAACCAGCCTGGGAAGGACATCCGTGGGAGCTGGCAGGAAGCTGCCTGGGCTCTGAGGAGCTCACAAAGATCCCTCTCCATGTTCAGGGAGGACAGTGCATGAGGGGTTTTCCTTCTCCTCTCAGAGCCCTGGCTCTGCAGGATGGGCCTGAGCTCCTCCAAGGCGCACCCCAAGGTGACCAAGGTGGCCCCGGTGCCCACCCGGGGGGATGTGCCCACTCTGGCTGCCCTGCACGGGCTGCCCAGGGTGCCAGGACAGCCCAGCCCTCACCCCCCAGCTGGGGCACCCTGGGGAAAGCCCATCTTCCACCTGGAACTTCCACCCCTGCGGGAGACCTGGTACGGGAGAGCCTCTGCAGGTGAGGGGGTCTCTGCTGCAATACTGGGAACCTGGGGGCTGTGGGTTTGCTGGCAGTGGGGTGGGGTGGGGTGTGTGTAGGGGTTCTGCATCCATAGCTTTGTGCCATTTTTGCCATTCCCAGGATGTTTTAGCTTTGGGGAAACTCTTTTTTCCCCCCTATGCTGTTTTGCAAAGTGTCTCACTCAGCAGAGCACAGATTTCAGCTCCTTGCTCTCATCAGTCACCCACTGGAAACAGCCCAGCATCACCTTGGCACCCACCTGTGTCCAGCCACCCTGTGACCCCCATCACACCCCTGTCCTGCTCCCCTGCCCCTGCTAGGCACATCCTTATCACTGCCCTAATCAGAATTAGATTCTGGGCAGGTAAAACTCAGCATTGAATCCATGCCAAATTTCCCAGCCAGGAGCAGGGCAAGGCAGACAGTCCTGGCTGTGTGTGCTTCCCTACAAGCAGCATCAAGCAGCCTCTCCCTGCAGCCTTCGAGCTCCAGCCATACCCAAATCCTTCCCAGAGGTTTGCATCTGTCTGGAAGTGGATCTGCAGCTCTCCACAACGAGCTGGATGGTGACAAACCCTGCCCACAGCCGTGTTAGGGGAGTGGAGGGAGAAACATCCATGAAAACCAACGGGGTGTGAGGCAGAGGGAGGAGGATCTGCAGCCCCAGCATCCCCCTGCCTGCTTTTCCATTCCCAAAAATCAATTTCTGACCCACGCCAAGCAGTGTTAAGCACCACTGCTTCACCAGAGTGTGGATATTTCCTCCAGGATCATTCATCAGGGGCCATCAGGAAGCAGTGAAAGCAAATAAACCTCTGGAGTGATAGCAATGACATTCCTGGAGCTGAGGTTCTGGGGAGAATACAGATCAGGTCTTGCTGTAGAAGAACAGGTTTTAAGTACTGCATGAGAGCAAGAAGAACCAAATGTTCCTGTTATGGAAAACCATCACTGGGCATTTAACAAATGCTTGTTAAAAATGTGTATTTTATAAAAAATTTAATACATGTAATCTTCCATTACTTCCCATTTTCAGGAACATGAGGAGTATGCTCAGGAGGACTTGAGCAATGTACTAGCTCAAGCTGCTGTCTAAATAAGCAAAGCCTCCAAGAGAATAGGTTTTATTTGGTTTACGAAGGTTCAGCTTGGCTTATTTTAAATCCAGATCCCCCCAGAGGGGAGGATCTGCAGCTGCTGAAGTGCAAGGGTGAAAAACAGGAGTCACAAAGATGCCTTGAGCTGGGGCTTGGTGCTGCTCCCTGCTCCAGGGGGAGCAGATTTGGGGACAGAGAGCCCTCAGCCCCCAGTTCTGTATCTGCAGAGGATAATGGCAATTTCCTCCAAGCCACATGCATGGGTGAGATGGGAGGGGAAAACTAAAAACAACCCCAAACACGCATAACACAAACCATCAAACATCATGGGGGAGAAATAACTCCCTCCAAGCCATACCCTTCACCAGGACAAGCTTCTCCCAGGGCACAGCCACTTCCCTGTGCTGTGTCCCTGTTCCCATCTCCGTGGGTCACCTCCTTACCCTTCCCTTCCCCCCAGAAAGTCCCTATGCACTCCCTTGCCCTGCAGACAGAGACCATACTCAGGAACCCCCCTTTTTGCTCTGACCAGCTCCTGTTTCACCACGTGTTCCCTGCAGATCAGGTTTGTCTCCAGAGGAGCCTCTTGTGCTGGAAATTTTTCTCTTCAGGCTCCCTTCCTGTGTGTGTGGAGCAGCCACAGCTTCCCACAGTGGTTAAACATTGCCAGGGCTCTGCAGAGCCCAGCAAACATTTACCTGCAGGATTCACCATCTCCATATCCCAGCACCCTCATGGGAGGAATAAATTCCTCCCTGTGAGGGTGGGGAGGCCCTGGCACAGGGTGCCCAGAGGAGCTGTGGCTGCCCCTGGATCCCTGCAAGTGTTCAAATGTTCCAAGGATGGGGCTTGGAGCAACCTGGGATAGTGGAAGGTGTCCATGCCCATGGCAGGGGGTGTAAAAAAGTGATCTTTAGGGTCCCTTACAATCCAAACCATTCCATGATTCTGTGATATTTTTCTCTCTCTTCCCCACAAGCCCAGCCTTGTGATCTTCCTCTTGTGAGGTTCAAGGAAGTCCCCCATAAACTGACCTCCAAAATATTACTTTTCTTGTTAAATATGGCTATTAAATTTGGCATCAACTGTAATGTTCTTCCTGCACTTTGTCCCCAGCTCTCCTTCCCTGTTACCTCCTCAGGGCTCCCACCTTCAGGGAGCAGGAGCTGCTCAGCCCCACCTCACTTAACTCACTTTAATATAAAATATCATTTGAATGCACCAGGACAGTTTATTTGGGTGAGTAGGTGGGATAAACAGGTAAACTGTTGTGTGAAAGAAATACTTCCCGCACATGCAAGTATTTATTTGTGCAAGAAAAGAGCAGAAGGGGCAGTGGGCACCAGCACAGAACAGACCTGAGCCCAGCTCACATCCAGGCCTCAGAGAAAGCTCTGCTTTAATACCTAACAGGGGATCAGTGGTGTGTGACACGTTCTCTTGGGCTGATTCCCAGGCTCTGGGAGTGCACCACTCCCCTGGGCTCAGCCCTTTCACTCCTGCTGCTGCTGCCCAGCTCTGCCATGGTCAGTAAATCAGCAGAGCTACTGCTCTGTCCCACAAAAAATAACAATAATCACATCTCAGGGGCTGAGCAGCAAGAAAAGACCCAAACTTCTGCCTGTGCCTGATTTTAACAGGGCAGGCAGTGAGGAGGCAGCAGACATCAGGGATTTCTTGGCCAGCTGAAGGTCACAGGGCATGGGAGGAGAAGAGTCCTGTGGCCACCCAAATCCCAGGGGCTGGGAGAGGCTCCAGGAGACACCAGGATAGTGATGGTCATATTTAGGAGCATGAGTGGTTGTGGAGGGAAGTTGGAGGGTGTTTGTTTGAAGTCACAGGCACAGTTACTTTATTTCTGCAGCCAGTAGAATGTTCCGTGTGTTACTGGAATACACAGACAGGGACTTCAGTGGGATTGTGCCAGCCAAAAAACAGGGCACAAAGCTATTGCTGAGTGCCCCAAAGCAGCTGATGGTCACCCAAAAGTAACTTCACCCATTTCTTTGACCTTTAAGGGCCCCTCTCTTTGAGCACAGTGCCTGGAAAGGATGGAACCAGCATCATCAAGGAGCACCCACCCCGAAGGCCTCAAGTAAGGGGAGCGTGGAAGCTCCCTGGGAGCTGCTCTGACTGACCCCTCCACATGGGCTTTTTGGGGACAGGGGCACGTGGCACAGCACCACGGTGGGGGAAAGAAATACCCTACAGGAACACAAAGGGAAGTGCTAATTTTGGGTGATCATGAGCTTTATGTGCTCTGGAAGCACCCAGCAAGGCCGTGTGTCCCAGTGTGGGATGGGGGGTCACCTCTGCTGTGGTGTCCCACTCACTGTCCTTTGGGGTGTGTGGGTACCTGCAGCCAAATCCTGTTCCTCCCATGGGGCCAGGGTGGCCAAGACAGAGCCCTTTGCAGAAAGGCTCCAATTTGCATCATGTGGGGCTGGTTTTGGCTCTTCAGGCCTGATGGAACATCCCATCAGGGTCAGGCAGCAGCTTTGGAGCAGAGATGGTAAAGCAGGCAGATGTGCTATGCAATAGAGGATGGTGAAAGCCACAGCAAATATTTTGGGTTTCAGGAATTGCTGTTCATGCTCTGCACCTGCCCAAACTCCCCTCATTTTCCCCATCCTGCACTTCCCAGATCCATTCCTCCCCAAGACCCAAACCCCATGACTCTCCCTGACCTAACAGTCAAGATTTTCCTCCACACAAGGGCTATTGTTACATAAATAAAGCTCAGAAATATCTTCAAATCTTTATTTCTCCCCCTGTACTTGGCACTGATGAGGCCACAGCTTGAATCCAGGGTTCCTTCATGAGCATTTCTTCCTAATATCCACCCTGAATCCACTTGGAGCAACCTGGTCTAGTGAAAGGTGTCCCTGCTCATGACAGCAGGGCTGATCCTTAAGGTCCCTCCAAACCCAAACCATTTCAGGGTTCCATGATTCCATGAACAGCAAACCCACTGGAGCAAGGATGCTTTGCTTGAGACTTCCTTGCTGTGATTATGATCTTTTTAGTATAATAAAGAACAGAAGAGCCACCAAACCCCCTTCAACCTCACTTAAACCCCTTCCCCTCAGGGCACTGGCTCTGGGTGACATTGGTGGCTTCAGAGCACAGATTTGGCCACCAGCTATGGAATAATGTGTCCCTGAGTTTGGTGGGATGATACAACAGCAGCACCTAAATTGAGCCCACCTCCACCCTGAAAACTGACCATAGAAGCACAGTTCCCTTTAGAAACCTCTAACCAGCACGGAATTTTTAATTATTGGTTTTATTTCTGTCACAGCTGTACTTGTGTTTTATTGAGACACTGTTAATACTCATTTCAGGACAAAGACACTGCTAATCCCACCCTGTTCTGCTGCTGCTGCTGCTCTCAGGGAGTGTACACAGCTCCAGCAAAAGCCTTTTCCCTGTGGGAATATTCTCAAAGGCAGCAGAGCAGGATGACGTGGCCTTCTCAAGGACTTTTAGAGGATCTTGGTCAGAGAGTATTTCCAGACAAAAAACCTGTGATGTTCACAAAAACTAAAGGGAACAGTCGATTTTGCAGCCTGGGACAGAGCTTTACCCAAAAGCCTGAAGCTTGGCTTCCCCAGCAGGGCAGGGGGATGAGCTGAGGGCTGTGGGAGGGTTTTTTGCCTTCACCCACCCTGACAGCCTCGGTGGCTTCCAGGAGCGATGCCAGCCCAGACCACAGCTTGTGGTGTCACATGCTGCCATCTAGTGCCATTTTCCAGTTTCATATTTAGCTTTGTGGGGTTTTTTTGATGCTAAGAGATGTGACCTTGGCGTTGGGGATTAGTGGGGAATTCTCCCTTCACATGATAATTCTGACATTTTTTCTGCATTTTTGCATTAATTCCAACTTACAGCTGAGGCTTCAGCAGCAGTTCAGTGCAGACAATCAGAGACACTGGGGATGTTAACTTGTTCATAATCAGGGAGTTCATGTGGTCCCAAATAAAGAATAAGGCAGGTCTTACAGACAAAGTCCTTGGTGATGTCTCCTTTAATTTTTACAGCAGCTGGACTGAGCTCCCATCCTAGAAGGGAACTCCAGCTGGAATCACCACCCCTGGAAGTGCTCAAAAGTTGTGTAGATGTGGCACTTAGGGCCATGGTTTAGTGATGGACCTAGCAGTGCTGGGTTTATGGTTAGGCTTGGTGATCTGAGGGGTCTTTTCTAACCTTAGTGATTCTATGAATACCTTGAAAGCCTTGAAATGACCCAGCAGCACCTCATAGCTTGGCATGATTTAAGGAGGCATGTTTGCTCCTTGAGATAGAAATCCATGCTCAGAGCAGCCTGCAGAGCAAGTCTCTGCCTATTTTCACCAGCCACCAGGAAAGTTCTGCAGAGAAAGGTCTTTTTAAAGCCGATTTAAAAGGCTGGCTGGACAGAGGGAATGATGCTCTAGGTCTCCTCTAACTGGGATCTGCCCTTTGATGGCCTGATAGGATAATTAAGATTAAATTGTGACACCTCTGCATGCTCCAGGTTTGCCATGAAGCAATCTGAGCTGCAGTTTGGCTTCACTCTGGTCTTGGGTGCAGCCTTAGGCACTGCTGGGGCTCAAAGAGAAATACCTGCAGGGATGGAATTACTGTCAAACTGGGGCTTTGCTGCTTGTGCTGTAAAGCAAAAGATTCCCCAGTTTTGCCCACTCCTGAAGGACCAAATGATGCTCATCTGCCTGAGATGCCAAACTTCTGTCTGTGTCCCAAGCACCTAGGCCAGAATTGGAGCTGGAAAAATGTCAAGGTAGTTTCATATCCGGTTTTATGATCACGTGGAATGAGCAACACTAAATATCGTAAACATTGGACTTGCAGAGGCTTGAACCTGCCACCCCTCCAGAAGCAATCACTCCTGCAAAGCCCTGGAGTCAGCGAGAAGTGCCTGCAATCCCAAAACCAAAGGTAAGTGTATGAATTTGTGCCCTTCCACAAACCCTTCCTGGCTGCAGGCTCCTTTCCCTCACACTTTGGGCACCCTGAAGGGCAGGAGTTGGTGTTTAACCACTGGCTGTGCTCCTGTCCCTGGCTGAGCCCAGGACACTGAGTTGAAACACTGGGGTGTGGGTGAGAGGATCCAAAATAAGGGGAAAGCTTCTGAATCTCCAGTATGACAGTTCCCTGGGTGAGATGGACCTGCTGAGCCAGGGTATTAAATATTTTAGATCCTGAAAGTATGAGAGGCACATTTTAAAATTACTTACCTGAGCACCCATCACTTACAGTTGATGGGAGAAGGAAGAGACTTTCTCAGTCTCCCTGACAGGAGTTTGGAGCCAGGTGGGGCTCAGGCTCTGCTCCTGGGGAACAAGGGACAGGACAAGAGGAAGTGGCCTCAACTTGTGCCAGGGGAGGTTGAGATTGGATTTTGGGGAAAATTCCTTCACTGAAAGCATTGTCAGGCATTGGAACAAGCTGCCAAGGTCAGTGGTGGAGTCACCATCCCTGGAGGGATTTAAATAACGTGAGGTTGTGACACCTGGGGATATGGGTTAGGGGTGGCCTTGGCAGTGCTGGGGGAACAGCTGGACTCCATGATCTTAGACACCTTCCCCAACCTTAACAATTCCATAAATTGATTTAAAGGCTGCAAACTCTTTGTGCCATAAACACCCCCTGCAGCCCCAAACATGCAAAAGTGATCCTTCCCTTCAGATCATGAGATTGTCTTGAAGAACCCACTCAATGCAGCAACACCTCGGGGGGCAGAAGCAGGAATACATCGTTTTAATGAAGTTTTTTCCCCTCGTGCCCCAGAGCTGTGGGATAAACTGCAAGCACAGTGGAAATCTGTGATGAATTCCTGCAAGTTGGCTATGCAGGGAGATGCTGCGAGTACCCAAGGGGTTTCTGAGCTGGTGGCTCTTCCTTTCTCTTTCAGAAAGAGCAGGTGTATTTATTTGCATCTTTAATTACCTCGCAGGTGCTGGAGAAAAGGGGGCAAAGCCTGAATCCCCTCCTTGGCAGGAGGCAGCACTTGCACAAGCTCCAGATGCTGGACTTGACCCACAAACGACGAGAGGTAAAGCCCAGATGGATTTAGGGAGGGGATGGGGGATCTCTCCCATGGACCAGGAGGCTCCAGATCTCTTGCTGGGAAGGTGAAAGGAAGCTTTCCCCCTGTCTTAGGCAGGGGGCTGCTGGGGAGCCTCCCCAGGGCCCCCATGATCAGTAATCACCTGTGATTTTTCCAAAGCTTTGCCCTCATTTGGCCACGACTCACAGAGAAATTAAAAATCCCTGTCCCAGTCTTGTTCTGTCAAGTACCCAGCCTGGCAAATTCCATTTGCTTGGGTTAAACTACTCAGCTGAGCAATTATTTCCAGAGCCAACCCCCTTATGTGCCTGCTGTGCCACGTTGAGCTATTAAAATGTGTTCTCTCCTCTGCTGCTCGCGTTGACAACTCATTTGCAAACCCAGGCGGAGCTGAAGCGGAATCTCCACAGGGAGGCGAAAATCAGTAAGCAAAAAATCAAGGAATTCAGCCCCAAGGATGTCCTTGACACTCCCCAGAGGGGTGACAGTGCCAGAAGCCGAGACCCTGTCCCTGCTGAGCACAATCAGCCTTTTCATGGAGACGACCCTGGTAAGTGGAATAATTTTCCAAGGAAGTGTAAAACTCACCAGCCCTCCTAAATGTTGTCAAAGAAGATTCCCTGTGGAAGATGCTTCCACTGCTCCATCTCCTGCAGTGATAAGGTACAGGTTCAGGGGGCTGGGGTTTTGTTTGTAGCTCAAAGCATTGGAGATGAGAGAGAGAGATCAGAGAGAGCTCTCTGGGGTAAACATGACACTCACTGAGGCAGATCAGTTTTTAGGTTTGGGGATTTTATCCCACTGTCCCTACAGAAGGGGGAAGCAAAGAGGATCTCAGCCACCACTTCATCCTGACCTATCCAAGGCATGAGCCCTGTCCTGCTTTGCCTGCATGTGACAATCTTTGGCACAGGCTGGAAATTTATCACTGAAGCTAAAAGTGCTTAAATCAGTGAAAAACTTGCCTGAAGGTGAACTTTCACCAGGAGGAAGGGGAACAAACTTGGCTTCCTATTCCCTCGTGGTTCTTCACCTCTGCTCTCTTTCCCTTGGAGATAAAGCCAATATTGCCACGCTCTGTAATTTCACCAAATATAATCCTGAGTGTGTTACACCTCACCCTGCCCCAGACATGGGGTCTGGTCTTACAGGGAGCTCTCAGGATTTTCCTTCCGTGCCTCCAGCTGTCCATAGCCACTTCCAGCTCAACTCCAGGCCACTGAGCAGCTCTGCAAAACCATGATATTTTACTTTTTTCTCTCCCCTAGGAACCACGTGGGGTGGAGGACTCTCCAGGCAGCCTGACAGGGCTGAGCCCTCTCCAGACAGGAGGGGGAAGGTTGACCTGTGGTTCTGCAGGGAGCCACGGACGAGGGATCTGTTCTGGAGCTCCTCCAGCACGGGGTCAGAGGAGTGGGAGAGGGAAGAGAAGATTCCTCGCAAACCCACACTTGTGAGGACCAAGACAGAGAGAGTTTCCCTCTTTGATGACTTCTTTGACAAGGATTTCTAGTGGCATGGCTTGGGGTGTGCCAAAGGAGCAAGGCCCAGCTCTGGTGGGGCTGGAATCCTCCCAGATGGATGGGCTGGCGTTGGAGCCAGGGCTGGCTGAAAGTGGAATTTCTGTGAGTGTGGGCCAGTGGAAAGGACAGCTGGAAATGAGGAGCTCACTGATGTGGGGTGAATAAAAACCCTCTGGGTTGTGTGGCTGAATCAAAATATCTGGGGATAAAAGCCTTGGATGGAGCAACAGTGAAATGGGGGTAGAGAGAGGAAGAGGGGACTGGCAAAAAAGTTCCTGAGCAGAAGTTGTGGGTTAACCCCAAATATTAAATTCCAACTGAAATTAAACTTCTCACATGCCTTTGAGTTACTCAATCTTCCTGTTTAACTTGGGTTTAACCTTTTTCTAAACCCCAGTTCAAAATTCAAGGTAAAATGATTTATTTAGGAGGTCTTTAAAATAAATATTTTGGCATTTCTAAAATTCCTTTTTGACTTTTGTGGCTTTTTTTTTTTCCCCTTTTCTTCATTTCCTCTCCTCCCCTATCCTGGACACAGAAATATGTGTACTTTCTTCAGTATTAACCTCCAGTTTTATACATAATCTGAAAAAACTGGCTTTGGTTCACTTTTTTTCCCTGTTCAGGGTTCAGTGCTGGGGAGTGAATAATGGAAATGGAGGCCTTTCCCTCTTTTCCTGCAAACTCTCCCAGGGATGCTGGTCAAGGCTGCAGCACTCACCAGGAATTTGAACAAGCAGCTCTGTTGCAATCAGACATTTCCAAATCTATTGAAAAAGATGATTATATGAAGGTGTCTGATCAAAGAGGTTCTTGCAGTTTCCATCTCATATAAACTGTATTAAATTATCTCTTTTTCCTTACAAAATAATTTGTTACCTGAGAGGGAACTTCACCCAGTTCTCCTGTCTCCCATCTGGTGGTCCCTGTAGGTCCACAAAGGCCACCAAGTTTGTGGATTCCAAGCACTTACATAAAAGGAGATTTCAGTTAAGTATCACACAGTTATTTTAATGTGGTAAACTGGATGAGTAGGGGACTGCTGAAACACGAGGGAGGGAGAGATTTCACCTCCAGCCCTGGGGAACAGACAGGTCTCATTGCCAGCATCAGCTTTGCCTCTGTTTGAAGCTGCAGAGCTGACAAAGGGCATTTAACTCTTCCTTGTGCCTCTAGCTTCTCTCCCTCCCTTCCCACTCGGTCTTTCCAGAACTACCAGGGGGCAAAACATCTTCAGATCAGCTCCTTGCTGCAGGGCAGGGACTGCAGGTGTAACAAATATCATTATCATCACAGCCACTTCCAGCTGGAAACCTGATCCTTTTATTTTCCAAGCCAAGACACCCAGAATAACAAGATCTGAATTCAGTTCTCAGTTTCCCAGGACAAGCAGGGCTTGGGCAGCTCGGGACAGGTGAAGTTTGTCCTGCTCCCTGTCCCAGACCTGTGCTCCCTCCCATAAAGCTGTTGTGATGTGTCTGCCCTGCATCTTCAGATTCCCGATTTACACAGCCAGGAAAAGAGCAGGAGACACATTTTTACACTTATTTATGGGAATGAGACACCCGTGGCTGACTCACTTGCACCAGTATTCATCTTTATTGAAAATCCCAGGCAGAGCAGGAGCTGGAAATCACAGTCAAAGCCCCAAATCAAGCTGCAGCCTCCCAGCTGCCCAGGACTGAGCTGCTCTGTCCTGGTTTCACCTGCTTTTGACATCCCTAAATGAATGTCTACATTCTCCATGGGGAAAACTGCACTTTGTAGAAACCCACACACCATGTGGGATTTCACCAGAAAAACACAAAAACAAACCCAGCACAGGGAAGGAAGAAGAAGAGGAATCATTTTCATGAGAAGGAGAGCAGCTCATGGCTAACGAGTCTGTGTCTGGAGTCTGTGTGTTTTAAAAATGCCCCAAGAACTTTGCTGATCAACACAATTCACCCTGTGTGAGCTGGAAATATCATGAGAGCTTCGAACTCAGTGTTGGGGGTATGCTGAAAAGGTCAATGATTTAATGGGCTGGAACAATTAATCTGGCACTTGTCTATACACCTGTTCTCTTAATGATGTGACACATCTCCCTTCTGTGTTCCCATCTGTCAACAATTAAGCTATAATTGGTGGAAATGCAATTTATTTCAGATAGAGCCGATTAGTTTTCCAATAATCGTGTTGCCAGCCTTGGGGAAGAGTGCTGCCCACGGAGAAGTGTCTGTGGACTACTCAATCCCTGTCACAGACTCTGCAGAGAAGACTCTCTGAGCATTAATTTATCAGTCTACAGTATGCAAAATTTGCTCTTACAGAAGCAATAAAATCAGCAAACCTGCTCCCGTTATAGGGGAAATGGCTTCCCACTGGCAGAGGGCAGGGTGAGATGGGATTTGAGAAGAATTCCTGACTGAGGGTGGTGAGGCCCTGGCACAGGGTGCCCAGAGAAGCTGTGGCTGCCCCTGGATCCCTGGAAGGGTCTAAGGCCAGGCTGGATGGAACTTGGAGCAGTGGAAAGTGTCCCTGCCCAAGGCAGGGGGTGGAGCTGGATGGGATTTAAGGCTCCTTCCAACCCAAACCCTTCTGTGAATCTATTAAATACTTCTAGTGCTCAAAATTGTTTGGCTGTGCTGTTCCTGATCGTATTAATTCATTACAGCCTGTAGAGAGGCAGGTGGCATCTCATCCTCTGTTTTCTGACATCCTTCCAGACACTGGAAATGAAAACTTTCTCTTTGCTGCTAAAGGTGAAACATAGACTTTTCTACAAACTGCAGAATATGGGGGGAAAAAACCCCAACCAACCTCCCACAATGTGTGTGTTCTGCAACTCAGCAATGGAGACTTAAGAGAGGTTTTCAGTTCCCAGTTCCAAATGCTGGAATCATCTGAAGGCTGAGCCATTAAAACCAGCTCTAGAGAGGACACAGCTTGCCATCCACCATATCTGAGCATACACAGCTTCAACCTCACACCCCACAGAAACCAGTCTGTGTTTGGCAGAGCCCCTCATCCTGACCCCCCACCCCCCTTCCCCCAATGCCTCCTTGGGCTAAAAATGTGTTTCTCTGGCTGTCCCACATCACCCAAAGCTTTGAGGCAAGGCTGGACCCTTCCTGCAGGTTAGAGGAGTCTCCACAGATGAGCTGTGCTGGGGCAGAAGCTGCTCAGCTCAGATTCAGCACCTCCAGAGAATTCACATAATCATTTTTCACCAAAACGGCAAAGAATGGAGATTTCACACAGTTAATGATGTGGGTGTGGGTATCAGCAAATGGTACAGCCCAGGAGATGGAGGTCAGATAGATCCCTGCCCCAAAGCACATTTGATCTCCTCAGGGAAGGGGTTACAGGATGTTTTTTTCAGTACAAATAAGGCAAGAGCAAGCCAAGTTCTTCCAGCTCAGGATGAGCCGAACTGGTTATGCTGAAATGTTAAATCAAAATGATTATGGCTCAGCCTGATATCAGCCCCAGCCTGGCAAAATCATTAGCAATTAAATGTGCAATTTATAAGAGGAAAGGAATCATATTCTGTATTTAAAAAAGGAGCCAGGGTTGCTGTAGCATCTCTGCTCTTGAGAAAAAAAAAAATTAATTACACTTAGCAAAGAGAGGTGTTAGGTAAATAAAGCTGAACAAAGCCACACTGTAACTGGATCTCACTGACTAGTCTGGATTAATGGGATTTTCTAATCTCCCTGGGCTCAGCCCCACCTGGTGCTCAGAGTATTTGACCTCCTCAGGAATATGAGTATCCAGCATCATTCCCCAACGCACACAGGCATCCAAAAGCAGGAAACACCCCTCCATCTGAGCCACTGGGAAACATCCAGCCACCTTCTTAAACCCTTTATCTGCCCTGCCTCCCTGGAAGGTGTGTGACAGGCGACGGGGATTGCTTCAATCTGCTTACACAAAGCTGCAGAGAAAAGCCCCCAAGAACAGCAGCTTGAGCAGCTCTGTTTCAGGCTGTACATGAAGATTAAAGTCTTATCACCAGCTTGAAAAAATACCAAGCCTGGCAGGTTTTTGTTTGCCTCACCAGGTACCCTCAGCCTGCCCTGTGATAGCACAGCCCCAGACCTGCTGTTTTCCCACGCCCTCACAGTTCCCAGCTTTCCTGAAATTATTCCTGAGTATGGTCAAGCCGTGGCACAAGGGTCCCCTGACGAATTAAGAGGAAGGAGGAAGCTCCTGTTTGTCTCTGAGCCTCTTTACCTGCTCTGATACTGGATTCTGAGATGCCTCTCCCTCCCAGCAGTGGCTGGTTTGGGGATCTCTGTCCCAATGGGAACAAAATCCATCTCCAGTGATGCCACAGGGCTGCCCACAGACCCCTCCTGCTCTTGAAAGAGGCAGGAAAAATATTTATTTCTTGCTTAGCACAAGGGTTGTAGCTTTTTGCCACCTACTGACTCGTTGTGGGAACAGCTCAGCCAGAGAATTCCTGCAGGAATGCTCAGTCCTGCCCTGGCCCTGGCTGAGAGGGACACCAAAATAAAACCAGGAGCAAACAGGGCACCTGCTGCACTGTCAGGAGAGAAACACTCATCCCACAGAGCCATAGAACATCCTGGCCTGGAAGGGACACACAAGCATCATCAAATCCAGCTCCTGGCCAGACACAGGACACCCTAAAAATCCCACCCTGTGCCCAAGAGCATTGTCCAAATGTTTCTGGAGCTCTGGCAGCCTTGGTGCCCTGGGGAGCCTGTTCAGTGTCCAGCCAACCTTTAGGTGAAGAACTCTTGCCTAATACCCAACCTAAACCTACCCTGGCAGAGCCTCAGGTTCTTAGGCCCAATATTTGTTTGGTCCTTGCTGTAATTCTCTCTTTGTCTCAGCCTTTGAGCACCTCATTTCATCATCCCAGAGAGCAGAAACATGGGAGAAATGATTCTTCTTGCTTGCAAAACCAAGCCTTGCTTTCTACTCCTTCTATCTTGCCCCAGCTCATCTGTTTTTCCCCCTTTCTCTCCCCCTAAATTCTCTTTCTGGCCAGGTTGGGTGGAGCTTGGAGCAACCTGGTTTAGTGGGAGGTGTCCCTGCCTGTGGCAGAGGGTTGGAATTAAAGATAATCTTTAAGTTCCCTTCCAACCCAAACCATTCTGGGATTCTGTGATTTTGTGACATGAGCCTTTACAAAGTGTCCCCACAGCAGATATCCGTGTGAATTTGGGGAATCCTCCAGCTGCCCAGAGCTTCCCCATTTTTCTCCATGCATTTTGTTCACTCCCATCAGTGCTGATGCTGCCCCTCGGGGCTGGGGCAGAGCAAACCCTGCTGTGTTCCTGATCCAGCCCCAAATTTCCCTGTTCCCCCTGACACACAGCTGATACCCACCCTGGCATTAACTGCTGGCCCATGCAGCCATGATTTAACATCCTGAATTAACCATTTTATTCGATTAAAATGTTAAATAACCATTGTTTTGTGAGGAAAGAGGAGCAAAAAGGAACAGTTTTGCAGTCACCCCTTGCAGACACTCACTTCTAATTAAATACTGAGGACCACCAGTTGCCTCTTACTGGTGGCCACTTGATCCCAGTTCCAAACAGCAGGCAAAACAACCAGCAGGGCTTAGGACTTACTTCCACAAATTCAGGATGAGCTTAAAAGCCAGGCATTACTCCTACTTAACACACAAACCACCTCCTTCAGTTTAGCCAAGTTGACCTAAAAATACAGCTTTTTGCCACACAAAGATGCCTTTGAGAGTTGCTGGAGCTGATTTTTTTTTCCCCAGTGTTCTTCTTGGAAAAAAGCTTCTGAAGCTTCATTTGGCCACACTGCACTGCACAGGGACTGTGAGGCCATTGCTGCTGCTCTGGGATGGGGATTGATAAAATAAGACACTTCATTTTCTGCAAAATGTGTCTGTAGGTCTTTGCAAAATATACTTTAGAAATTCTGCTTTTCCCTAAGAATCTCCTACTCTTAAAAAGCAAATAAACAGAAAGCCACCAAGATTAAGAGCAGGGTTTTGGTTTGGGATTTTTCTCTGGTTTTCATTTATTGAAATCCCACTTTTCAGCCACAACAAGTTATTGCTGCTATTTTTGTAAAGATGATTTGTAACAATGATCTGGCAAGATATTACTAAAAATAATCATGAAAATGTGGCAGAAACGTGGCAGAAAGTATCATGCTAAAGCCAGAGCAGGAAAAAAANAAAGAGAAAAAAAAAAAAAAAAAAAAAAAAAAAAAAAAAAAAAAAAAAAAAAAAAAAAAAAAAAGGGAAGGCCTTCTCTCTGCAGCAACATTTGCTTTCACCTTTTATTTTGAATTTTCTCATTCCCAAAGCCCTCCAGATGCACTCTGTGGTTGCGAGCAGAAGTGGCCATAAAGAAAAAAAAAATTTAAATCTTCTCACAGATCCTAAATCTTTTTTTGCTGAAGGATTACCTGTGAAACCAAACTGCCCTGTCCTTCTTTTGAGGCCAAGAATGAGGAGCTGAGCACAGCCCACCTTCTCTGGGTTTGATATCCAGCCTCATTTATTGGGCAGCCTGTGCCAGTGCTTGATGACTCGTTGGGTGAAGAAATTTCCCTGAATATCCTCCTAATAAACCTCCCCTGGTGCAGCTTGTGGTGATTTCCTCTTGTCCTGTCACTTGTTCCCTGGGAGAAGAAATCAGCCCCAGCCTGGCTAAGCCTCATTTATATCCAGGAGTGGCTTCAGGTACCTACAAAATAAAACATCTCCTAGAGAAAGAGTGTGGTGAGGAGATAAGTCCTGGTCCTGCTGGTGCTGGAGTCCTGGACAGCAGATGGGACAAAAATTAGGGTATATGGGGCTGGAGTCAGTGCCAGTTTTGCTTTACCAGCTGATGTTCTGGCACATTTTCCCAGCTCTGCCCTGTTTTCTTCTGTTCTGCCATCACATGGCAAGAGCTCCTGTCTGAGATCCCAATTTTAGTGTTTAAAATTTGAGGTTTTCCTCCCTCTCAGCTAACTGACAGGAAAAATCCAGTAGTGAATCCACCTAAGGCTAAAGAACCTCCCAGAAAATAAAGGGTCTCCAAGAGAGTTAGAGGGGAACTTTTGACAAGAGTCTGGAGGGACAGGACAAGGGGAAATGGCTTTAAATTGACCTTGGGCAGGGTTAGATGGGATATTAGGAAGAAATTCTAGGAGGCCCTGGTACAGGGTGCCCGGAGAAGCTGTGGCTGCCCCACCCCTGGAATCTTCTCCTACCATGGGAGCAGAGTCATTAAGCTGCACATAATACAAGGTTAGCCCTAATTTTTACTCTTTGGTTGCAATGCACTGATGAGTTTTCTGATCCAGGTGTTTAAATTACAGGAATCCAGTCTTCATCTGTGTAAAAAGAAAAAAAAAACAATTATTACAAAACACTAAAAAGGTTTAAGAAACCCCAACAAAATTACAGAGAAATATCTGAGTTGGAATTAGGCAGATGCAGAGAGGGAAAAGTCTTTTTTTTCTCAGCAAGAAAAGTCAAGTAAGTGGTTATGATATGGAAATACTTAAAATGAGTGAGTTCTTACCTCTTCATTTCCTAGCTTTTGAGTACTCAGGTTCTGTACCTGCTGTTCCAGTTAAGCACAATGAGACCTGGCTTTGTGCTCACACCAGGAATTGGAGAGGGGCACTGAAATCTGGAGCAGGGAGTGAATCTGTGAGAAGAAAAACCTCCACAGAAAGTCACTGCTCTTAGCCCAGATGTGTCCAGCTTCAAGAAAATAACACCTGCCTGTGGCCACCCTTCCTATTTATTGTATAGAATGAGGTCACTGGAGCCCCTCTGCCCTGAAGCCAGGCTGGGAGAGCTGGGGGTGCTCACCTGGAGAGGAGAAGGCTCCAGGGAGAGCTCAGAGCCCCTTGCAGGGCCTAAAGGGGCTCCAGGAGAGCTGGAGAGGGACCGGGGACAAGGGATGGAGGGACAGGACACAGGGAATGGTTTCCCACTGCCAGAGGGCAGGGATGGGTGGGATATTGGGAAGGAATTCCTGGCTGTGAGGGTGGGGAGGCCCTGGCACAGGGTGCCCAGAGAAGCTGGGGCTGCCTCATCCCTGGAAGTGTCCAAGGCCAGGCTGGACAGGGCTGGGAGCAGCCTGGGACAGTGGAAGGTGTTCCCATGGCAGGAGTTTGGACTGAGATGATCTTTAAGGTCCCTTCCAACCCAAACAATCCTCTGATCCTTTGCCTTTGGGGTTGAAGGGACTGATGGTCACTCAGGGCTGCTTTTGAAAGTGTGGTTCTTCTGCAGTGAAGGTTTTGCAAAATCTAGGAGGGCACCATGAGATTTGGCTCCACGTAGCAAAACACTTCCAGTCAGAGAGCTTCTGTCAGGAGAGAAATAATGAAATGCTTTTAGGGCAGCATTTTCCCTGGAGCCACTTCCCTTCAGTGTCAGATTTTGCCAGCCATGGGCAGATTCCCCTGATGGACCTCGGGATGAGTCAGGTGGAAAGTGGAGCCTTTCCCTGCCGGCCCTCGGGGCTCCCAGGCCTGCAGGGCTGCCTGCAGCCACCCCCAGCTCCCAGCCCATGGCTATATCATCTTCCATCCCTCCCCTCATGGCCTGCTTGGATGGCCAGCTGTAACAGGACTCAGCGGTGCTGATTTCACTGATTAACACGCAAATCACGCCCCGAGACTGGGTGCTTCCTGCAATTAATCATCTGCTTGGCACATTTCAAAGAGACCAAGAAAGATGATTAAAAAAACAAAACAAAACAAAACAAAAAACAAACAAACAAACAAAACAAACAAAAAAAGACAAAGAAAGACCTCAGACAGAAAAACAAAGCAAACAGCCATGTGAACAACATTAGCTGAGGTTTTCTGCTGATGATTTTTCTCACAGCACAGAAAGCACCACCACCTCCCCAGGAGAGGGAAGGTGTTACTTCGGTGACCAAATAAATGCACACAAAGCCCCTGACCTTGAGGAAATGTCCCTGCTTTTAGAGGACAGGCAGAAACCCAAGGCCTGGAGAAGCAGCACATTCCTCACACAATTAAAGGCTGTTAACATGAAACCCGACCTTTCATCCCAGACACAGATTTGGGGTCAAATGTGCTGGGAGATGGGGAGAGCAGAGCCTGGGTTGAGAGAACAACGAGGGGTTCCTTCCCATCCCCTGAGGTGACATTAGCAGCCCTGACCAGGTTCCCAACCTGCCACACCTCTGCTGCAGTGATCCTTTCCCTACAAGTTTATGGGCTGTAGCCTCTTGGTCCTTTGCAGCCAGTGGGTCTCTCCCCACAGTGTTTTGTCAGAGAAGTGCCTGGCCTTGGGTTCAATTTCAGGCTGAAGCTGATGAGGTAAAGCTGTGCCCACGGTGAAGGCTCTGAGGGATCCCTGAGCATCCATCTCCCTGATGTCCTGCAGAGTGCACACAGCTGGTTCAGAGGGATGCAGCCCACACCTCCTCCTTCCAGAAGAAAAGGCTTTTGCACAAATTTTCATTGTTTTTTTCCACTTTCAGTGCTTGGCCAGAAACAGGCAATAACCCCAAAATTGTTCTTAGGTCATAGAAAGCTTAACTGAAAGAGAACAACAGTGTTTCCAAATGGAAAAGTAGGATTTATCATTTCAGGTTTCCCAGGTAAAGCTTAAGCTTGTTTACCAAGATGGATTTGGCAGATGTGATTAATTCCCTGCTCTTAAACATGAAAACATTTATCTGCCTGCTTACACCATCCCAGTGGAGGCTCAGCTCTCTGCTGAGTACCCCTGGAAGAGAAGGTGATCCTCCCCTGGCCCTGTGCATGTCAGGGGTGAGGTGGACACAGAAGTTGGGAGAAGCTTCTGGAGAAATCCTGCTCTTCTGGGAGAGCCCTCACTGCCACACCACCCTGGAGGAAGAAAAATTAATCAGAGAGGGCTGGAAAGCCAGAGGCTGAAGGGCAGGTGATTGTGTTTCTGGAGGGGATGGACATGAGAGCAGGGGTCAATCTGAGTTATTTTATAACTGACTTGGAAGCTGGACAAGGGGGCACATGCAGGGAGGGCAGCCAGCTCTGGCAGCATCCAGCTGGGAGCTGGAGGAGATCACTTATGGTGGCTGAGCTGCTCTCACTGCCAAAATATGGGCATCCACCTCTGCCCTCCCTTGCTCCCAGCTTTTCCTCTGCTAGCTGAACCTTTCTGGGAGCTGGCTCAGTTTATCAACCCAGCAGAAACACATCACAAGATGTATATTTTTGCTAAGGACACAATCTCAAAGGAAGGCCCACACCTGGCTGCAGACAGGGCTCCTTTCCACCCTGTTTCTGTCTTTCTGTAGGCTCTGGTAGCCCATTCTGCACCAGGAGTTCACTTTTTTCACAACCTCTGGACCTGTTCAGGTATTTCCTTCTGGCCACACAGAACTCCTCAACTGAATGAGGTGCTGCCCTTTCAGTGCAGCCCCTCCTGACCCCTCTGCAACAGGCACCACGTTGCTGTCATGCTTTGCAGTCCCAAATTATCTGTGAAATCCCACTCCCAGCCACTCTGTGTGCCCATCACCCTGCATGTAGGAGACACTGGGGACACTTCACCAGCTCCACACCTGATTTCCCATCCCTGGCACTTTCCTCTCCTCCCATCCCTCTCTTTCCCCCCACACCTGTGTTACCCCACCCTATTTGAGGCATTTACCATCAGGGAAGAATCTGTTTCACCAGGCTTGGTTTTCCCCAAGTGTGTAAAGCACATAAAAATATGGGAGTCCTGTGCCCTCTGCCCTGTGGCACTGCTTTACCCTTTAGCACAGCCTTGCCTCCCTGCTTCCCTCCTTATTTCCTATTAAAAAACCAAGTGGAGAGATTAAACCTGTGCATCCCAACCTTCTCTTACCTCATTTCTATGTAAAGCTCTTATCAGCCAGCCTGAGCTGCTGCTGCTGCTGCAGATTATTCACCCAACACAGACGAGTGGATCTCCCAGGCAGTGGTGGAGCAGGCTCCCAGCAGGATCCAGATGCAATGCAGATACTCCAGATCTTCGGGAAGCAGCCTGGTAATACTTGTTGAACCACATAAAAAAGAGCACTGTGGGCCATAGCTGTAGGAGCCAGAGGACTGTAAAAGCAGCTGGAAGCTTTACAGAACCTTTCAGAAGGAGAAAAGCCTTGAACTGCTGTGAATTTTGACTTTGAAAGGTGCCCAGGTGGTCACACAGAGCAAAAAGTGGCTGCTCTCGATGAAACGTTTGGCTTGAAAAAAAATCCTTTGTGTAGAGTCTGTATCTTGAGATTTTTGAGTGAATACTGTGTATTCAGAGCAACAATGGGGAGAATTATGGAATAATTAAAACCCTCTAAGATCATCCAGTCCAACCAACTCCCCCAGCACTGCCAAGGCCACCACTGACCCAAGTACCACATCCATGCAGCTTTTAAATCCCTCCAGGGATGGGGACTCCATCACTTCCCTGGGTTTGACAATCTTTTCAGTGAAGTACTTTTCACCTGTACCCCATCCAAACCTCCCCTGGCCCAACCTGAGGCTGTTTCCACTTGTCCTGTCACTTGTGACCTGGGAGATGAGACCGGGAGGAGTCGAAGTCCCCAGCCCTGCATCCACGTGTTCACAGCCAAACTGACGCCAACCCCATTCTTGCTGGAAAACAAGCAGAAATGTGGAAAATGTCCAGGATCCATGGGGATATGACTCTGGCTGTAGTTTCATTCTGCTCTCACTGCTGGGGAAGGGGAGCCGTGTCCCAAGGCAGGATGACAACCAGGATGGCTGTGATGGGCAGCACAGGTTTAGAAGAGCCAGTTAAAGCTATTGCCTGTTCCAGAGAGTTTTCAGAGAGGTGCCCAGGCTGAGGCAGCTCCTGGTGTAGCTGCTGATTTAGGAGGTGGTTTGCTTTATTACTGTTTTGTTAGCTATAAGCTACTGTGCTTCACCCTTTCCCCCTCAAGTCCTAATTTTAAAGAAAAATCTGGTATCTTTTTGGTGAAGTGAGGCAATCTAAGCCTCGAGCCTCATCTGAGTCACAGGAGTCAGAGTCCCCATCCTGTGTCAGGACCAGCTTTAAGGATTAATCCCCGTGGCTACAGAAAGTCCCCAGCAAAAACTGCTTTGGCTCAAGTCCATGAGATCAGGCTCTTATAACCACCGAGTGCAGAGAAATGGTAACTCCCAAAGCAAATCCTTGCTTTGCCCTTTTTTGTGCCTTTCCCCTGCCATGTGATCCAGTGTTTTAAGCAGGATAATGCTTGTTCAGGCCATTCTTGTTTGCACAGAGAGAGGAAAAGTGTGGAGGATGAGATTTCCTAAGGACACCCCCCAGCACATCCCAAGCTTCCCATCTGTACAAGGCTCCAAGGCATGATGACAGCACTTGCCTCTGAAGAAGCAGCGCTTCTGATTTCCAGAATTCATGAATCCAAAGGATTCCAGCACACCCAGCTTCTCCTGCCTCAGTTTCCCCTATTTCCTCACTCTGAAGGCTGCAGCTCCTCCCCAGCCTGTCCTGAGCCAGTCTGTCCGATGCTGACTGGCCATGCATCCAATGCACACTGACAGAAAGGAGCTTTGGGGCTCGATACAAACAAAAGAAACCCCAGAAAATTATCTCTGCATTTCGAGGAGCAAAAATTTGCAGCTTAAAGAAGTCTAAATCTCCCTGGAAACTATTTACCAAGGAAAACTTACCCACAGTAACCTGTCCTTTGGGTGTTAGAACAGCTTGAAAGTAAAAGTTTGCAGAGCTCAAGCAGGAGGGGAAGAGGGATGAAGCTGGCAAAAGATCATTAAGAAGATATTTAAAAAATGTTTTTCCAGAACTTTGATTTTTATTTCCATGCTTGGATTAAGCTCTTCAGCGGGTGAGGAAAAAACAGGAGGTCACTCACATGATTTGTGAGAAAAAAAGGGCTCTTTCTGTACGTTCAAGATGTTCCTGGGATTTTGAGGCTGAAAGTTTTCCGAGAGCACTTCCAAAGGACTTTCCAAGAATACACAGTAAACTGCAAAGCAATCTCACCGATAACTACAGAATTCCTGTTGGGGAGATAGAAAATCTATTTCTACACAGACAGAGCCAGAACACTGAAGTTTGACATTTCAATAAATGTATTTTTGGCCTGTTTTGACACAGTACGAAGGACTGAGAATACTGAGATTATAAAGCCCAATGCAAGGCAGCACCTCTGCAAATGTCTGCTCCATATTCCATTTGTCAGTTTATAAATGGAGCCATTGGAGTAATCTCTGCTTCATTGACAGCCTGGAGATCACCAGATTTTCAATTTCCCTTCAATAAAACAAACAAACAAAAAAAAAAACAAAAAAACAAACAAACAAACAAACAAACAAAAAAAAAAAAAAAAAAAAAAAAAAAAAAAAAAAAAAAAAAAAAAAAAAAAAAAAAAACAAAAAAAAAACAACCAAAACAAAACAAAAAAAAACAACCCCAAGGAGAACACTTTTGCTTTTTAATCATATCCAGGCCTGTTTCCTGTAATGAAGAACTTCTTTCCCAGCCCCAAGAGAGCAATTCTTTGAATGTCACATTCAGATAGTGAGATAAAAATCTCTGCTACTTGCAGGAAAAGGCTCCGACTGCCATTTGCAGCTTGAACCACTTCCCAATTTATTTACTTTCTGAGGCTGTTTACATTTTCAGGCAGCCCAGCTCACTCATCCCTAACAAGCTCAGTTTATTGCTGCAAGAAATGCAGCCCTGTGCCAGCCACAGGAGAGACTTCGGACCTGAGAATGCCAAAAGGCTTTTGGATCAAGTCACCTGAGTAAAAAAACGAGTGGAAAAGAAAAAACAAAATCCCATTTTCTGGTGAATTCTATCACGGTCCAGCACAAGGAGCCACGTATGGTGCAAGCCCTTTATTAGGGCTGAACCTGAAACTGCTTTTCATTCCTGGAGAGCTGCAGGACTCCCAGATGAGCATGGAGAGAGGAGATGAGGGAGGACATCCTTAATTTGTCTGAAGAGCAGCTGGTTTTCTTCTTTATATAATTATCTCCTCCAGCAAACCCTCCTGCTCAGAGTCAATGGGGTTGGAGCACACTTAGCCCAATTCAAGAGTGACACATCAACCCCTTTCATCAAATGCATCCAACTCTGAGGGCTCATTTGTTTGTTCTTGATGATATTAAAGACTAATTTTGATTTAGACTAAGAGCCTTTTCCATCCCTCGGGAGGGAGCCGTGGCAACACGAGAGTATTCAATTAACTGTGTGCTCTAAATTACTCATGGAAAGGAGTGTGTTCACGTGGACAGGGCAGGGACTTTCAGGGTACTGTCTGGAAGGGGGTTGCATGGCTAATATAACATAATATAATAGAATATATGAATTTTCCAGGAGCTGGGTTTCAATGATCTTTATGGATCCCTTCCAACTCAGGGTATTCTATGAGTCTATAATATTATTATTATATATAAGTAATAACTTCAGCTTTGCATAAATCCTTCCCACCTTAGCAGGGCTGCGTGGTCACCTGCTTTTTCAACCTTCTTTACTGGTCTTTTACAAACAAACAAAAAAAAAAGGGAGCAGCAGGTGGCATCTTGTTACAGATAGAAAGTAGAAACCAGTTATTATTAAGCTCCTGTATTCAATCTTTAGCCACTACCCTCTCTTTGTCACCTTCTCTCAGTCTTTGGCACCTGGAGAGAAGTGGTCACTTCAACAGAAAGAAATTTTCCTGTCCTTTTTTTGCTTTCTTTTTTTTTTTTTTTAAAGAAAATGCCCCAAGTCAAGGTGATAGCTGGTGCAGAAAATAGGAAAAATTACTCTGAAAAGTTAAAAAGCTGTTTAGGTTTTTTTGCTGATGCTCTCAGGGTTCAGTTTTGATTATGATAGATAATTTCTTAAATCCAGGATGGAACTTATGGTGGATGCAGAGCTGGAATTTAAATCTTTGTCTCCCACCTGGAGATTATATACTCCAGCCACCTGCAAGGGCTGAGCAGCTGGAGAATCATTCATTAGAATAACAGAATCACGGAAAGGTTTGGGTTGGAAGGGACCCTCTCTTTCCAATCCCCCGCCATGGGCAGGGACACTTCCCACCATCCAGCCTGGACTTGGACACTTCCAGGGATCCAGGGGCAGCCACAGCTTCTCTGGGCAACCTCTGCCAGGGCCCCCACCCTCAGAGTCAGGAATTTCTTCCTAATACCTAATTTAAATCCATCCTCTGTCCATTTGAAGCCATTCCCCCTTGTCCTGTCACTCCAAGACCTTGTAAAAAAGTTCCTGTTAGGTACTGGAAGCTGTAAAGGATCATAAAGGAAACTGGAAGGAGAAAAGCCTTGGAGCTCCTGGCAGATGAGCAGCAATCTCTGGCAGGTTGGTTACAGCCCTCAGTCACCTGCACACCTCTCTAACACAGCCCCACAGGCACAATTGCTGGCAAATTTCCAGAGTTTTAGGAGCCTAGATATAATGGTAGAGGGAATAAAGCTCAAAGTACATGAAAAGTACTTTGAAAGGATTTTAAAAGTACATTTTTTCAAAGTACACACAGGACTCCTCTGTATGCTTTAAAAAGAGTTCTCAGCATTGCAGGGCTGCAAGCAGTTCTCAATTCTTGCTTACTTGCAACCAAAGTAATAAACCCCACTCCTTACCTCCCAGGAAAATCCAGAGTGTCTGTGTTAGTCATGACTTGACAGCCATGAAGAAAGGGACCCATTTCAGTTCAGCTATGACACAGATGTTCAGATAAATGATGTTCAAGATGTTCTCAACACAGGCATGGCAATTTTAAAATCAAGTCACGATAGACAGTTTTCTCTTGTAAAGATTTTCCCACCATATCTCTGTCAATCAGAGAATCCCAGAATGGTTTGGGTTGGAATGGACCTTCCAAGACCAACCCCTGCCATGGGCAGGGGCACCTTCCACTGGACCAGGTTGTTCCAAGCCCTATCCAGCCTGGCCTGGAGCAAGTGTGTATTTGTATTTTGTAGACAAAGCAAAACAATCATTAGAACATTCCCATTGAAAAGGAAATAGATAAACAATGTAACCATTTATTTGACTGCATTGTATTTAGACAACTTGTACATTTCGTAACCCCACTGTTTTTGTTCTCATCAAAAAGGATAAAGGGACAGAATATTATCCACTCAAAACAGCAGTCCAGTATTTTGAGATACACTTGCTATTTTCATAGATGCCCACCTGATACCTGAACTCCAGCAAAGGTTGTAATGTTTATACAAGACCTGAAGTTTCTTCAACATAGCACTGAGTTGTAGCAATGTCTTGCAGTGCCCTGAAAAACAGTTTGTGACATACTCTGCAACACCAATTCGATGATGCCTTGAGGGTGATGAACCTGATCACTGCTTAAAAAACAACATAATGAATGCAAACATCCAGACCAACATATCAGCCGGTAGCAACATTTGGGCAAATTTAAATATAAAAGCAATCGACTCCTTAGTTAGATTTGTCAATGCAAAAGGGTGAGGGGGAGAGGGCTGTGTTTAGCAAGACAGGAGAAATAACCAACGTTTCCTTGCTAGATTCCTTTTTAAAACCTATGCAAATTCAAGGCTTCCCACTTGATTTCCTACACCCAAGCAGTGGAGAATAAATCTGTTTGATAGGACCCAACACATGCAGCTTCAGTGTCTCCTGCAGTGAACTCTGTGACACAGCAGCCATGGCAGAACCTTTCAGGCCGTGTGCTCTTTGAAAAAAAAAAACAACCAAAAAAAAGAGACCTGCACCTATTTTGCTCAATATTTTCAACACGGGCATGGCAACAACCACTTCTTACAATAACCAACCAGAATTGTATTTGAAGTTTGCTCCAGAGGGATGTTTTTGGCAGTGAGGATTGCTGAGGTTTATAACAGGTCCAACAAGGATGGATTGCAACTCACTTCCAAGTCGGCTTTTGAATCTGAAGACACCCATGGCTTAAACATTAACCAACAGAAAACTTGCCTGTCTGGCTTTGCAGATTGAAACCCCAGCAGACACACAAGGCAGCCCAGTTTGCAATTTGTGATTCAGGCCCAACAGCTGCTTGCAAGGTCTGAAACCTCCCTGATCCAGCTCCAGGGCAGACACTACATCCTGGACCACAGCTGAGGGAAACCTGACTCAATGGATTGGTTACCAACATTGAAATCTTAACACTGATCAAAACTGCTGAAAAGCCACCCAGAAAAACTGGCAACCCTAAGGGAGTGGGTAACAAGAGGTTTTATTGTGTCACAAGGCAGCAGTGGCTACACACGGGTTTTAGGCTGAGCTCCAGCATGTACTGGGAGTAACAGACCCCATTTACAGTGCTTTGTCTTGGGCATCCTTTTAAAGATGAGTTTTCTTTTCTGAGGGGAACGGATCCCCTCGACAGCACAGATAGTGTTTCTACAAGCAGAAAACTCAGCAGGGCCAATTTGCATTAAAAATCTTTATTTTCAAATACAACTCATGATTTGTACATGGTAAGAAACGTCCATCACCATGTGCGATTGGTCTGTGCAAAAGGCGGCTTTGCTCAAATCCAGTTTTCCTGCACAGGGTTCTTTTCCAAATGATACTGGAGGTAGGGGTTTTGTTGGTTTTGTTTTTAGTGTACAGTAATTAGCAAAAATGAAAACAAACAAACAAAAAACCCCCAAAACCAACCCCACGACTCAAACCAAACCCTAAAAAGAGAGAGAGAAAAAAAGTGTAGTAAGGCAAATCTGGAGAATTCGCTCGATTCCATGAGAGCGGATTCATTTGAGAGTTCATCCTTTTGATCCCTGTATGGACCATTCACTTCAGAGCTGGACTTGATCCTGGTGGGTCCCTTCCAACTCTAAATATTCTGAGATCTCTGATTACAGAGGTGCTTCCACAAGTCACCTAAGACCTTTATTTTTTTTCTTTCAAAATGAATTAAAAAAACCCGCAAAATATCAACCCAACTGATTCATAGACTTGGGCTATGGAATCACACAGAACAAGAAAGCCTCGACACTGTCATTACTGAAAAAATGGATGGGTATTGGTAAAACCTATGTAAGCCCAAATAAAGAAAGAAAAAAAAAAAGGAGAAAAGCTGAGCAAGAGTGAATGCAAGAGAGACAGAATTCCTTCCCCGCTGCTTTGATTTTAGAAGGGAAAAAAATCCCCCAATAATTTAGCTCATGTAAGTTGAGAAAATGAGAGCAGCTGAAAATGAATACGATACACCTTAAAATTTATTTCCAAGACCAAGAACCAAAGATTGAAGCATTTTAGAACACTGAAGCAAAGCAATCTGAATCTGAAAAAAAAATTGTTCCAACTATCTTAAAATAGCTGTTTCTCAGAGCTTCTAGCAATAATTTTGATTAAATAAAAATCATACCAATTTACATTAATTTTCTAGATCTTCTTTTAAAAGAAGTCCCTCAGTCTTTTCATGAAAAAAGTGCATCCAAACCCAGCAGAGATTCACTGATGCCACCAGGTTCTTTTAGCAGCTACTCGAGGTTTTCAAAATAGCTTACACTTCCTGCTATAAGAAGGGCCTTCCAAACTCTTGTTTGGGAGAAGTATCCAAATTATAAAAATCTGAAATAATTTATTATCAAATCCAGAATTTAAATAAAAGCAGATTTTTTTTTCCTTGCAAAGACAATTGAAGAAAGTAAAAGAATAAAAGCATGCACTCCAAACTTAGAGGTGAAGACAAATATACTTATCTATACAGGCACTGGCAGACGCAATTTAATGGTTACTCGATGTAACACACACCCCACCCTACAATACATTTTTTCATTCACTAATCACTGAGGTACCAATATTTAAGAATGGAAAAATTCAATATTGAAAAATAAAACCTAAAATTGAAGCCTTTTTCCTTTTTTTTCTTCTTCTTCCCCAGAAAACTATGGCAATTTTTGTATGAAATGTTAGTATACTTATAGAATTTTACAATCTACAATTGGCTTTATTTTGAATTTTTGGGAACCAAAAGCGGCGTTCCCATCCAGGTTTCTCTGATAAAACGTTCACTGTGTGGCTGTCCTAAAGAGTCAGCAGACTTGCAAATGAATGAACACATCTTGGCTATCACCTGGCACATCTGGCTGGTACCAAAAGGACTCGGAGTCTGAGACAATCGGCTTTAATTCGGAACAAATGCGCCATGCCAAAGTGCAACGAATGTGTGCGACACTCAATGGGACACTGACAGGTTTAAGAGCTGCATGGAAAGTACTAAAGTCCACCTTGCAAAGCAATTTGGGACAAATTGCATTGCATGCAAAGGACAACTCTGCGCTGCTGGGACGTCGCTTGCTCGCTGGGATGGGGTCTCCTAACGCAGCCATAGTTTCAGACGCAGTGCATCCACTCCATTTAAATAGTATCTGAACAGCCTCTTGTCTCGCACAAAACCAAGGTTTTCATAAAGTTTCAAAGCAGACTTATTTGTGATTTCTGTTTCCAATACAACCTTTAGGGGAGAAAAGAAATAAAAAGAAAGAAAAAAAGCATATCGTGTTAGTCGGCAGCTGCAAGTACATGATTGCTGAACCAATTCCAAAGGTTTTATTTAAAAGTACATTTGTTAGCAATGAAGGGAATTAATTTCTTCTTATCTTTACTTAATTAAGCATCCATTCCTACATTCAAGCATCCATTCCCACATTAAAATAATTATAAAATAGCAGTTCATCCACAACTGTAATTGTAAGCAACAAATCAAGATTTTAGCTCTTGGCTGTAAACAATATTTCAGTTCACCACCTCATAACGAGGTAAAAAACACATCAACAAATAAATCCCAAACAGCCTCTGTCTCCCAACATCCTCCCCCAAAACCCAAGCTACCAAACAGGTCAGGGTCCAATAAATACTTTGAATGAGTAACTGAGCTTCTGCAAGTCACAAGAACTTGGCATATAAGGATTTATATAATGATTTAATATCGTTGACCCCTCATTCCTTTGAGTTAGATGTAGATAAAAGCTTTGAATTGACACCAGCTGTCAGACCCAACATTTGCAATAAATATTTGTGCTCAACACAAGAATCATGGAGTGGTCTGGGCTGGAAGGCACCTTCAAGATCACCCAGTTCCAACCCCCTGCCACCTTCCACCAGACCAGGTTGCTCCAAGCCTGATCCAACCTGGGTACCAAAAAATACTCCAAACCCAAATCACAGTGCACACCAGAAGAGTAAGTAGATTTCTCCATTTTTTGACCCTATGTTGGTAAGATCCCAGCTGCAGAATGACCTGTCAGAAATAACTCAGACCAAACCCAAGTCCAACAGTAGTCCAAATTAAGACTCTAAATTCTCTCTGAATTCTCAAGCACAGGCAAAAAACTACACTGGCCTTAACAAGACATTAATCACAAAATTTCAGAAATTTTCAGAATTGTTTCTCTCTTTTCTCCACGTACACTGAACAGAGCTCTTCCATGACCAGCAAGCCCTACACCCATTCCCCATAATTAAAATTAGTTCTGCCTCTTTATTGGTATCCAACTCAGTTATTTAAGGTTCTGCTACTGGGAAGAGATCCTGGTTGCACAAGAACACAGGCTGAACTAACAAGGACTGGGCTCCACACAGCCCATGACAGTGAACATCCACATATTAGACAGCAGCTGATGGTCACTGTAGAAAGACCACAGAATGAAAATACAGGACCAATATTTAGCCTGGATTTGTAGAGAAGGTAAAGCCCATCTACTTTATGGCCTCTGTGGCCTCTCTGCCTTCAGGCACACATTCCCATTCCCCCTGGCCTTTCCTGCCAGCTCTTGAGGCTGGTTCCTGAGCTACTTCCAAAGCCACCTGGCAGAAAACCTTTCCTTTTTCTCTCTACTGGGTTTGTTTTCTGCAGTCTGAGGAGTGGTTAAGCCAGTATGAAAGAGGGAGACAGCCAGTGGTTAGACTGACCACCTTCAGTAAGATTTAAAAATCCATTTAATGTACATGTTTGACTCAAGCTTCCAGCCACTCTAACCACATTCCAATGGACAATTCCACCTCTGCTTCTCAGTGTAAGGATGTTGAAAGAACAATAAACCTGGGAATAACAATCCAAGGAACAATATAACACTTGGAAATTGTTTTACGAAAAGGAACTAAGAGTCCCACATTAAAATATTTATCATGAGAGTTCTTAAATTACAGCAGGGCAATGTTGTAGCTGCACACTTAAGGCAACCTAGTTCAATTCTTAGTTTTGTGGCAAGAATGAGAGATTGAATTTCTCTAGTTGGCATCTCCCAGAACATTACTAGCAAGTTCTGTGAGCTGATGGAGTACTCCTAACATCCTTCATCCATTAAATGATTCATCTGTAGTAAATTATGGAAGCACCATCATTTTGCTGGAGAGGGCTATTTTCTACACCTTGTACAGCTCCTTAATTCCAATTTAAACAAAACACTGAAGCCAGAGAAGGAATCTGACCTGTGTAAATCCACCATGCAGAGGATTATTTATTTGAACTCTCAGCGAGAAAGGGCATTTACTCTCTCAAAGGTTCAGTAACCTGGCAGAGTGATATAACAACTCTCCATTCAACTGCAAGCTCCAACACCTTGCAATGCTGAAACACTTCAGCACTGCATGTGATTGAGCTGAAGGGAGTGGTTAAATGTTGAAATACAGGTTTGTTGGAATCCTACTACCTGAGTGAATGCTCATCTTGAAAGCAAATGCAAGAGATTTGCTCTGGTATTTCTAAGGAAGTCTCAGCACAATGAAAAGTAATTCCCTGATCCCAACATATAGCAGCTGAAGACATGTTTCTGTTATCTGAAAAGGAAACACAGGCATATTTTATTCAGATTTCATTAGCTTCCTTTGGTGAAAAATGCATCTCTTCCTGTGTGAGATTTTCAATCAAGCTCCAAACCTTCAATTGTTACATTTATTTGTACTCTTGTGGGTCGATTTTGTTGTAGACATATGCCTGTTAAATCCTCAGATAAAACAATAACACCCCCCTGAAGGGCAGCAAAGCTCTGGTTGGATTTAACAGCATTTTCTGCTCAAGTTGCAACTTTCTGAAGGTTGTGACATTCTCTTTTATCTTAAATTTCATAAACCTAACATTTTAGCTCAACTCTAATTTTAACTGGGTTTAGAAGCAAGAAGACTTCTATATTAAGAGTGGAGTGCAATGTTCCTTGCTGCTACATTTTCATACCTTGAATTTATTCCTGAATTGAAGCCAACTGGAGTGGTCAAGTTTTCTTGCTTCTTCAGTTCACTCTGAAGGATCTCAAGTTTAAAAACCAAGTCATAGAATGGATACAACAAAATCAAATAAAGAAACTTCTCTCAGCACTCACAGAGAAGGTTACTATTCTTACTTTTAAGTCTGACATATCATCAGACTCAAGTTATGAGGGCTTGTCCAATGTCCTTAATCAATTTAACTGCCTTAACTTTTAAAGAGAGGCAGTACCCAAAATCTAACAGTTCATACTTTATATGATATGCAGATTAAGGAGAAATTAAAATATCAGTAATGTAATGATTTCAATAGGATTCCATAAAAATACACATTTCAATTTTACTAGTGTGGTGCTGAACTAAAATGACACACCTGGTCAAAAATCCACTCTAAATCACCCTGAAGTTTCAATGGGAAGTCCCATGAGAATTTGTGGTTCCCTTTCATGTTCTACATTTTTAATTAAAAAAAGTTTTTGAAGTCCCACTTAGTGGAGTCTTATTTTGATTAGTTACCACTTGCATGGTACATTATTTCAGTAATATGAAGTGAATGGACTGTATGCAGATTCCTCAGTCATTTGTTACAGATGGAAAACCTGCATAGGAACAACTCCTCCTTTCTAATTGTAATTAAGGGATGTAACAGTTTCACAGGATGGTCTTCAGCTGTACAGTTTTGGGAAACTGCTTGCCAATAAAAGCAATACAAAAAGCAGCCAGACACCCACCTTGCTGCAGTTAGCACATGCTTTTCTTTTTTAAACTGGAAGAAAAATATTTCAAAAACTTTGGAGTTGGGTGTAAAATTATTCACCTTCACCTGATTTACTTCCATAATTCACCTTTTCTATGCAACCAGTCCATATTTATCCTAAATCACTGTGATCTACTGGAAACTCAGTCCATTACAGTTCACTACCCCAAATATCAGAATTCATGAACATCAAATACTTGAGAAAGTTACAAAGGAAAAAAAAAAATATCAGAGATTCCCTAAGTTGTGTAATGCTATATGCATGTTACATGCAGCCACTCCAGCTGGAAGCTGCTGTCGAGTACTTTCTTCAGGCCTGAAGGTTATTTCTGGTTCAAGCACCCACCCCCTACACCAGATCACTTCCCTGGTTTCTATTCTAATGTAGGCCATGACCAGCTCCATGGCCAGCTCCTCCCCTGCACAGATTCCATTCCAGCCAATTCACCTCCTCACTCACTCACTCACTCACTCCCCAGCTTTCCCAGAGAAGCCACCCCTGTGCAAGACACTGCACCTAGCAGAAGTTGCCTCTCAGGCAGAGTGCTGACCACTGAAAATCACTCATTCCATAGGCCTGCCTTAGTTTATTCCCACTTAAAACAGCTTACAGGGGAAGAAAAATGTCCTTAAACACCAGAACATTGCAGCAGGCTTTGAAATGCCACCTATCAGTACTGATTTGTCAAGATTTTCATCTGTGGTGTTGTATAAATTCCTTGGTTTCCAGGACTCAATGCTGGTACTCCTCAAGTCCAATCTTTGGTACTTTGAAAAGCAACACACTGAGTGAGGCATTTATCAGATTATATACCACAAGTTATTAAAATTAAGTCTATTTACTGCATCTATGCCATAATTAGATTGTAGGGAAGAGTTTCCAAGCAGCCTTTGGAAATTTTTCATGACACCCACAGCTGCATATTCATGTTTTTAATCCTATTCTGAGCAAGTTTCAGAAAATAGCATTTTGTTTTTAATTGCTCTCCATCTTATCTCAAAAAGCAGAATCTTTTTATTTTCACCAGGATTCTGACTTTATTAAAAGATGTAGAAAAATACCTTAAAAGTTGCAGGGATGATTAAACTATTTATACATCTCACACAGACAAATTATTACGATGCACTACTTCACATCTGATGAGCTTCAAACATCAATTAATCAGAAACTGACCTCCTGACAACTGTTGTGAAAACTGGTGAGAGCCAAGACTTGGGCAGAGCTTTTCATGGGTGCCTAGTTAGATTTTTCAGATTTTGGTCTGACTGAAAACTCAGCACTCCACCACGTAATACAAGTAACCAACATCCTTATTTTGCCCCGTTTTACGTATGTGGAAGAAGCCTATGCTTGGTGGCAAAGGAAAAAAAACCATGAAAACATTGTCTCGTTTGGTTGTGGACAACCTATATGTGGAAATGAACAACATAAATAAAAATAAGCCTGGGTGTGCCTCTGTTGATGGTGCAGAATGAAACACTCTGCTTGTATTCCATGCTCCCTGAAGGGTTCCCAAGTCAAAATTTAGTGTCTGCACAAGACTCAGATGGTGCAAAAGCCCCCAGAAAGCAGGGGATGGGTTTGGAACCATCATGCTACAAACAGCAGTTCCAAAACCATGGCTGCCCCCATCCTGCACACAATTCAAGGAGTAGTAGTGCCTTTGAACAAAGAGACAGAATCTGAGAAATGCCCTCTGCCCCGGTCCAAAGCCATTATACAGCACCAAAGATGAAAATCTGTGACTAAGACTTAATGAGGCCTCACTGCAGACCTGTAGCCCTTATCACATTTATTTCATGTTTATGGAGATAAAAAAACAGCAATAAGGGCTCTTGGATTAATATGACAGTGGTAGAAGAAAAAGACAGACACAGAAGAGGTCACTGTTAGGGGTCACCTGTTAGACAGTCCAATCTAGAAATGAATTTACATGAGAAGTAACACCCAGACATTCAGAAATTATGCAGTAATTACTGCAACTCAGAGTTTGAGTAGAAACATCCAGTTCTACTCTTGACTCTCTAATAACAGTGGGCAATTCACTTCCCTTCTCTGCATCTCACCTCTGCAGCTGTGGTGTGAACACTGTAACACTGATCCTCAAGTATTCTGCAATTTTTAAAAATCTTGAATAGTCTAGAAATGGGAAATCGACTCAAGACCATAGCTGAAAGCAATGGGGAAAACAAACTAACCAAACTTTTTTTGATTAATTCAGTGTAGGCAAGTAGTGAAAGAGATTAGAGGAAAGCATTTTAGAAACCATAACAGAGGCAAGAAGCCAAAATAAAGAACTTAATAAAATTACAGACTGCACTGCAGTGCCCAAGTACAACATAAATAAGAAGGTGGGGTGAGGGGGAAGAAGACACCAGTAAGTAGAGGCATGAAGGGATCTGAAGGGAAGAATAATGAATGAAGCCAGAGCATAGGCAGGGATGTTGCAAACGGTAAAACACAACAAGTGAAAAAATAAACTGTGTGCCAGAAGTCCTGTGACACCAATTGTACCTTTGCATAAGAAACTCCCCCATGGGGCAGTGGCACAATTTAGGGAGCAGTGGGACAATTGAGGGAGAAGTTAAAGCGAGATAAGAGAGAGATCAAAGGCTCATTAACTATGACACACTGAAATGACAGGGCTCACGTATCAGGAACAACTGCATTGTGCCAAAGAACTGGAAGTTAAAGGGACAGATAACCTGTTAAGGAGGATGGGTGGATGGATGCAGGGAGAGTTCCTCCCAAGTTAAACAAGGCACACAACAACAGAGTTGCTTTATGTATATATTTATATATTAAAAAAAGGCAGGAGCTGTAATCTGGTAAGAGTAACCACTTTTAGGGCAGGGAAGTTTGCCAGTGATTCAGTCCCTCTCCTTGCAGATCTGTGCCTTCGTGCTAACCCACAGCAGCTCAGTTTTATATATTGTCAGAACAGGCTGATGAGTGGCTGTGATAAATCCACGTTCTGCAGCAGCACAGCACACACTGTTCTCGTGGCTGTGTGTACTCTGAAGGGATGGCAGGGCTGCACAGGACATGCTCATCCCACTGCTCAGCTCCACCTCAAACTGGGGCCCTTGGCAGGAAAGTGGGCCTGAGCAAAGGCTGAAGCAGCTTCACAAGGTAAAACAGCTGAACTTCAGCACTTAGGATAAATGTAGAAAGTCCATCTCCTATTTGTGCCATACATTTTTTTGAGGTTGTTTTCCCTTTTATTATAAAAGGTCTTCTTACCAACTCATTTCCCACCTAAAAAAGTCCTGCAGAAGAAAAACCTGTGAAATGAATCCACACACAAGAGTGCAAACCATTTACATTATGAAAGTTTTGATTATAAAATCTTACCTCATCACAATCTCCTTCAACCATAGCATAAATAGCTTTCTTAACCAAGTTTGTACCTGAAACACAGATTTCAGTGAGTGTCAGAGTTGCAGTGAAAAAAAAAAAAAAAAGCCAGTTTATGTATGACTAATGTGTACTACCTACATGATGACATGACACCTGGGGAAAGGAGGGAGGAAAGAAAAACAAGGAGTTGCAGTCAAGCTGCAGTCTCAGTTTGAACACTAAAATAATCTGTGAAGTTATCCAGAGACTCAGCTCAAGTGCAAGATTCTTGTAACACAAGGATATTAGAAACAGGCTGCTATGCTCAACACAGTGTTAAATATAGCCTTCCAAGATGTGATTCATTCCTTTTTGTTGCATTTAAAGTCAAAATCTGCTGGCGTGTACTTGAAGGACATTCATCTTCCAAGGGAATTTCCTCTTACTAAAACAAATTCTTCTATTAGTAACAGAACTTATGAAACCACTGCTCTTATGGCTTACTCCCATCTGGGTTTGCTAGTATCTAATAATATTCTTGAAGCCCATCCCTTCCCCTCAGTCAAGCACTAGTTTAATTTTTTAATCACTATTTTTCATCTATTTCACAACAGTTCTACAAATGTAATATCCCTACCTGTCTGTAGAATTGGGGTGAAATTGAAAGTTGATTTCAAAGTTATTAGTGGAAAAAAACTGCTGTTCAGTGAAATTGCATAAATCTCACTCCCATAAGAAGGCTATGGAAAAGGAAAAAACACCCCAAGGAATCTACAGAATGTTTTAAAATAGTCTCAAAACTTTAATCAATTAAGATTTTGCATTGAATGTTATAATAAAACTGTTCCACATTTAAAGCAGATCTTCAGATTAACAGCACACTTTGAGAAACAGCAAGGTGGCAAATGTAGGAAAAAGTCAACATTTATAATGCTAAAGTAAGCAAAGCTTTAAAGATAAATTCTGTGTATGTAATTCTAATTTGACAAACTGACTAAAGTGAGGGAAAAGTCTTGCAGAGATCTTCATAATAACAGCAATAGTTCTTATTTACTTATGAATCCAAGCACCTGCAATTAAATTATGGCAGACTCCTTCATGACTCAGCTAAAAGGAAAGGAGAGACAGTGATTTCTCAGTATCCTCTTTCCTCTGCTCCACTGCAGAAACCAACAATGGCTTTTGAATTGCACTGGGGAAAGAAAAAATCTGCACATACTTGAACAGTCGTGGTAATGTGTTTTTTTGGAGGGGTTTTTTGGAAGAAAGCAAACACAATGATACATTCTGCAATGGATCACTGTATTTTCCGATTGCAAGTAGTTTTCTGTTTTTAATCACAGAAGCATGAGCTGTTCAGTGTGGATGAGTGGTGAAGCACAGTTCTAAGCTTTGGAGCTGATGTCTACATTTAGTTAAAAATACTTTACAAAATGTAAATTCACAATAACCAGCATGAAAAAACTAAGTTCCATAAGAACAGATATTTAATTAAGCCAACTTTGCTAACTGGTGTTAGAATGAAAATCCTTTCACCAGGGCAAAACTGATTAATGAGGAAGGGCAAACTCCCTGCCAAGAGTGATTTCTTTACCACGTAACTTCCCAACAAAACAGATCTCCATTTCAATCATTCAAGTAACAATGCACAGCTATTTTTCTTCCCTGATTAATACAATAATGAGCTCCATACATTCTCCCTGATGGGTAATATATGCATAATTTATAGGGGGAAGTCAGGAAATAAGTTCACTGTAAAAAAAGGAGCCTGAACACAACATGGAAATACAGTGATGAGGGCACACATAAAACCACAAAGCAGATCCCACAGTTGTTATTTGGCAGTGGTGGAGGTGGAGGTAAGGGGCTGCTGCCTGCCTTTCTTTTTAGCCTTATCAGAACCCAGGTGTGAACCTCACAGGGCATTTCAGGTTATTCTAACAAAATCAAAAAAGCCACTGGGGAGCTGTGTGGTTGAGTAAGGCGAGGATGACACACAAAGCACCACATCCTGAAGTTCAATTCAGTTTAAATCTTTATGACAGCTACAGTTATCCCAGCTAGAGGATTTAAGGAAGAAAGAACAAAAAAGGCTATTCTTACCAATTCCTTTTCTTCTGTATTTGGAATCCACTGCTAACATGGCTATATAACCTCTGCGGAACATCTTTTTGTGCATATCCAGCTTGCAGACGATGGCACCTACACACTCCTCACCTACCATGGCCTTAAAGACAAACATACACGGATGGAATTCTCAGTTTGGGATCCACAGTGGTACCAAAAGCAGTAAACCTATTCATTTTTCAAGTGAAAAAGCCACACAAAATCTGTTTGTATAAAGCTATGAAAAGGTAACGATGTAAATTTTAAAAGCGTCTCTGAAAGTATTACTATGATTAAGACTTAATTGCTTTATTACATTCCAATAAAGTTCCAAGTCAATTAACAACCAATGAATTATTCCTGGAGAGAACCACATTCTCATTTCACAAAGTCTACAGGCAAGAACACGTGTGATTAAAAAGGGAAAATAAATAAAATAAAAGACCGGGTTAAGGCATAAATTACCCTTTCATATGGGCTTCTGAAGAGGGAAAAAGTCCATTCCTGTTTTATAGTGATCTGAATTTTCCTGTACAAGGGTTGTGGTAGATAACATGCTTAATTTTTGTCTGGTTCTAATGTCAAGGCCACAAAGGATCAGAGAAAAGTGTTGCTGCATTTAATCTTTAGACACTGTCGTTTTCAGTCATATGATTCCCGGAGAACAAACAAAAAAGCACAGTTAATTTCACACATTTTAACTCTTGGGAGATTTCGTTTGTTAAGAGCTATGCACTGGCAGTTAATCTCAGTGGCATTGTCACAGTAACCATGGTCAAGAAGACATAGGCATTCTGAAATATTAACAAGAAAAACCCCAAAAAGGCAAGGACCCAACTCCTCCCCAAACACCCATCAGACCACTTGCACACCCACTGTGCTCACCAAAATTTTACCACTAAAACCAAGATCATGTTAACTGAAGGGTTAGGTAGCATGAGGGATTAATGACATTATAACCTGCAGCAATAAAACTGAGTAATGCTATAGAGTGGGACAGCATCCAAAGGGGAAAACAAATTCCTGTGCACTCAGGAAAGATGGGCAGAGATAAAAAGAAACTCGTAATTTTAGGTATGGGCTTGTGAGTGGATCCACAGCCTTTGAGAGACTGCAGGGGGACCAGCCTTGGGCTCAAGTGCAGCAGCTAAACCAGGACTACAGCACATGATTGGCACAAGCATGTGCTGGCACAAGAGCTGCTGGATAATCCAAATGTTCGAGTCTAAGACACGTCAAATGAAAAGGACTTGCTAGAGCCAGTACTACCAGGCCTCAGAGCAGCCACCTGTGAACCCAGAGCTCACTCCTCCCAAGTCTGTGGTATAAACTCAACCCCCTGAACCTTCGAGCACAGCTTGTAGGCTCAAACTCCATGGCCAGAAGATTCCTTTCTGCAGATCATACTGCATGCACAAAAAGAATAAAGTCTTTGAGCATCTCCACCTGAATGGTGGGTTGTTAACCAAGTCACCTGTCAACCAGGAGCTCAGCAAAGGTGAAAGGAAGCAGCCAAAAAAAGTACAAGCTGCAGTTCCAAAGCCCTATGATACAGCATAATCCTAACTCCATTTCCAACGTAGCTGAAGCAAAAATAACTATTGCTAAGTTTTTATTTGGCAGGAAAACACATTTCAGCAGTATCCAAGAACAACCTTGAACAAGCTAACGAGTGATTTTTAAAACAACAAACAAAAACTGTAGCATGATCTAACTGGACTGAAACACAGCCTCTAAGCAGTCTTTCACTTGTTCTAAAACAGTTTATTCCACAGAAAAGAGGAGCTGTGCCTATACTCAAACAGTGTATGCAAAGTTTCAGCTCAAGGCAAGTTCTGTATCTTGGCTCAGACCTGAGAAAAGCAGGGAGTTAAATAAGGAGTATCATCAGACAGACTGCTCAGAACATTGCTATAATTATNTATATAATTTTTTTTTTTTTTACACACTTCATGAGTGGAAACAATCTAGACACTACATATCTGAGCTCTTTCTTGTTCAGGGCACTTTTCAGTAAAGTTATGTTCATGAATCATATATTTAAAATACTAAATGAACAGCAAAGGATTTTGTTTCAGTGATCAAAGAAGCAAATACCCACTGGTTTTACCACTGCTGCCAGAGAGCTGAATAGAGGATGACTCTGTTACGAGTTCTCCAAACACTTAAATCTATTTCTCTGTCTTTAGGCAGGTAAGTCTGCCAGTTAATCTACAGCTGTTCCCCCTCACAGAGGGAATGCTGCATTTCCACCTCAATTAAAGGGGTTTTTGTTGCTTTTTCTTTCCTTTCTCCTTCTTTCCAACCTTATCTAAAGCTGGAAATGAACCTAAACTGTGATGCAAAGCTTTGTAATTAAATTTTCTGGAGAAGGTTAAACTGTGTAAATAAAAAAAAAACAACAAACAAACCCAAAAAACAACAGACTGAAATAGGGAGAGTTGTGAGGAGAGAGGAAAATTAGCTCCCATACAACATCACTTAGGAAAAGATAATCATGGGCCAAATTTTCTTTTCAGGTATGTGAGAATACTTCTAAACATACAATTTTCTACAAACAGAAGTCAGCCTAAGTCACTATTATATATTATAAAGCCCACAGAGTACTATAAGATTTACTCCAATACTAGGTTATTAGTAGCAGGATTAACATACATGAATCCAAATGCAAAATTTGCATCATCTTTGTCCCTATGAATAAGTTTAAATGCTTAAAACAAACCAGATTTTAATATACTGGAAAAGTTAGTAATGTTTGTAAATCAGCAAGAACATTACTTTTGACAGAATTAATCAATTTGTTTTAATTTCATTATCAAAGATGGCATGATGTCTGTCAGCCACAGTCTGAGTATGCATTTAATATCCAGATCCTGTGAATTTTGTTTAGAGGAGATTAAAACAGCCAACTAGCCCCAAAAGGGAAATATTTTGCAATTCACAGCAGAACCTGCACTGCTGCACTGCATTTTCCTTTCAGACCTGCACCGAAGTCCATCCCCAAGTATCCCAGGCACAGCTCTGCAGGAAGTGGCTCACATTTGGGGATCGTGTTACTGAATGCCATTAGAGGATACATCCAGGCTAATGGTTTTAACCTCACGTCTGGCACTTCAGCCAGAGCTCTTCCCGTTCCTGGCAAATCACCATGTCCCTCTGTTTCCTCTCTATGCATCTGCACACCAGCAAGTCTCTCCTGAGCAAGGAACACCCTCTGCCACTGCTGGAATGACTGCCCTGGCTGCTGTCACCTGCTCGGGTGCTGCAGGGACTTCAGCTTTCACAGAGCCACCGACAGTGAGAGACTCTGAAGCTGTGATCACTCCTAAAAACAAACTGGAGTACAAAGTTTGCAAATTCTCCTACAAAACTTCTTCCTAAATCTGCCATGAGGCCAGGAAGACTTCTCAGACAACCTCCTAACTTTTCTGGTTCTTCCTTTAAGCCCCAAGCTTTCCACAAGTGAAGAAGAGGGATGATGTCTTACAAGTCTTAATTTCAACACATCAAGACTCTTGAATAAAATCCAATTAAAAAAAAAAAGCAAATCATTAGTATAAAACAAAACTTAACTGCAGCCATTTAGGATTTACAACACATTTAAAACCACTTACATGGAATTAATAGGTTATTTTTAAACTTGTGAAAGTTTAAATTATAAATGCTGCTATAGCTAGTGGCAAAGTTAAGAACCCAATAAAAGCACAGATTTTCCAGATTTTTCTTAGAACGCAGCTGAGTGGTACAGTGAATTACAGGAGAGGTTACAACACTCAGCCAGAACTCAACTTTTATTACTTTCTGTCTTATCCAAACTCTGGCACAAAGCAAGGTTTCCTAAGCTCACCTCTCCCACGCTAAAGGATTTTGAAAACAATGTTCTGAAATATTGAATTTCTCAGTCTGAAATGCAAGTTTCAGAACTTTAGCACTGCTAAGACTAGAAGCTACAAAACCATTTTAAAAGGAAGATACAATGTCAGAAACGCATTTACAATCCATCTGGGGGCAAAGATGTAACACTGCTTAAAAATATTTCACATGAAACGCAAAATGCCCCTTGCCCCGTCATTTTTTGGCAGAGGAGTGGTTATCATTTGAAGAGAAAGTGGGCTGACAGAGCTTCTGGGAATAAGTAAAAATCAGGCATTTACTGGGCACACACACCTAATACACACTGCAAACCTGCTCTTCCAAAGGCAGGCAAAACATGAGCAGTGACAGACAGTTGGAGTTTCATAAAATCACAGAATCCCACAATGGTTTGAATTGGAAGACACCTTAAAGATCATCTAGTTCCAACTCCCTGCCATGGACAGGGACACCTTCCACTGGAAGTTTATGGGGGAAAATGTGATTACCTTGCCACAGCCCAGATACTGCTGCAGTGTAACACCTCAGCATTGAGCAGTATTCCCAACTTACTACCCCTAAAGTAAGGAAAACAGTTATGTGGATAAATTAGATATTGAAATTAACAGGGTTTTAAGATTTCCAGTATCTCCTTTTAAAGTGGAATATTAACTTCCTCTTTGAGTGTACTGTTAGGAAGTGGTCTGAGCCTGAAAAACACTGGTCACCACTGAGCAGTCAGGGTTGGTTGTCTGCCTTCCCTCCAGCTGTGCACTCCCACCTCTTCTCTTGCTCAGGTGCCTGGGACATCCTACAGGAATATATCTGGAACTCTAAACCAACAGAGCATCACCCTAAAATATCCAGATACACACACATTTACAAGTATATACTGGTCAGAGGGGTACCTTGGCTCCCAAAATCAGAGAAACACAGGGGCTGGCACAAGGCAGGAAAAGGGAGTTGAACAGAAAGGAAAAACCCTGGGCTGCACCAGCCCTTAGAACAACTGGGCAACTTGGGAAGGCCAAGCCAAAATTCAGCAACTTTCAAACCCATGGAATAAAGTTAAGAATGTCCCAGAAATTAGTTCTGCATTGTCAGAATAGGAAAATGATGTTTTAGATGGTTCACTGAATAAACCATCAGAAAGAGGCAAGTGCTGATTATTTACAGAAAACACACATCCCACCTTACATTTCAGTGGTGTCAGTCCTTTCCCCTCACAGGAGGAGAAAAGGAAAGGTGCCCATGACAGCACAGGGGAGACAGGGGAATGTGCTCTGGAAGGTTTTTCAAATGGTGATGGTGAAATTCAGGAAAGGAATTGACTGAGCCCTTATAGATCTTTTTCCAAATACAATCAAATCCCAGGCTAACCCCTCTTCCCAAGACAATCAAAATACAGCCAAAACGTGAATCTAGAAGGGTGTGGGGCCAAAAAGCATTTAAGACACATGATTCTGTGAGATCAGGCACTAAACTTCATGTTCACCATCCTGACACTGCTTACTAATTGAAATATACAGCCCCTGACTGAAGATAAATATTTTAAAGCTATTTATTAGAGAGAGGTAGTTCAGGAATCCATTAACTGCAGGAACAAAATATATTTTATAGAACAGAGTTTTCAAGACAGCCTCTACGAAACAAGCCTCAGAAATATTAAAAACCCCAACACCCCACATATGAATTTGATTCAGCATGCTTCAAGGCTTTCAAATTATTAAGCAGATAATTTGCTGGCTTTAGACATTCACAGCCATATATTATTCTCTACACTTTTATGCATTTTACATTGTTCCACCTTTCAAAAAAAAAGGCAAATACATTGAGGGCAAGAAAAGTTTTGTTGACTCTTCAGGGCTATCAAAAAATGAAGCTGTCACTACAAAATAAGCTTTCTCTTCCTTGAGTGATATCTTAGTCTTTGAATGCACTTATTAGAAATCATCTGTTTTAGTTCTCTGTCAAACAACTTGTCACTGCTCTTCTCACAACAAAATTCTCCAGTTATTCCCTAACAAAAAACAAACAAACAAACAAACAAAAACAAAAACAAAAAAAAACAAAAAAAAAAAAACCAAAAACAACCCAACCCCCCTCCAAACCATAATGATTTAAAGTCTCAACAAATGCACTGTGATCTAAGAGTATCCAACATTGCCTTGGCATTACCAGGGGTACACTTGATGCTCAAAGTATGGACTTTTGTCGTTCTTGAGCATTTTACTCTCAGTATGAGGTAAATCAGTCACAGGCAGAGCTCAAGTGTTTGAAGAACATCGCTGTGCTCTGATCAGCATCCTTCTAATGGCAAACATGACTTTGCATCCAACAATGCTCTCCAATATTTTCATATTCTGTTCTGTTCCAAAGGTCAACTTTTTGCTTTGCTCAACTTCCTGTAATCCTACTGTATTCCTTCTGCAGGGTTTTAAGAGGCACAGTTCTGAAAATCCTCCTATAAACCGTATCAATCGTGCAATAAATTATACCAGATCCTAAACCAGGAACATTCAGGAAGTTTAAGGCCAGATGGACTCCATTAGCCTCACCTCCTGTACTCATATTCTATCAAAATTTCAGAGATACCCCTGAACTGAAGGGTGTCTTGGCTGTGGCTAAATCAGACCTTTCAGAGAGGTGTCCAGCCTTAAATAAAACATCAAGAGCAAATAATTCATCATTTTCTTTAGGAAGGAAGTGCCACACACTCCCCTCAACGTTCTGTTTTGCAGCCCTAAGTGTTCCTATGAGTAAATCAAGCACAGCTAAGCCCTTGCTCTGCACACACACTCCTCAGGCCAACTCCTGCTCAGTTTCATTTACCTGTGGATGAATTATCATCCTAAAAGCGTGCAACTGAGACACAAGAAAGTGCTAAACATTTAGGAAGGCAGGAGGGCAGCTAAACCAGCCTTTCAGTACTGCAGTAGGAAGAATACAAAACTAAATAGGTTGTTAGTGCAGGGAGCCAACGTGAGCAGCACGAGAATTCCTGCTTGCTGTGAGCACTCTCACACCTGTAAAAGCAACACAGCTGGACCTGTCTTTGTCAAAGTAAGCTCACAGATCAAACAGTCTACTAAACCTTTCACAGTACCTCTCCACCTATCACTTAACATTTATGTGCCAGCCCTGCTTTAGTCAGTTTTAAAACTATTGTGCAAGAATTACCAAGCACTTACAAGGCATTAGTGGACTAAGTACTTTCTTTTTTAAATCCAAGCCCAGGAACTGAGACAGAATCATAAAATGAGCCATCAAAGGTCACAAAAGTCAATGTCAAAACCAAGATTAGAAGCCCCGAATTCCTGGATCCTAGCCCTACGCTCAAACCCTTTCCCCACCACTTAAATGCAGGAACTTCGGGCACATGCTTCACTTGTATGTGCACACATCACAAGGGGACAGGTATTTCCAAAAAAGGTTTGCCTTATCCATAAAAAGATTATTAGAAGTCTTTCCACAAACGCCAACCCTTCCATCTCCTCCCCAGCCCCAAACCACTCCCAACTCTTGCGCCCCCCTCCTGCTCCCTCCGGCACTTACCAAAAAGCAAAGTTGTGGCCAGTTGTGGATAAAATACCTATATGTGTAAATGGAGTAGGGTTCAGACAGATCTTTGGTGATCAGTCTCATGATATCGGGCATCTGCAGCTCTGACTCATACTGGACGTATCGTATCGTTAGGTCCTCCTCGGGCTGACAGTCCGTTCCCGAGCCTTTCAAACTGCAGGCTGCTGCTAAGGACCCGGAGAGTAGCTGCAGGGACTCCTCCTCCTCCTCCTCCTCCTCCTCCCCTCCTTCATCCCCC
>VZTR01023611.1:372947-419078 GCA_013400775.1 Chaetops frenatus | reverse complement strand
TTTAGTTTTTGTGGGTTTTTTTTGTTTTTTTGGAGGGGGGTTTGGATGTTGTTGGTTTTGGTTTTGTTTTTTTGAAAGACTGCTTTGTTTCTTTTGGAATTGATGTTAAATCCAGTTACATGATAACTCCATAAGGAAAATATGGAGTCAAAACCTGTTTTACACTTTCCTATGTAAGACTAATGAGAGCATTTGCAATCCTTGTTTTAAATGTTTTTTCTTGCCTTTAGTTTCCTCTTGCTAGTATACAAATAGAATCACTTTGTCTGTTTATTCTGTCTTTTCATTCACTAGAAATGGTAAGCACGACACTGCGTAGTACCAGTTAGTGAATGAGTGGTTAGATTCAATACTTTGTCTTAAATTAATCTGTGTCAGCTGTGATTTATCATGTTTTTTGGTATGGACCCTGAAGATTTTCTAGCTGGTAATTTTTACCTATAAACCACTTAAGCTTTCTTAATATATGTAAGATTTATCTCTGGCTTTGCCTCTGTGAGAATACCTAATGACTCTCATTGACTCTCTCATCCCTCTTCTTTGCGAGTACCAGGTTTTTTCAGCAAAGCATTCAGCTGGCTTGCCTATGTTTTTTAGGTTGTAATTTACAAATTGCATTTATGATAACACTTCCCTAGTCAAGAGACTATTTTCAGTTATGTGGAAAAATCCTCAAAGTCTCAAGAGTAGTTTGCACCTGCCACTAAATTGTGAGTAGACAGGGTTACCTGGAAAACACCTTGCATTTGAGGAAAACTTGCTTCTGCTGCTGATTTGTGGGCAGGCAAAATTTTTTCAAAGACATGTACCTAAATACCCTATTACTTGAGGATCATTGATTTCTGACCTTATCTCTTTGGAATTTTCCAAAACAATCAAGAAATATTGACTCCTTAAGTTGTTGGGGAAGAATTGTACAAGTTATTTTCCTCCTTCAAATGGAAAGCAGAAAGGTCCAAAAATATTGTAAATAGATAGTTTTCTTGCAAAGGATGTAAAAGGTGACCTTTGTAGACTATCATGATTTTTTGTGGTCTTTCAAAATTTTTGTTTCAGATCAACTTGAGTTTTACTTTCCCTTTATATTTTAAATGAGCCATAATATAAAGAAAACATTAAGCACAAAACCACACAAGTCTACTGGTAGTATCCAATACAGTATTCAAAATGAGAAAAATGCTTTATTCTTTCAGGGTTTTTGAGCTGCTTATACTTGGGATGTGTTCACATGGTAATTCAAATTTGAATACATGTGGGAGGTTGTCCTAAAGTAAATTAGCAACTAAATATTGATTCCAGTATTTTTTTCCCTGTTTTAATCTATTATTTTTATTTAGTAAGGTAGTTCTTGTCCAAACTATTATTAATCTGAAAAATGAGAGATTAAAATTACTTACCAAATGTTTTTTTCAGGTTAGCTTAACATGTCAGAATTGAAGGTACTTCCATGGGGGGACTGTGTCACAGTTTTATAGATCTCACAGCTAAACAATATCTTTTTATCTTCAGTTTAAAATTTTATGGTGTTATGTGAAGTTAAAGCTCTTTGAACAATCTTCAACCATTCTTACTACTCCAAGGACGATTAACTAGCTCAAGTTATATAGGTAATTAAATCTTCCCTTATATGTCTGCCTTAGGGAGAATATTGCACCACTAGAACAATATATATATATATGAGTGCTTAAATACCTAGCCCAGGAATTATAAAGATTTGGCTTTCATGTGTACTTTGAAGATCCCTGAAGCATAACCAAATTGTCAGTAGCAGCCAAGAATATGATTGGCTCCCCCACGTGTCGATTCTGTACTTGCACCATGAGCATTCGCAGGTGGGAATAACTGGTTCTCCAGGATCAAGACATCTGTCATCAGAACACTAATTTCAAATTGTGACAAGTCATCCCTGGTTCTGGAACTGTAGCACAGAAAACCCTTATAAAAGCCTTGACAAGAGCCAGGAGAGATTAGTTGGGCTGTATGTCATCTTCTTGAAGGAGCTACTTTCTGTCCCTACAGTTGAACAAACTCTAGACAGACTCAGAAAAAAGGTTTTTGAGCTGAGTCTTTCTTTTTGGACACAAAGTACTGTCAAATGAAAAACCAACCAAACAAAAGCCCTGTGTTTTTTCATGTGTAAGCAGTTTTAAGATGCCATGTAAATAAATTATTGGTCTCGCAGAAGGAAGAGGCTAGCCACTGGCAGATAGCAAGGAATTTATTCTCAGGGATGCTGCAGGGATTATGAAAATAGTTGTGTATTGTAGAAAGGAGAGATGGAGCCATTATCTTCGGTCTCAGTGTGTCATTCATGCAATCAGTGGTTTGTAGGAATGCCTTTTTTTATAGTGGGTGATTTTTGCCTTGGACTATATTGTGGTGTCTTATTCCTGGTATTAAGGGCTTTAGAGAAGAGAGTATCTGCTCCCATAAATATATTGAGACAAGTTAATTAAATTCACTGTAAATATGAATGCCAACTTAAGGAAACAGGGTTTGAAACTTTTAATTTCATCTCTTGGTTCTAGTACAAAGGAAGAAAGGATAATAAGAATGAATTTGCACTCATTTTTAGGATTGTGTTCTTATTTTCAAAGTAGATTTGCCTTTCTTGGAGTATTTTTGACAACTATATTGTGCTGTCATTTGAATATTTATAATATCATTAACTATGGGCTTTGAACAATTCAGAAACTAAATAGTGTCAAGTTTTTTGGATCAGATTTAATTGAACAAAAATATTTTTTAAATTTGCTTTTGTATTATTCTTGTGAAATGGATTTTGATTTTATTTTGCTATTTAAGGAAATAATCTTCAAGAAAAACTATCATAGTTTTCAATTTGCAGTTAAACTGTATTTTAACTACTAGTGCCCCTTAATTTCAGAATTTGTGAGAAGTCAGCTATAGAGCATTTCGCCCTGCATAGTCTCAAGGCTTTTTTTCCAGCTTACCTTTTTAACTGCTGGTGTTGATTTTATTCCCCTATGCTAAAGCAATGTGCCTGTTTGCTCCAGGTTGTTTATGTCACTAACATTGTTTGATGGACAGGATTATTTTCGTCTCAAAGTAGCAAAGCCATGCTAGATCTGAAGAGAATGAAATACTGTTTGAATTTAGGAAACGTTATTTTTGTGGTATGTTAGTGGGTGCCACGTTTGTGTGTTTGGCATAGCCTATGTTGTGAAAACGGGATTTTCTGGTAGAGCTTAAGCACCATAATTGCACTTACAGAGACCTTCTGGTTGAGAGAGCACAGTGAGAAAGATTCAGATTTGAATATTTATTCAAGGAGTTCCTTAATTATAGTCTTGTAATGGGAAAAAATTAATAAATGCTGTTATCAGGTGAATGATGACAGGGAAACAGAATGATTTCACAATGAGTTCATAGCAGAGCTGGAGTAAGATGCAGGAGTCCTGCCACCAGGTCTCATGTCAAGTGTAAATTCTTCTCACTCCCATATAGCTCATCTTCATTTTCTAAGATGTATTACTTTGTGACAAATCTCATTTAGTTCATATCCCCTCCAGGGCAGTTTGGAATGTGTCTGTATCAGGCAGCGGAGTCTTGGTTTTGATGTTATTGCAGTTCTACTAAATAATTAGTGATATGTATAATTATTTAATCACAATCTATTACATATATGGTTTATGTTGTAAAATCTTTTCTTACTATTTCATTTATTTTAATATATTTATTGAATTCTGTCAGTGAGGTATTAAAAGTTTAGGATTTTTTTTCCTTTAGACAATCAATGTTATTATTAGTTTGCCAGCCAAGTAAATTAAGTGATGGATGTTTGTCAACCTTCATGGCAACCCTGAATGTATTTGCTTATCTTTATAGGATACTTTTATGTGAATTAGTTGAAACTATTAATTGGTGAGGAATTGTTGTTTTCAACAAATACTCCCTATTCAGACCTAACATACATGCAAAGCACTAACATTCTTGTCATCTGTGTTCAAAACATTGGCTATGTCTGCAGTGATAGTAATCTGTTCCCATGCTGAAACATTGCCAGAAGCTCCAGTAACCAACGTCTCTACCCTTGTGTGCTGGATTGTTCTGTTTTAGAAGTATGCTGTGGTCAGCAATATGGAACACAGACCAATATTCTGTGAGTACATCTCTGAATACCAGCTCTTTGTGAAATAGCCAGTAGTTTGGGAGATGTTTGTTGAGCATGCTCAAATTCTAATTCCTGTCTTTCCTTAATATTGTTATTCACATAATTTGCCTCAAATGCACTTCACATTTGCTGTTTTAGCATGCTGAGGTGGGAAGCACTAGGGCTGTAACAATAAGCAATATAAAATGATACATGATCTGGTGTTATTACAGGAATTTTAGGCCTTACTGAATTTTGTATAGGCATTACATTCTGTTGACTTTCAATCCCAGATGCTTTAATAAATATGCTTCTTGGCATTACTTGATCACAAGTAGGATTAAAAAACCATTATCAGATGTGTGAAGACCATTCATTACTATATTGAAACATTCTTTTAAAACTGATCTGTCACTGAAGCTCTTCAATACAACTGAAGAAGGAATTGAAGCAAATATTCTGTTTCAGGCAGATAAGTAACCACATTGCAGCAGTAGAATACCCAATGTATGGTATTAACCTTCTGGTATTAAAACTCTTTTTTGCCTCTTTTGCAGCATGTTGTCATGGCTATAGCTTCATGTTCCTTTTGTTCATAGTTGCAGTACTTATACAAAATCACTAAAAATAGTTGTTTCAGCTTCAACAAGCTGCTGCTTGACAAATCTAGATCTGGTATAGTCTAACACATTAAACATATCAGTAGTGCAGACTTGGTGTTTACCTATAGAACTGTTTATAGCACTATTGAAATCTAAGAGGGATTTGCATTAATAATGAGCAAAGCCATAAAGGGTGTGTACAGATGTTTCCTAATGCAATAAGTCTGTTGCTCTAAAGGCATATGATCACATTGGGAAAATTGCTATTGCATGTCTTGGCAGTTTGTTAAAAACTGAAAACCTAAAGTTAACTGTTATTTTGATAGACTAAGTTCAAGGTCACCCTTTGTTTAAATGATGTTTTGTTTTCTGTAATTAGACCATGCCAGGTGTATTAAGTATGTAATTAAAACCAGAAGGTTTGGCTAATTCAGAGTAAATGAGAATGAAATACAAGGTCATTATTCGTCTCTAGTGAGACTCCAGAAGAACAGCACACATGGAACTATTTATAAAACATTTTGCATGGTCAAAAATTCCTTTAGGTTGCTGTCCATGGATTTTAAATTAAACTACTCACAGATTTTTACTAAAATACCTGTAGCGTAGAAATATGTTCCCATGCCTAGTGTTGAATTTGAATGGAAATAAAATATATGTGATGGATAATTTTATGGCATAGATTTAAAAAAGAAAAAAGAGGTAATAAGAGAGTCTATGAGGCAGTTTATTATTGGGGTGAACTTCCATTGACAGCCACGGTACTGAGCACTGGTTCAAAGCATCAGAAGGAATACCTGAAAGGGAATGGACTACTTTTGTACTAGTGAGTTGAATTTATTGCTCTGTAAATACTTACTGTAGTACAGTGATGCCAAATTTCCTCCACTGTACAGAGTAATCAAACCTTAATGGAGGCAAAATTAATGGTCATATTCATTGCTTCTGCACCTCTGACATCCCCTGAGACCCCTGTGGTTCTCCCAGTATGGGGCTGGAGTGGATTATAAACTATGGATCTGACCAGTCCAGGGCAGAGTCCATGGAAGTTGGTTTATTCCATGGTCTTCCATCTCCCAAGGTTNTTTTTTTTAAATATCATGTGTATTTTTGGGAAGAGTTGAAAAGAAATAGAGTGAAGTGTGCTGCTTTGGTTTTCTATATTCAAATGAAATCCCTTAGATTTGTCATACAAAAATTAAAATAGTCCAAAGCTACAGGGGTATGTAATATTTAAGCTAGTTCTTATAAAAGTGATAGGTGTTTGGCTCTTAGGGTTTTTGTGGGAGGTTATGGGGAGTTTAGTTTTTTTGGATTATTTTCTTTTTGGGATTGGTTTTTTTGTTGTTGTTTTGGTTTAGTTATTTGAGGAGTGGGGTTTTTTTCCTGTTGTTTTTGTTGTTTGGTTGTATTTTGCTTTGGTGGTTCTTTTTTTTTAAGAAAATTAGATTCATGCTATAAATACTGTAATTGGGAATAATGTAAATTTGCCTCACTGAAGTCAGGTGAAACAAGGAATATCTATACTTCGGTATTTTGGATATTACTGTGCAGTTGAAATTAAAAGAACTAGATTGTTTGTTCCATGTTTTCTTCAGACTGTACTTGGAAATGCTTTTCAGTGAGAGTATCACTATCTTCTATCTGTTTAAGAGTGACCAGGAACTGAAGAGAGGTGTCTTAGAAGAGAAGCCAGCCATGTATAAATGCAGTCACCACAAGCAAGTTGCTGAGCTTCATGCTCATGCCTTGTTTCCTGAGAGAGGAAATTCAAAATGCTTACACAGAAGAGCTGGAGAATTCCTTTTGCCATTTGTTTTCTTTAGAGGTAGGACCAGAATTTCAGCAAACCTGGTAACTGTGACAAATGACTCAGCATGAGTGGATAATTCCTAATCTTCTGTTATCCATAATCTCTTCTAGAATTTAGGCTTGTTAAATTCAGATGAGGAACCGTGGTATTGCTGGGCTGTTTTAGTTGTAGCTATGGGAATGTAATTATGTTTGGCATTACTTTCATGTCAGATTGCTGCTTATTTTTCTAAAGATACTCTTATTTCTTTTCATGGATTTGTATTCTCCTTGCTTACAGCTACATAAGTAATCCTGATTCCTATAGTCTGTATTTGTTTTCCTTAATCTTATTTTCTACTGTAAATGAGTTCATTATTTTCGCAATTTGTCCTGACAACCTTGGATCCATAAAAGTATTACTTGGAACCTGCTGCCAAACAATTGCACTGGGTTATTACATGGTAATCTTTCCAGTTAATTTGGAAAATAAAAGCAAGTGGTCTAAGCTGTAAATTGTGAAGGTTCTCCCAAAAAGCAAGCAAAGGTGGTGGAATGCCCTGTGACTCTGGTGTGATCCTGCTGCTGTGGTGAGTGGTACCTGCAGCAGCTGCCCAGGCTGTTGCAGGCCTGGGGCAGGGTGAGGTGACACTCACAGCCGCCCTGCACATGTGCCTCCACTACAGACACCTCTGTGCTGGCATCCAGCGGGGCACTGGAAGAACAGCTATATGTGCAGGGTCTGGAACTGGGAATATGCAGTTCCTTTTGCAAATATGGGTGTTGGTATCACCAGAGCCATGGGAATCTCCTATTCCCAAATGATGATTTGTGGTATGAAGACTGGAGTTTTTCAGCTAAAAATCAAAACTAGTGCCTGGTGATCCTGCCAACTGCTTTTGCAGGATTGACTGCTTTGGAAACATTAAAAAGCACCCCAAAGCAAACAAAAAAATAAAGAAAAACAAACGCCACCCCCCCCCTCAAAAAACCCAAATAGCTATCAATCAGGAATGCAGTGTTCCTGAGAAGATACAAACACATAGCATAAAACGTAATTTAAGTAAGATCTGGTTTGCCTTCTATTATCAACAGTAAAAGTTTCTTCAACTGAGCAAAGGTGAAAGATTAAGATAAGATACATTCCATTTTTGAAGTTAAATGAAAGTGTGTTTGTGCTTGATGTAATGGGAAATAGTTTGAAGAATATTTTGTTCTTTAAAACAAAAAGAAAGAAAAAAGGTATTTTAAAGCTTTGAAGAACTTTTTATGCAGGGGGTTGACAATTGAGTAAGTGTCAGGTATTTAAGTGAAAGCTGCTTGTCTTATCCATATGGGTTTTTTAGGAGTAGTTACATTTTGTTGTCTGATTATGCCATCAAACTTCATGCTATGTTTCACCTTATACTCTCCTAAGCACATCATACCTGGTGTCACATAGTCCATAATCACAACTAACCTTTCCTGAAATTCAAGTAGAGTTGTTGTGTTCGATGCATTCATGAACATGGAATATCTCTTTTTATGTATGAGTAATGTCTTGTATGCTTGATATATTCTTTGAGTTTTTCTCCTTACTATGGTGGTTGGTATTGACTGTTTGCTGCATTTGTACATTAAAAAAAGCATATGTTGATTTTTGAGGACAAAAGTACAGAGTAATAATTATGATTTCTATTACTTTTCTTAATAGCAGCCATGTCTACTTGTAAAGCAGGCAAGAGAAAATTTTGCTGTAAAGATAGCAAGATTTTCTCTCTGTTTAGGGAGACCTACAGGACACATGTCAAGAGTTTGTTAAATGTCTTAAGACTGGTTTTGGTAAATGTCAGGCTCATGTTGACTCTGGTGGTTTAGGAAGCTCTTATCTATAGGAATCATTAATGGAGAATTTCCTGACTGTTCTGCACCAAAATTTCCTTTCTATTTCTTCCTTCTGGAATAGTTATACCAGGAAACTTCACATTTCAAGTATAGAAGGGCTTCCACTTCTAGTCTGTGGGAGGCTCATGTTAAGAAGTGGTATCTTACTGTTAGAGCATACATATTTAAAGGTTAAACTGAGCCTTGTTCAGTCAGAGCTTTGTCACTAACAGTAGCTGTGTAAGACTTGTTCTAATTTTGAAATTTTCAAAACAACCACCTGAAATTAGTTGAGTCCTTTAAATTAGCACATGTGTCATGAGGATGTGATACATGGAATCTAAATACAATTGAGCTGCACTTGAAACTTTGCTTTTGGAAAACCTATCTGCCTTACAGGGTAAGTACTGTGACAACTCATTGCATGGTCCTGGACCATATACTGCACTGGATGACAGTGAGTGAAAACCTCCCTTTCCCCACTGCCTTTGGTTTCCAGTTCAGGTTGGGAATAATCAGTCGTAGTCAGTCATTTTAGTAGCACCTTCTCACTTCAGTGTTACATGTCGGATAATGTGAAGTAAGACTGGATGAGGTGGTGTAGTCCTGATACTAAAAAGGGTCAATTACTTCAAGGGTAAGGTAGGTTTTTCTTGCAGTATTGTAGAATCTCAGTATTTTGAGAATTTTAGTAGGCTGTGTGGTAACTTACTTTGCAGTACCTGCAGATTTCTTTTCCTGTGTTTTTTATATTCATTAGATCCACAGGTGCCTTTTAATTCACTGGACAGAGAATTTACTAATAAACATTCACTTTCTGGTGAAATATCTCTTAATGAAACTGTGAATGTTACTTAAGCTTTTATTTTAGTTAATTGTATTGTTTTTAATGATAATCAAAATCTATAGTAAAAAGTAAAAATAGAAATTGCCTTACTGAAACATTTTAGTTAAAACATTTTTGTTGGAGCATTAAGATTGTAGTCACATTTTCATCAGTGCTATCACAACACTGTGGGCTCTGCAATTTGTATACTGCTTTTAAATTTATTGTGGTTTTGATAAAGCAAGGCTTTTGCACAGTGGTGAGGAGATGTGATGCCAAGTTGCTCGGGGCTTTTCTGGGAAACAAGATTTTGAATGCTTCCAAATTAAACCAGGGCTGCCCGAACAGTTAATTGAACAAGTCGGAACTTCAGTAATAACACTGAAGCAACATAAAGATTCAAATAGGTGACACCTGGAACTTTTTCCAAAGATGGTATTTCTTCCTCTTCCAGTGGTGTGAGGACTTTTTAGAAATACAATTGGTAAGTTAGATTGTGCTTTAAAATTCATTGTTGTATAACTTCAGCACTTGAATAGGTCTCCATCTACATCCACAATTGGGCCGAGTTCACATTCTTGTTATAAATGTGAGATCAAATTTATATAGAGAATAAAGTAATATGGTACTAGACTCTTGTTCTATTGGAACAAGGAAGAAATATAAGAATATAAGAAACTATTGCAATAGGTTATATTGTAAGGTGATGTTATAAAAAGTTTTTCAAAAGCATTTATTGTGTAGTCCACTGATAATTACTGATGATGGTAACATACCATTTACTCTAGGCATTTGGCATTTAAAAAATATTGTGAAGTAAGAAAAAAGTTTGCAATTTCATTTTCTAAGTCTACAAGAAATAATTGGTACAAACGCTTTTCTTGCTGGTATTACATTTTCACTTGTTGGGTTTTCAGATGCAATGCTGTTTTTTGGTATAGGTATTGGTATTGTTATTTTGCTATCAAATATACTGTGAATTCTAAAATGTGCTGAGGATACACCATCTCTGTGTTTCTTGTAAGGTGTTATGAATACCAGAAAGAGAAAAGCTGGTGTATTGGTTGACCCCAGCCCTGCAGAATCCCCCACTCTTGTATTTAAATTACTTGTCTGCAGTTTTGCATGCAGACTGAATTTGAGGAAACTACTAATCCTGTTCCAGAGCTTTGGGGAAAATACTTTGTATGATTTAGAAGTTTTGCTGTATAAAATCAATTTTATTCACTTTGTCATAAAAGCACAGTCATCTTCCATAGATTTTTATGATCTCCCCCTAGCCTATACTTACTCAAAATGGGATACTTAGTCTTACTGTGTGCTTTCTGCTAACATTTAATCATACTGGTGTTTCAAATTTTTAATTACCCTCTACAAAGATTATTTTTGTGCTATCTAGTGGTGTATTACTTTTCATCTGTTTCTTGAGGAAGTGAGACTTACGTTATTGTGCTGTTTATCCTGGTAACTTCTGAGTCATATTGTCCAAATTTGGCAAAGGTGGAGGTTTCAAAGGAAGTTAATTTGCTCCAAGTTTCAATACTACCACTACTAATTTGCCTCTTGAGAAGAGGAATCTAGATCAACACATGTGCTGGAGGATGGGTTGTAGCCTGAAGCCTGTAATCAGCTGTTGTCTTTGCTATGCTAAAAGCTTGAGCATGGCCTCAGTAGCCTGGAGCCAGGGACAGATGGGTGGTGTACCCCAGGCTTATTCAGGGGATGGGAGCTGTGAAAAGATTGAAGGGGACACTGCTAATTCCTGTTATTTCCACATATCAGTCATAGCCAGAGAGCTATGACTCTGAGTCAATTTGTCATGCTCAAAAAATGTCCCAACACCCCCTTGTCCTCCCCTCTTTCCCAGCTCACCCTACAGTTGCAGAATTGGTAGATCCTCATGCAAAGAAGCCTGAGGGTTCCATACAGCAGGACTTGCCCTTTTAGCTACCTGCTGTCATTAGATCAAATTTGATGTAGAATGAAGCTTCTTCTTTAGTCTGTATCCTTTTTTATGCTGTTCTCAAGATTCTTGTCTTTCATTAAGTTGCATCTCACCTGAACATTTTATGCAACATTTCCCTTCCTTATATAATGGTTTCCATATGTCTGGTGTATCAAATCTAAATATACCATCTTTGAGCTCCATTTTGATGCCATCTGCTTTTTTGTCCTTCTTTGAAACAAGAGAGATGTAATAAGAAAGTGGCTGTCCTTAATTATGCTCTCAATACAAGGCAGTGGATAACATCCAAAATGGAGTTTCACTAGAGAGAGGTTTGATTTTGGCTTTGTTAATTCTTCAAACAAAGAGCTGTAAATGTCTCATTTCTTCTACTGTACACAAAACTTTGCATTTGACTGCTCTGTGTGTTGACTCTAGCTGTGATACAGAGATATCTCTATAACATTTTTATTTTAGGAGAAATAAATGCATTAAAGATGTTTTGCTCACAGGTAGGAACGTCATTATCCAGCCTGTATAACTTCCATGTTAAACAAAATTCAGGCTCCAGGATGTTTTCTCTGAAAGGTCGTTTGAAAGGTGAGGAGCAGAGATGAAATGATATCATCTTGTGTTTACATTCATTATACAGTGCAGTAGTGGGTTGACCGACAGGAAAATAGATCCTACATTTGAATTTCTTCATAACTTCCTAAGTCAATTGTTAGTTCCTTCTGCTGGAGGGAATTTTAGAAAACCATGTAAAACTGGCAGCAGTTTTAGCTATTACTGTTTTCAGGTTTTGGGGGCTTTTGACTATTTATATCCTGCAACACTGCAGCAGTATTGTTATAACCAAGAGATTAAAAAAAAACCCAAGAAGTAAAACAAGTTTCTATCATAATCTGTGCTGAATTTTTATCTAATGTGCTTTAGTTTTCTTAGAGGTTTCAATTAATCTGCATGTAATCTCTGTTGGAGGGTATTGGCACTATGCCATACAACTACGTTTTTGATTTTCCGACATTAACTGCCCCTTTCTGTTCCTCCACCTTTTCATAATTCTGTCCATGAGCTTTTCTGTGCCTAAAATTTTCCTTAAGGCTAGAACTGTCACAACTTGTTCTATTCTTATCTGTTTCTATGGCATTTCATCCTTTATTGCTTGGTATTTTCTTACACAATTTTCTATGGTTGTTATGGCAACATTAAATAACAAATCTATTAATTTTCAAATTATATTGCTTCCAAAATGCTGTATGATACTACATTGCTGAGAAAGAGGTGAAATATTTTCAGCATTATTAAGCAAATTAATGTGATTAATTAATTTACCTCGTAGTTTTGCAATGTTGCTGCTTCTAGGCAACTTACTATGCACTGTGATTCTACTTAGGGAAGTATAAATAGAATACATTTATTGAAGTAGGAGAAACTGTTAAATTGCTGAAAATACTCCTTTGCTATTATTATTCTAATGGCCAGGATCTGGTAAACGTGACTGGCATTCTAACAGCATCATCACCAACCAGATTAGTAGGCATTTAGTTCATAATTACTGGGATTCCTTGTGCAATACAGACCATCAAATGACATAAATACAGACTCCCAGAATGGAAAATACTTGGAGATATTAATGAAAAAAATCAACAGAAGAAGATATTTCTCTGAGTTTGTATTTAAATGAATAAGAGATACTGATGAAGGAAAGAGGAATGTGGTTTGAGATTGAAATGGGCTAGAACCTAAAACTTCTGCAAATGAGAGTATGAAGTCAGAATCAGTAATGAAAATGGAATCAAAGTTACTTATTTTACAAAATTACCTGGTGAACCAGTTCCAAAAAAATTTTTGTATGCAATATGATAATGTTGCTACTTAAAATACCTCTTCCTATGTTTTGGATTGTAAAATACTGTGAAGTCATTATTTGGATTTTTTGTCTTTTAATGGAGCTTTTGGTGAATTTGACATTCACTGTAACAAAATAATTTTTAAAAAATTTTCTCTAATATATTTGATTTTACAGCATTGTGATTTCTCATAGTTTATACAGTATTTGTATTTTCAACTTCGTGCACGTAGGTGTGTATGTGAGATGAAGTCAGGACTATTATAATGAAAACCTTACTTTTTCATTGATGCAACAAGACATTGCTTTCTTCATGTCTATAGCATTCTTAAATTACTAGTGTAACTTCTGTGGGGATGGGATGTTGGGACATCAAGACTTGGATTGCACTCTGATTTCAGACTGTAAGAATGCAATTCTCAAAGGCATTAAGCAGAAAAAGTATAGTTTTTCCTGCACCAAACCTGGCAGTTCGTTTCTTCAAGGAAAAACAAATTGGCTAATGGGTCCACTACTCAATATGTGGCATAGTTCAACAAGGAAGTTTGTTGTCAAAACTGTGGCAGCTTTACAGAAGATGGTGGCTTAATGCCTAAAGTGACTTCTCTGTCACCAGTAGAATCTACCCAGAACATCATTTCAGGTCCAAATAGAAACACATCTCTCTCTTTTGGGTAACAAGGGGAGATGATACTAGTACTGGGGATTCCTTAAATAATTACATTTTTGAGGTTCTTAGGATTTAGTGCTGTATGTGAATTGCATGTTTTAAACTGAGGTAGTGTAGTTTTCTGCTTGTGATGGGATGTAGCAGTTACAGAGATACCCATAATTCCTCCCCTCCCCATTCCTGCATCTTTCAGCCACATAAGGTGAATTTCTTTTGCATCAGTTCCAGAATGTATGCTGTATATTTACATCTTTCTGAGAGTAGGGGTTTTTTGACAGTAAATCCTAGTGCACATGTCCAGACACGTGCAATAACTGGATCAAGAAATAATTAATGTGCATTGTTAAATTAATATTTAAAGTCCAGGACAGATATGCAGCCTTTTGACACTAAACCTGTGTTTCCTGCATCTATTTGAGCTCATACATATCTGTCAGATCTGTTGGTGGTAAGGGAGCTACCTACTTTTTATTCTTACAAGCTGAACAATGGCTACATGACCAGTCCTATAAATTTGTACTTCGTCTCTCTTCAGTGTTTATATCTTTGAATGCAGAACACCATACAAATGGAGGAATGCAGTTCTGTAAGGAGAAATCCCAGTGATGTACTCCAAATAAATTGCAAGGGCATTTAATAACCTCAATGTTTGTATTTTCATCTTTACGTTGGAAAGGCATTGCTATGAAGATGGTCAAAGCTACTGAACTGCTTTTACAAGGCACTGCAAACTGAAATACATTTTTTTTGCTTTTAATTATTTCTGAAAGTGCAGTTGTGAAACATAGTTTTATTTAGAGCTGTGAACTATATAGCAGCTGACTGCATTGAGCATGGATTTTGCTTGAGTACAGACACCTTGCATTGGAGGAATGCATTTGTCTAGCTCACATTTTTCTTATGCCTTTTATTTGGTCTAGCAATGTGCTGGATGGGAGTTCACATTATTTCCTGCCCTTATAGTTAAGTTTGGAAATAATATAGTTGATACCTTTGGTTCTACTTCAGTTTCCAAATTGTAAACACAAAATCAATTCTAAAACCTGGATTAAATTCTCAACAGTTTTTCTTGAGAGGGATTTAGAGTGAAGTTACAGACACTAGAAGATTACCAATGCTCTGTGCTTGAACATTACCAATGTTCAACTGCAGTGTGTGTAACCTTTTCATTGTTGATATACTATGCAGTATATAAGATTTTATATTTTCTTTTTCTTTATGGATTTTTAAGTCTAGAAGACTGAGCCCTGAATTGAATCCTAGGTAATCATTCAAGAGATGGATTGGAAAACCAGCAGAGAGGCCAGAAAGATTCTACTGAGACTTGGTTCACATCATAAGGGTTTGCAGAGCTCGTACTATTCCTGGGCTGTGGGCTATGTCATTGTCATCATTCACTCCAGAGGTCCAGAAGGGGATTCATGAACAGCCTTGGCACAGAAGCTTGTACGGTACCTGTTTGCATTGATTAGTGAGTCAAAACTAAACCTGCAGATTATGATCTGAAAAACCTAATTAAATAAACTAGTGTTGCTCTGTTCTCTGTGAGAAAGAAAATAGGTAAATACTCTAGACTTTCCTAGGAGATAATTCTGTGAAGGTAAGAAAGAGCTTTGCTAATTGTTGGCTTGATTGCACTAATGTTTGAGTCACAGAAAAAATGTTTGATAATAAAATATTTCTTTGGCACATGATTTTGGCAGTTCTGGACTCAGTAAGTTAATATGCCATTGAATCTTAATGAATAAATGTAGTTTCTAAATTCATAGAGAGTGAGCATCACATTTCTCACAAGGATTGTGTTTTAGAGACTAGATTTAGGTTATGATTAGGTGTACTGTTCAGTGTCTAGATTCCGTGGATTTCTTGTTCAATAAGATGAGTGGTCTGTTCTTTTTAATTTAATGTTTCTTTTAGTTGTATGTTGGTACATGGCACTCTTGGTTAGTGTGTTTTGACCTGACAGATTATCAGTGATTATCTTGTTCTGTATTTTCAGGATATCTTTTAGTATATTATTTGCAGTAGAGTGGTCTGTTATATGTTTGTAAAATAAGAGATACTGTATATTATTTGAAAGCTGCTAGCTAAATGGTGTTAATCATATATTATCCCTTTATCTATTTGTTCACTTATTTTAGATTTAATTTAGTCTGGATTAAAAGCAAACCAGTAGATGTCCACTGGATTTAGCCTATCATACAGTGGATTTCATCAGGTTCATTAAATATAATTTGATAGTGTTTATTTATTATGGGTTTTCCAGATGTCAGGCTGGTGCATTTTGACAAAAGAAAAACTAAATCCACTTTAATGAACCAGCTGAATGCTGTAGTGTCTGATTGGTATGATTTATAGATAGGACTTGAATGGAAGGCAGCATTAGGCACAGTTAATAAACTATTGTTTTGGTGTAAAGAGATTTTAAAAAATCTGCTGAGTTCTTGAGCTTGAGCAGTTTTAATCAGTTTTCATAACATTAAAACTTCCATCAGCAAATGAAATCTGCAGCCCCTGTTATTCAGCAAGCTGCTGAATGCCATGCAGGAGTAGAACAGTATCCTTCCCCTTCGGGGATGCCGCTATTGGGTGCCCAAATCTTTTAGGAAAACTGTGAACCACATCAATCTAAATACTGTGAACCACATCAAACTCAATAGTAGTCAAGCAGTTCTGGCAGGGGAAAAAGGATTCCCAGAAAATACTAGAGGAAGGAATAAAGACTTTTTGAGGAACTGTGGACTGAGACATATTCTTTAAAAGCCAACAGTGCTTCTCTTTGATCTTTAAAGTTGTACAGAAAATACAATTTGGTGCTGTTTGGCAAAGATGCTGGTCACTTCAGGCTGGGGGATTGATTCTCATCTCCCAGTTCAGTCAGTCCCTATGTGCAGAATCTTTGGGCTTTGTGTTGGTGGTTAAGCAAACTCGGCTGTGCTTGGCTGTCATCCTCCCCTAATCCCTGTCCCAAGGTGGTTACCTGCAGGCTTTCCTGAGGGAGGGTTCTCCTCCCTGCCACAACTAACAGCTCAGTTAAATCTTTCTGCTTAGCCCAGTCTTTATTGAGTTGCTGCAATTTTTGATGTTTTGCAGGCCTCTTTCAAGTAATGTCTCTGTTTTCTTGGGAGTTTTTTGCTGCCTTTGCTGTATTTTCTTTCTTCTCCCAGTGATTAATAAACCCAGCATTTGTTGCTCATAAATTGCCCTGAGTTTTTGGACTTAGAATTTTTTCTGTCTATCTTGTATCAGTAGTGATTAAAACCCATCCTCTCTCATACGTGAATTCCAGAAAGCTTTCTGCATTAAATAAACCCCAGCAAATAGCATGTCTATCATTTTTCCATTTATTAAATATAATATGTTATTTTCCTAGGTCCTTTCTGAATTGACTGTTTTATACTAAACTGACTTTTCTTCGTTATAAAGAATGTAACTAAATCAAGGTTTCCCAGCAAATAAGATACAAATTTGCATGTGCATTTTGGGTTTGGGGGTTATGTGTCTCTTCCAACAGACTTTTCCTGTTAGGAATATTGTTTTGTTGGTTTTGTTTTGAGTATCAATCTTTTATATTTCTCAGAAGATTGGGATTCACTTGTATTATCCCTCAGTAGGACACTCAGGCTTGAGGTTAAATTCTTTTAGTCTCTTGCATTGCTCTTAGGTTAAATGCTTTTGTGGGTCTGAAGGTTATTGCTGTGCATGCATTGTGTGTCAAAACTCACTAATAAATGAGTTTCTATTTATCTTTCTATTTTAAAAATAATCTTAAATGGACTATTGGGGAAAAACAGCTTTAAAATATATCATTAGGTATTGAATGAAATTTTAGATTTTAATACAACTTTTTTTAAACCTCAAGGCTTCTACTTCAAGTTACTTATGTCTTTACTCTTTACTATATTTTTGCATTTACAAAATACTTTAGCAGAACTAGGAATGCCTTTCATTTTTAAACTTAATCTTTACAATGTTTTGATGTCTTAACTACATGGGGTTTTTTAAATGTTTCTCATCCCTAATAGCTTATATCTTTGTTCTTAATAGAGCTTGCATTTATGTGTAGATTAGTAGAATTCTACAAAAATAAAATACTGTTATTTTATGAATATTTTTAAACACTCTTTTCATGGAAGAATCTGATGTCAGGGAGGCAGTGGCTTAACTTGAGAAAACTTTTGGGTATGAGGGTAACATTTGGGTTTATGTAGCTGAATGACAGCTGCAGTAGCTGAAATGTGATGTGGTGAATTCAAAGGTACTGTAAGATACCTACCGATAGTGGAGCCGAGTATGAAGGATAATTTAGAAGCGCTTGTCCTGGAGAGCTATAGATTAATAAAGATAAAATGTTGTCATTTTGATGCTACTTACTTGCTACCAAGAGCTTTAGCTAAAGAACTCGTTTTTCCTTTTAAATCTTTGTATCTTTGCTTGGTAATATTTGAAAGGATGTTTTGGGTGTTATTTTGTTTTCTTTTTCTTCCCATGCTTTTTTTTTCTCCAAAAGCAGAAGGGGCTGGAGGGGAAATCCTGCCTATTTTTAGATCAGGTGTAGTAGCTACTTTGCCATCAACACTGTGTGGATATGTTTGCAAGTGAAGTTTAAACAGCATGGTGGGTATCCAGATGGAGTGTTTTTCCTAATTATTTACTCTGTTGGGAGCATCTGTAAATATTTATAGCATTCTTAAGGATAAATTGTACAATTAAGAGATTGCTGGTATAGAAAATCCCGGTATATAAAAAGCCACCAAGATTTTCTCGAAGGGATTTCAAACTGTGAATTTTTGCCTGTGATACTCTAAAAGTAATTTTTTAAATGTCTGTGATGGATGATGAAATTCTAAAGAGAAGATGATAGCAAATTTAAGTGTCGTGCTTCAGTAGACCCTAGCGTGTAGTGTAACAATGTACCCTGTGTAAATTACATAGGAAAGAGAGAATGGTCGGATTTTTGCCTTCTGTACACTTAAATTTATTTTTTACGCTTTTCTATGAGATGCTAATTAATGGATGTTTACTAGCTGCACACTGCCTTACTATGTTGTCAGAAACTGGGTAAAATTACAACTGGCAAAAGTTGACATTATTGCTAATTTTACACTGCTTTTCATGATAAGCTGTGCTTTTCCTTAGATTTCAGTTCCAATAATCAGAATTCTTCATTAAAGTTTTTGACTACTAGATTTTTTTTCCGCTGAGCTTTTTAGCCTTTTTAATTGCAGAAATACTGATGACTTAGAAATGAAAAGGAAAATAAAAGGACACTTCCCTTCTCCTAAAAGCATCTTATCTTGGAATCTAATTTTAAGGGTAATTTAATGAAGATAAATAGCTCAGCTCATGATTTTTGAATTTAATACTGGCAGTATTTAATGTGCTCAAAGGAGAGCCCTGGGCACTATTCAAAAAAGTATGCAAATGATAGTATGAACTAATGCTACAGAAAACTGTTTTTTTCCTAGTGGCGATTTCTCTTAAAATGTCACTTTGTATGAAGCTAAGAAAAGTCTCCTAGAGCTGAAAAATATTGATGGTAATGACTAAGCTTTAGCTTTGTGTTGCTAAAATTACGTTCAGCTTTAATATTAGAGCAAAGAGGATTCTACTAGTGAAAACAGGGATTAATCATAGAAAATTTATATGCAATTTTATCCCTAGAAAAACATTTTAAAAATACATGAACTTGTTGATATTTAATTTTCTCTTATATGTTTATTTTACCCCCCCAATGCTTAAGATAAATGCAGTCCTGTGGAATGAACTTTGGTTTTTGACAGTTGTCAGTCCTCCTCTCCTATAAATTGTTACAGTAAATGAGGTCCTTTTTATATTTTTATAATTTCATGCATTGCAACAAAGATTCTTGCTCTCTGGACATCCTGAAATAAATGTTCTCACTCCATTCCCCATCCTAGTTTTTCTTGTGACTGATTTGCTTATGGCAGCAAGTCATGAGCTCTGCTGTGTGGCCTATAGGTGCTTGAGACAGCCTGTCCTCACCCAACACTGCTTAGACAGGGTCAGCAGGATTTGCTGTTTAAGCAAACGTTAAGCAGTTCTCCTCCTGTTGCTGCACAGGAGCAGCTAAACAGACAGCAGTAGCTGGGACATATTTCCTTGCACACAAGCTTGTGACAACCTTTTCACTAGTGAGATACATATATTTTGGATGTGAATTCATAGTAGAGATAAATTGGGCAGAAAGGCCCACCTTGTACCTTTTGGATTCTGACTCAAACCTAATTTTTTGTACTATTAAAAAGAGTTTGAAGCCATCAGTGGAGCTTATTCCACTAGAGAAAACTCTACTCGGCAGAGGGAAGTTAACAGCTGGAGAGAAAAGGTATCTGAGACTCCTAACACATAAGACAATCCAAGATTATGAGTTGGTTAAATCTTAGAAGGTTTTATGGGCAACTCCCTTTGCAATTGCTGTTGATGCAATTATTGTTGTTAGCCATTCTGTTGATAATTCATACTATAGGAATTGCTAGCAGATGGGAAAATAGATGAGTCAGAATATAGTATTAACAATCCATATTTTTTTAATCAAAGGCCCATAGCAGGCATGTTGCATGTAAGATTCATTTAAGCAGTTGCTAGGAAGAATTTGTTTTTTCAAATAAATGCAACAATCTTGATACAGATTACTTTTTGACTGAATATCTATTTTCTTAACAATTTAAACCCTGAAAATACATTTACTTGTTTTCGTTGCACCAGCTTAATAGCAGTGTTTCATAATTTACTTTGATAGACTGGAGGTTTGCAATGGTAAACTCATGCATTATGGAATTAATAATGAAATCTACTTTTATCTTATTTTAAACATAGTTGGCATAGAGGTTTCATTTATCTCTCTTGCTGTCCAGAATGGATTAAGATTATAGTGTTCTACATCCACCACAACTGTAGCTTCTGCCCCCTGAAAAGTTTGGATGGCTACGGATACGAACTGACTAGGTTTGGCTATTGAGTTCCAGAGCCCATCACCTTAGTCTATGGACTGCAAGCACCACCAAATATCTTAGATTTATGTCCTTCCTTCTGACTCCTGTGCTGGACATACGTGAAAGCCAGTGATCAGGATTTACATTGTACTCCTTGACTTCATGGCTTCTGAGAGTCCATTTTTGATTGTACTTTTTCTTCCTTCTGAGCTTGTTGCTCAGAACTCAGGTCTATAGACAGGAATGCACACCTCTTTTCCAAGTGCCCCTTTTGGCCAGAATTTTCATCAGTATGGTTTGACAAGGATTGTAAACAAATTATGTAAGATATAGTGTGAGTCCTCCCACAGGCAGTAGTGTTGACTGCAATTATTCTTTGGTTTGCTGAAAATAGTGATCCAAATTAACCTGGTCCATATGGGATGCAAGAAGTTAGACCAAAAGACAAAAAAAGTAAAACTTGTTGCACTTTGCTTGCAGAAGTTTGGTTCTGGGAGGTGACTGCATCAGTATGTGAGGAAAGAGTTCCTTCTGTGTCATTGTTGGAAGACATGTAAAAAAACCAGTCACCTGAAACCAGTATTGAAGAGAGTAAAAATGCTCTCAGCATAGGTGTATTGGGTTTGTGTGGCCAGGTCTTGCTAGCAGGGTGGCTTCTGTGAGAAGCTGCCAGAAACTTCCCCCGTGTCCAGTAGAGCCAGTGCCAGCCAGCTCTGGACTCACTGCTGGCCAAAGCAGAGCCAGTCAGGAGTGATGGTAACGCCTCTGTCATAACATATTTAAGAAGGGAAAAAAGAGGTATTGCCTGTGGTAATTGTGGCCAGGGAAGAGCAGAGTGAGACTTATGTGGGAGCAACAACTCTGCAGACACCAAAGTCAGTGGAGAAGTAAGGGAGAAGGTTCCAGCTCCAGGCACTGGAACTGAGGTTCCCCTGCAGCCTCTGATGAGGCAACTGCGCCCTTACAGTTCATGGAGGTAAATTGGGAAGCAGAGATGCACCTGCAGCTCGTGGAGAAGACCCACACTGGAGCAGGTAGATGCTGGAAAGAGATCTGTGAACCCATGGGAGGCCCATGCTGGAGCGGGTTTCCTGGTAGGACTTGTGATCCTGTGGGGGTCCCCTGCTGGAGCAGCCTGTCCTGGCTGTAGGCAAGGCCTACACCTTGTGGAAGAGTGACCCACATTGCAGCAGTTTGTGCAGACTGATGCCCATGGGATGGACTCACATTGGGGAAGTTTATTTGAAGGACTGTCTCCCATGGGAGGGACCCCATACTGAAGCAGGTGAAGTACTCCTCTCCCTGAGCAGCAGCAGAAATAATGTGGTAAACTGATCATAACCTTCCCTGTTTTCCTATGCCAATGGGGGGAAGGAACAAGGGCTGGAGGGAAGGTGTTTCTAAGATTCATTTGACTTCTTGTTATCCTGCTCTGATTTTGTTATAAGTAAATTTAATTAATATCCCCAGTTCAATTCTGTTTGGCCCATGTTAGAATTTGGTGAGTGATCTCTCCCAGACCTTGTCTTAGCTCATGAATCTTTGTTATATTTTTTCTCTCTCCTGTCTAGTTGTGGGAGTGATAGAGCAGTTTTGGTGGGTGCCTGGCATCCAGACAGGGTCAACCTACTCCAATAGGAAATGTTCTTTTGATGATGTGCTAATTTGCACTGTATTCAGCAAACCTTGCATGATGATGCTGGATTATTTTAAACCTCTGGACTGATTAGCAGTGGCTCCTACCACCTTCACACAAGGGCAGTGCGCCTGTCTGTGGAGCGCTTGCAGCTCTGACCTGTGCTCTGATGGCAACTGGAACACTTGATGCCTGAGGCTGCCACAACTTTTGGATTTTTACTGTATCCCAGCTTAATGAGGACATTAAGAAAAGCTTGCTAACGATTCCTTATCTGTTCTGCTCCTTTTTAACTTCCACATGTGGCCTTTCCTGGAAAAGCCTCTAACCTATTACAAATAAGTTGAAAAATGAGCAAGGAGTTAAATGGTGTCCCATTTGCTAAAAGTTTGAGATAAAGTGTACTAAGTTTCCAGACTTGCTGGTCTCCCAAATGTGTGGCTGAGTTGCCTTTTCCAAAGATTATAACGGAAAATTATAGTTCAATTACAAGGTTAGTTATTCTTTTATTCTGTGCTGTTTGTCCCAGCTTACAGTGGTCCTGCTGAAAGATACTTCTGCCACTGGAAACTTGGGTTGATGGAACTCCTTTCTGTAAGGTTTCCTTCCACCAGGATTTCCCCCTTGATCAGGGAGAGGAGAAGGTCGTGACAGGATCTGCTGGCACTCAGCTTGCAGCACCGGGAGCTTGTCCCATAAGGATGACTGTTTTCTGGTCTCTTCATAGGCAAAGTTGATTTCCCTTGCTCTAGCAAAGCAGAGGATTTCGGTAAGGCTTCTTTCCATGTGACTGTGTCTTGAGAATACATCAGTTTTGAGGAGAAATTATTTAATGTCATCTGGCTCTGGCAGTGGTTTGACTTCCTTGTTGGATTTGCTTTTCTTATATACTCTAGCTCTCTTTAATGATTAGGTTAACAAATGTATCTTTAAGGAGAAAGGTTTTTCTTTGTACACCTAATCTTTCTTCTGGAAAATTGGGTATGTATACTCACTCTAAAAGACTGTGTCTGTGTGTGGCATTATAAGATGGAGTTTGGTCTATTGCTTTCCCAAATCCATGTGACTACCTGGTGAAATAAAGGGTCCCAGTGAAGACAAACACTGCTACCAGAAATTCTATTCACTAAAGACCTCTGTCTTGGAAGTGGCCCATCCTGGCACTAATTGCTGTCTCTTGTGTGGTTCTGGGTGTTTGATCTCTGAAAGGACGTGATTGGGTCCATTATGTGAAGTGGCAGAAATTGAACTATCTATTATTGTCACACAAATGCTATCCTGAACTTTAATTGTAACAATTTAATTATTACAGTTAACAGCTTTTAAAAAGCTACTGAAATATAATTTAAAGCCTTTCTGGATTCCTGTAACTTGTGCTGCTGAATGCTCCCCTTTCCCTTCCCATTAATGCCAGTAGCCCAAGTAGTTACAAGCTACTTGGTGAATTATTTACGGTAGTTTAAATTCCAAACTGTTTGCAAGTGGAAGTAAATGAATGCTGAGCTCTATTGCTTTAAGAATTTGAACCAAAATATTTATGATGCAGGGCAATAAATTACATAGGAGTAATGAAATATCTTGTTTGAGTTATTTCTACACATCTTATTTGATATGTTTGCTGTTGCATTCAGTGTTTGGATTATTGCGGGTTTTTAGGGTTTGTGAGGTAATACCTATAGCACAGACAGAATTCAAAGCAATACATTTTCAAATTTACCAAGGAGACATCGATATGCACAGACACACACACACACACAAACACACACACACATACACATTTCCCAGATTCAGCTGTCGCTGATTAAGTGATTTTCTCACCTATGTCAAATAGATGAGACCTTCCTAACTCTTCTGTTTTCTGCCACTTCTTTCTTTAAATGTCCTGAGCATCAGCCATTCATATAGATGAGTACTGTGGCTATCTCGATCTCCTGGATAACATGTCTGAGATAATTCTGAAAGATTCTTAGTCTCTGTCTTAAAAAATTCATTTCCGTTATATTTTAATATTCATCCCAGCTCTCTGTGATCTTTAAAGAGTAGTTAATTCTGTTTGCTGGCTCTGTTTCTTGATTGAAATTTACATAAAAACTCACCCACCACATTCTTCTCTGCTAATTTATGACAAAAATGTTTTTCAGGGCAGAATAATTATGTGATTACATCAGTTGGAGTCTATTCTGTTCAGTTTAAGCCTGATGGCTACAGTGCTGACAGAGAGAATAAGTGGCTGTCCAGACTGGCCAAGAGTGGGTAGGGACTTCATCACTGGCAGTTCTCACAAAACACACACAAGAGATTATTCAGGGTCTGCCTTAGGCATTTGCTGGTCTGTGGAGCCCCAAATGCATTATTCCTGTCACATGTGCTAAATACATCATTCCTGTCACATGTGGGTTTATTGCTCCTCTCGTCTGTGCTGTGTTGGGATCAGTTTAACAGCGGAGTCTGCACTGTCATCTCTTCCCATTATACTTAACTCCTCTAAAAGAATATCTTCACTGAAAAGTGTGTCGTGTGCCGGTTACATATACCAATGAGCTAAAAATTAAATAGAATAGTGCAGGCTTTTAATTTTTCTCTCTCTGAAAATTAAAGGTCTTTTTTTGCAGAAGTCTTGGTGACTGAGAAATTCCTTTCCCCCATTCTTTTTTCTGTATGTCAGATGGGTGGAGTGCAGTAAACTGGATGATATTTGATGCTTTGAGAGGCAACTCTTTCCTTCATAAGGAGAAGAAGAATCTTTGGGAGAGAGCAAGGGAGGGTAAACCAAGTGTCCTAAGGAGGGCAACAAAGATGGTGAAGGGTCTGGACAGGAAGCCATATGAAGAACATCTGAGGTTACTTGGTCTGTTCAGCCCAGAGGAGACTGAGGGGAGATCTCATTGCTATCTACAACTTTCTTTTGAGGGGAAGAGGAGGGTCAGGCACTGATCCCTTCTCTCTGGTGCCCAGTGTCGGGACCCAAGGGAATGACCTGAAATTGTGGCAGGGGAGGTTTAGGCTGGATATTAGGAAAAGGTTCTTCACCCAGAGGGTGGTTGAGCACTGGAACAGGCTCCCCAGGGAAGTGGTCACAGCACCAAGCCTGACAGAGTTCAAGAAGCATTTAGGCAATGCTCTAAAGCAGATGGTGTGACTCTTGAAGCTGTACTNGTCCTAAGGAGGGCAACAAAGATGGTGAAGGGTCTGGACAGGAAGCCATATGAAGAACATCTGAGGTTACTTGGTCTGTTCAGCCCAGAGGAGACTGAGGGGAGATCTCATTGCTATCTACAACTTTCTTTTGAGGGGAAGAGGAGGGTCAGGCACTGATCCCTTCTCTCTGGTGCCCAGTGTCGGGACCCAAGGGAATGACCTGAAATTGTGGCAGGGGAGGTTTAGGCTGGATATTAGGAAAAGGTTCTTCACCCAGAGGGTGGTTGAGCACTGGAACAGGCTCCCCAGGGAAGTGGTCACAGCACCAAGCCTGACAGAGTTCAAGAAGCATTTAGGCAATGCTCTAAAGCAGATGGTGTGACTCTTGAAGCTGTACTGTGCAGGGCCAGGAGCTGGACATTGATGATACTTGTGGGTCCCTTGGCATATTCTGTGGTTCTGTAAGACCAACATTGCTGAGCATATCTGAGGTCTCATGCAGGTCTTGGGATCTTTGGTCCTCGAAGAGATTTTGACATCTGGGGTTTAATTCTCTTTATCATTAGGAATCTGAGGGTTAAAATGATGTTGCATGAATATGTGTATCTTTTTTGTATGCTCTGCTATGCATTTCTGATATGCCCTCTCTCTTTATTATAACTTTAAATTATTTGTTTACTATGTACAGTGTGGTCTGTTAGTAGAAGTCATAATGCTGCAGTTTGGACTGTATGTAGCATATGTGTCACTAATCTATATGCCTCAATTGCTGATAAAGATCAAAAGTAGCAGTTCATTTCGTGCAGAAAACAGATCAGATTGTGTTGATGGAAGCCTGCCCTAGATTCATGAATGAAGTATTGACTCATTAGTAGTTGATTCAGAAAAGTTTTTTTTTACCCTTGACTTAGGTAGTGTGCTTGTTTGCCATGTCAGAATATTTGCAAACAAAATAAAGATTATCCCTTTCCTAAGAGGAAATTATTATATGTGCTGTTTGAAATTTGTTGCCATTTTCGACACTAGTGAAGAGTAATTGGCGCACTGGTAATTCTGACAAGAGAGAAATGCGGAAAGGCACTAAATTACATCAGAAAAAAAACACATAGGTTGGACAAAGAATGCATTTCAAATGCAGATCATTCCCTGCAATGGCAAGGTGGAGCAGTAGTGCCTGACATGCCCCAGTATCTGACAAGACTCCAACCTCTGTTGGCAGCAGCCAGCAAGGCAGTGAAGTCATTTACGTGTTGTATGACCAGTCACTTTTCATGAGTGAAGTGTAATGAACTGTTAAGCATTCTGAGGAAATACTTTTGGAAAGAAACTTGGTCAAAGGTAAAATCACCCTGCCCCATGAATTCAGGAAATTATTTAATATATTACTTTAAACACTGTTAGCAATTTATTTTGCATAGTTCTAACAGCAGTCTCTTGAGGAAGACAGGTGCCTTGTTATTCTTATCAGAAAGTACCCCTAAATATCTGTCAGCAGCTGTCTATTTTTCAGGCTTCCATAAGAAATTCAATAAGAAGAATTTGATTATGCAATATATAATTTATATACATGAGTGTATACATATATAAGGTATGTATGTATATATATATATTTGCATTTTGTGGCATGTTTTTCTCAGCCTAATGAGTTAAACTCCAGCCCTGTATTTATTTGCCATTTATTTGCAAATTGGTTTTTTTATTTTAAATTAAATGTACTATGTGTGTTTGCTTTCATACGCTGTTATTTACTGTAGAGCACACTGAGGCTTTTGGCTATATTAACAGTTATATATAAGTATACATACACTCTAAGTAAAAACTCTGTAGCTGTAAATTAAAAGCTTATGAAAGGCAGTGTTTTTCATTTTTGTTGAAAACAGTTTCTAATACTTCTTGTGGGAATGTTTTTTCTTTGGTTGTTTTACAGTTAAAGAATCTGAGTTTAGAAGAATTACAGATGAGATTAAAGGCTTTGGACCCTATGATGGAACGAGAAATTGAGGAGCTTCGTCAGAGGTACACTGCAAAGAGGCAACCTATCCTAGATGCAATGGACGCAAAGAAACGGAGGCAGCAAAATTTCTGAATTTGTTTTACTTTCAAACGTAATACTAGGAGTCAGTGTGGACACTGGTAACTTTGTAAGTCAGAAGGAATTCGATCCTGAGAGTTTTCAAAAATCCAATCTGTTAAATTTTCCTTCACAAGCAGTGACAATTGGAGAGTCAAGAACATACATACGGTGTTCTGCAAAGGCAGCGAAACACACTACCACTTCTTTGTGTTTTCAAACGTTTAATGTAATAGAAGTTTAATTTGTTACTTCCCAATCTTTTTCAGGTGTGTAGTGATAACTTGGTGTTGTACATTGGGAATTGTGTTTTGGAGCACCTGGAATGATTTCTTGGTTGTGCAATACTACCAAGCCTTATATTGCAATGTACTTTTCTCCCTCTTAGTAGCATATTTATTATGTAATCTTTGGTTATCATATTTATTTTATGCCTGTTTTCTGTTGGGAAGTATTAGGATAATACTGTGGAAAGCAGAGTAAAATTAGATAAAATTGCTATTGTAGTATAATGAAAAGCTGCTCACCACTGTATTATCTTTTAAAACTCCAATTTCAACAAGTATCCCAATTCAGGACAGCACTTGAACATGTATCCAGCCCATTTATAGAAGTAAGATTTAGGAATCAAGTAAGTAGTAGGCTCATGTTTTTCTGCTCTCCTGAATCAGGGATTGTTGTAGTTGAGTAGTACAGCTGTTAACACTACAGAGCATTCTTTGAGAGAGTATTTCTGTCATTTGTACGCACACTGAGTCAGGTGTCATTAAACAAGGAAACAAGTGCCTAATTAGTTTTAATTTTTGTTATTCAGGAGAAGCAATACTTACAGTCACTCCTTCAGTGTAAACTTCCAATTGCTATTGCAATTCTGACCAGTATAAACCTCTATTTTGCACCATAGTTTTATAATGGAGAAACAGCTATGCTTTCTGGATGTTTTTTGGTTCATTTGGGGTTTTTTTACTCACTGTTTTGAGGAGAGAGGGGAATTATTAGTGCTTTGGGGTTTGTTTGTTTTCACATTATAGCTACAGAGGGGTAGTAATTTAAAAACCAAAGAAAATGAATTGAATACTTATATTTAATAAGTACAGAAAAGAAGCAACATTTAATAGTGTTCTGAGGGGTTTGTCCTGTGATTGCTAAACATTCAAAATTCCTGTAGTCTTCTGTTGGTAGATTTTGGGGAATCAGAAACGCAGGACCAAGCTCTTAATAGCTTTTTACAAGTTCTTGTCTGGTTTATGTTGTGGAATATCTATTGGTATAACTTACAACATTGTGAGAAATATTTCAGACTTAGCAGAAAATGTGATCCACTCTCTGAACAATCTACTGTGTTCTCTTCTGAAATCTTTGCTATTGTTGCCTTGTATGTAAATAACTTCACTGTGATAGTCATACTTCTTTAAACAATACAGCTGAGAAGATCTTTACATTCAGCCTTTGGCTGTTAAACTTTTAATGGTGACTACTGTATGGGCATCTTCTGTTAAACGTTTTCTGGAAGTTAGTAATCATCTCATACCTCTCAACATTAATTGTCAACATACGTGGACCATTTAGATGAAACAGTGCAGATTTTGGAAATGATGCATTATGTCACAAAGCTTATGCCAATGGAAACAAAATGTTCTCACAGGACCAGCATTCTACAGCCATCCTGGTACCAGCACTTGGGTTTGAGCCATATACAGCTGTCGCTGTCCTTGTCATTCTCTGTGTGTTTGCATGCACACCACGCTCTGACATGTAAACCCTAGAGTCAAATAAATCTTAATTGTGATTGTTAGAACATCCTTATCCTCAACTCTCTTCATACTTCTTAGAACAATGACCATTCCTTGTGAAAATGCAACACAGAAGATCCATAAAAATTACTTTAGGCAAGATAAAATGCACCTGGTAGTCTTATGCCTCCCATTTATACAATGAAATGATGTAAAGTAAAAAATGGTATAAACATATCACTGTGTCATTAGATTATAATCATAATGAAGGAAAAAATAACAGTACCAACTTCCCCCTATTAGTATGGTTCTTATTTATTTAAAGTAATTTCTACTTCTTGAACTTTCTGTTCTTAAAAAGTCAAAGGTGTGTGTGCATACATTGATTTGTGTATATATACACACATATTTATTCATATCTATATATATATATATAAGAGAAAATATAAAGCAGGTTGAAACCATCAGGAGAGGAACCTAGCTTGCCTTTTCTTGGTGTGCCTTTTAAGCCAAGTGTCATTGTCCAGACACTCTTACCTGCATCCTCAGCAGCTAGATTTTCCTTTACTCAATCTGAAACTTTTCACATCAAAAATAAGACTTGGAGTTTGAATAAGGTGGTTTTACAGTGTAATAGACAACAATATAAAATTATCACAGATTTCTGATTTTGTGTATTCTGAAAACTTCAGTAATGTGGTAGCCTAAAGAAGAATTGCATATTCCGAGGGACTCCAGTGAAAGGCTGTTTTAGACTAGAGCTGTTGCAATCTGACATCTGAAAGCTATCAGAAGGTAAAGGACATCGTTTTTTTCTATCCTGATGTGTCTGCATAGAAACAACTCAGACTTTGTGTACATGCATGCACACAGGAGTGGAATATACACGTGTGAAAAGAATCTGAACGCCATGAATAAAACAAATAAAACAAGCTACTTAAAAGGATGAAAAATATTGTCTGATGTACTGTAAACCAGGTAGGTGCAGGATGTTTATGACCAAAGAATACTTCCATGAATTAATATGAAATTAGTATGTTGCCATTCTGAGATGATGCAAACTGCAGTCAGTGAAAGAGCTGCCTTAGGCTTCAGCAGCCACCATATGGAGCTCTGAATTCTGTGCAAGCATTAACATAGAGAAATAAGTTTTGTACTCAGAGTTAGATGCAACATATTTTTTCTTTCTTCTGTTGATATAAATGAGTCAAATCATCCACGTTGATGACTACACATCTCTACTGGAGGATGAGCATCTCTGTAAAGGAAAGTCAAGAGTACAATAAATAAGGTATTTTAAAACCAAACCTTGCAGGAAATCTAATAGAACTACTGACAAGTTAACCTTCAGTAAGATTTTAACCAAGCAATTTCTTGTTTGCTTCTGACTTTGTATGTTTAGGTTTAGTAAGTTAAAAAAATTTGAAAAATCTTTGCTTATTACTAAACATTTTTAATAAAAGCTAATTTTTCTTGTGTAATTGTTGACTTGTTCATTCTAACTGAAGCAAAATATTCTTAATAGTAACCATTAATGTTCATTTCCATAGTCATCCCTCATGTTTTGTTTCCTTTCTATAACACTGTGAACACAGAAACCCATGTCTCTCAAAGTCAGCTCTGGAAAGGATTTTTCCAGATCACAACATTGCTGCAAGAACTAGAAGTCTGAGGATCTCATGAAAGTAGATCAGGCCAGAAATCCTCAGTACTCTGTGGAAGTTCCTCTCTCTGCAGTCTGATGTTGCTCAAGGCCTAATCCTGTGAGAGCTGAGCATCACCCAAATATCTTGGCCATCTTCTTAGACATCCTTTACTTGGAGGTACTGGTGGACATAAGGGTTTGAATTATTCTTTTGTTGTTCTTATCACACTAGAAAACCAATAGGCAATGGATTGGCTTAGGGAGGAAAAGTGGCTACGTTTAATGTCTCAAATATAATTCCATTGCCCATTTATTTTCTGATTTTTAAAAATTATTCTCCTAAGAACTTGCCCACAAATACATTTTAATAAAAGGAACTCATGGCTGATGCTCCTTAGTGAACCACAGTATGTTTAAAGTCACAAGTCTACTGCTAATCTGAATTAATCTGACATTTATTGGATATTATAAATATATACTGTTTATTTACAGTAAATAATTGCTTGTCTGCTTTGCGCAGTATATTCTGATGAGAGTGCACAGTGACTCAGACTGCTTCTCTGTTCAGTGTGTTGAACTTTCAGATATAAATACGGCTCATGGTGAGTGAATCCCTGCCCAAGTACATGGGATAGCCTGACTCACCACTGAAAGGCCCTGGTGCTTCCAAGCAGAATGTGTACTGTACAACTTCTCTAAAGCACTTGATGTGCACGTGGCTCTGTCAGTGCAGTATGATGAGGGTTACTTTTTCTTAAGTGTACACCTGGTTACAAAGCTTATCAAAAAGACCTCACGAAGTAAGGAAGTCTTTATTTCTTCGCATTCTGAAATAGGACTCCAGCTTGCGGTGGCATTTCTTTCTGTGTTTCCAAAGGCAGTGATGGATGTTAAATAGTTCAGGTTGGAACAGATCTCTAAGATCATCGAGTCCAGCTGTTAACCCAACACTGCCAAGTCCACCGTGGGATTAAACTGTGGCCCTAAGTGCCACATCCACATGTCTCTTCAATACCTCCAGGGATAGTGACACCACCACTTCCCTGGACAGCCTGTTCCAGTGCTTGACAATNCTACGTTTAATGTCTCAAATATAATTCCATTGCCCATTTATTTTCTGATTTTTAAAAATTATTCTCCTAAGAACTTGCCCACAAATACATTTTAATAAAAGGAACTCATGGCTGATGCTCCTTAGTGAACCACAGTATGTTTAAAGTCACAAGTCTACTGCTAATCTGAATTAATCTGACATTTATTGGATATTATAAATATATACTGTTTATTTACAGTAAATAATTGCTTGTCTGCTTTGCGCAGTATATTCTGATGAGAGTGCACAGTGACTCAGACTGCTTCTCTGTTCAGTGTGTTGAACTTTCAGATATAAATACGGCTCATGGTGAGTGAATCCCTGCCCAAGTACATGGGATAGCCTGACTCACCACTGAAAGGCCCTGGTGCTTCCAAGCAGAATGTGTACTGTACAACTTCTCTAAAGCACTTGATGTGCACGTGGCTCTGTCAGTGCAGTATGATGAGGGTTACTTTTTCTTAAGTGTACACCTGGTTACAAAGCTTATCAAAAAGACCTCACGAAGTAAGGAAGTCTTTATTTCTTCGCATTCTGAAATAGGACTCCAGCTTGCGGTGGCATTTCTTTCTGTGTTTCCAAAGGCAGTGATGGATGTTAAATAGTTCAGGTTGGAACAGATCTCTAAGATCATCGAGTCCAGCTGTTAACCCAACACTGCCAAGTCCACCGTGGGATTAAACTGTGGCCCTAAGTGCCACATCCACATGTCTCTTCAATACCTCCAGGGATAGTGACACCACCACTTCCCTGGACAGCCTGTTCCAGTGCTTGACAATCTTTGCAAAAGAATATTTTCCCAATACCAAATTAAAACCTGTCCTGGTGTAACGTAAGGCTGTGATATGTAGCTGGCTGGGAAATTTGCTGTGGGATATTTCTGTGCCAGGCTGTGATGCAGCAGTGTTACACCCACTATTGCCAGTGAAAGCCTTGGAGAAGACACATCCTGGGTTGTTGTTTATGATTGTGTTGTGCCACATGGAGTAATACCTTAAGCTTTTTGGGGAAAGGCAAATTTCATTGATGGCATAGTGTGAAGTCATTAAGTTGCATTTGTGGAATACTTTTTCACAAAATGTATTTCTCGTCTTTGTTCAGTGCATTCATTGTGGAAAGGGCCTACCTTTTACATGGAGTGCTCTCATACATTTTGATTTGGTTTAATTTTTTAGCATTTTTAAAGCATATGTGAAAATTCCCCATATTTTCCTTCTCCTGCTCAGGAAAACGACTGTGGGCATTACTTTTAAGAGCATCCCCTTAGCCAAGTGTCCTTTGAACATAGTGGGCACATACAAATATCAGCAACAGCTTTTATTCTTTTTTTCTATCCAGAGAGCACGGAAGTCTCAGCTGTCCTGTTTTTCTTTCCTTTGAAAGGATGGAATGTTCAGATTCTAAGCAAATTTTTCAGAATATTTGTTAGTCCCAGACCAACAGATACTTTATGCTTTTTTCCATTGTTTGCTAAACTGTCCTCAGGATATATTAATGCTTCATTTCACTAGGCCTTCAGAGAGTCTTCTGTGTTGGAGAAATGGTATTTGTCACAGAAACAGGAAGAAAGAAATAATTTTTAAAAAATTTTTGGGGGGAGAAAAGAAAAAGAATATGGCATCTGCACCTGGCCAGGCCACTTATGAGGGTAACTATGGATGTGAGGAAAAAATACGTTGGCTGACAAAAGCAAATCAGGTAGTCATCTATACAACTTACTGCTCTGTGTTGATGTTTCACATCTGATTTTCTTCCATTCATGTTTATTGTCTTCTGTGTTCACGCTTTGTTTATCCTGTTGCTACTTTAAAGATAGGCGTTTTAATTTTTTGGAAGTTTATAAATGGAAACATACCATAACAGTGCCAAGTAAATGAAAATTTAAGAAGAACCCAATCAAAGTCACCAAAGTGGGGGTGCTTTCTTCTCCTTTCCCTCCCCACTCCTTTCTGGAGTTAGAGAGGCTTTTGATGTCAGATGTTGTCTCTGCATGGAGAGGCTTCCTATGCTCCAGCCCTGGGCAGACATGGATGGAGATGGTTTTATCGAGAGGGCTGGATGAGCTGTGCACCCGCTCAGGATGTCATTTAAGAGTTGTGCCCTGCTGGAGCCTCTGCTGTCCTCCTGCTCCTCTCCCTGCTGGGCCCTGGTGCCAGCACTGAGGCTCCTGCAGAGCGTGAGGAACCAACACTCAGCAGGAGTCCTGCTTTGCCAAGAGACTCGGTGTGAATCTGGAAGCTGTTGATGCCCAGCAGGGTAGCACTAAGCTCAAGCCAATGACTGTGGTCTGGGAAGCCTTGCAGGAGCAAGCTCTTATCTCAGGGAAAAGACCGTGCTGTGGTGGCAAACAGCTTTTGCTGCCACTTTACTTTGCTGGCTGGACTGCAGCATGGCCATAGCACCCAATAAGGCTTGTCCAGACCAAGGAGTCTGAGAATCACATTTAACCCTTGGGAAAGATAAAGTTCCTTGTGTCTATTTTTTATTGATGTACAAAAATTGTTTAGGAAATTATCTCAGTGCAGTGGAAGAGTTTGTGTAATGGCATCAGCTAACAATCTCTCCATGTACTGTGCCAGTAAATTTCTTAGTGCATTAGCACTATTCCTCAGCCTCCCAGGTTCCTACTGTGGGTGCTGGATTTAACTTTGCTAGAAGTGATGGTGGGAGCAGAATTTTTCCTGTGCTGTAGGCAAACAGCCAGAGTTCTTGCCTGATATATCTTTGGTGCACACAGGCCTTTCTAAAGGCCACAGAAAATTCAGAGGGGATAAATTGGGCCCTAAGTAGGGTGCTGCCCAGACCCAGGCAGCAGGAAGACATTGGAAAGAATTAAACCATAATCTGATTCTGGGCTCAAATACTGGTTTTCTGTCTGTCACAATGGGGGAAAACATTAATAGTATTTACCATTTACCGTGGCACTGCAAACCCCTGCGACCTTAAAAATTTATTTCTTTAGGTGTCACAGCTTCAGAAGTTAAATTTGTCAATATACATGACATTTTTTCCTCTGTCAAATTAATTAAGCTGCATGTTGTTTACTAAAAACACATGGTTTTAAAACCTGGTTTCTTCTCCCTGTGGATATTTCTTCTGAGGACAGATATTATATATTGCAGTATCTCTCCCTAGCTTCTCCCAGACAAAAGCTCAGCCCTCCTAGTCCTGTTTCTTTCCTCTGGACAGTATTTGGAGCTGACCAGTATAATTCTTCAGCTGTTCCTTGCTGCAGACAGGTGTGCCCAGAAACAAGGACCCTGCTCCCCCATTCCTCCTTTCATTCCCTCGGTGTCAGTGGAATGACTGGTGCATGAGAAGATTCCTGTGGCCCTCAGATGTTTCTAACACTACTTTTTTCCCTATTCAGATCTTTCTGCTGCTTTGTGCTCCTCCTGGGCTCCCAAAGCCTGCATGGTCACTGTTAAAAAAAGTCTCACAGCAAATACATCAAAGAGGGAGACCAAAAGCTTTTGAGTTGATTTATATGACACTAAGCCTTTTGTGTGATGCATCACTTGATATTTCATTTTTATTGCAGTACAGTGGGATATATAGGCTTAACAGCAAGAGGTGTCCTTTTGATCTCTCGTGGCACATGAAAACAGGTGTCATAGTCCAGAGATTGTGGAGGTCAGAGATTATTTGAGGAAGGATTAAGTAGAAGTACCATTTTTCATAGCAACCATATCCAAAAGCATTAAATTCTTTTAAAAGTGCAGGTGTTATTTCAGTCTCTAGATAAGTTGTATTTATTTGTCATATACCAGTTCTTCCTGCTGAAACTATGGAAGAAGACTAGAATTTTTCAAAGTGTTTTGTATTAAAAATGCAGAAACAAGTCAAATGCTCCACTTATAAATACAACTAATAAAATAACTTTTTCTGAGTCTCCTGAAATCCAGAAGAAAATTTGGGTTGCTTTACCTGTTAGTTGATCTTTACAGAAAATGGCCTTGAGACTGTTCAGAAAATAATGGGTTGACAGTATTACTGTTCAGCATTGTACCGATTTACATACACATACAGTTGCTTAGTCCAAATCCCATTCACCTTAGAAACTGAACAGAATTCTCTGGTGTGGTGAGTACTGGTTCACTATTTCAATAAATACAACTGAAATATTGCTCTGACTCATTCCAACAGTCTCTCATCCCATGAGAAACTCTAGAACAACCAAAAGCAATTTGGTAACCCACTATAGGTATGTGGGTATCTCTCCTGCCAAGGAAACACATCCACCACCGATTGCTCAGCTTTTATAAAAATAGATTAGCTTTTGAGGCTGTTTACATTCCACAATGTAATGTGGGTAAAATCAATAGCAATAGTTTTGTATTAGATTCAGCAAACCCAAGAAACGTTTTTCTCCTAGTTAGTGTAATTATAACTTTTGTTAACAAGCAGATGTTTAAACAGCCCCCAAATACATAATTATTGTAATAAATAAGGAATTGAGGATCTCTAGGATTATAGGACTAGCAATACAGTAGCCCTGTATCCCAAAAATTAATGCAAATTTATTCCAAGAGTAGGTATAATTTTGAAGCCTTTTAAGTGTAGTTAGCCTTGATTTATTCAGCCCATCAACTGACATAAGTTTATACATCTCATAGCACTTGTCTTCAGTTACTGCCTCCACAAGAAGCTCAACAGTTTGGTCCCATCTTGCAGCTAGAGTAGGAGGAAGTTTTATTTGCACAGTGTTTGACTAATGTGAACTGAAGTGTTTAGTTCAGCTCTTAGCTCTAGAACAAGGAACAACCATTCAGGCATTTTTAGAAGAAATTACTGCTCCATTTCTGAGCTGTCTTCCAGCTTCTGTCCTGATCAGTGGATCAAGGCTGCTCAGGGCTGAATGGGCCTCGTGCTGTAGAACCAACAGCTGCTGTGCTCCCTCCTCACAGCACATGACAAAACCTGCATGGCCTTACCTGCCCAAAATATTGTGAGGCTGCCAACCTCATGTTTGGAGTGCCATGCTGCTGACTCAGGTGAGGTGAGGGTATGTCTGACATCCCTGGCTGTGCTTAGAAATTTGTAGTCTAAACTTTTGGAAGGTGGTCTCTGATTTTTGGTCCAGATGTCTAAATGAAACCATGCAAAACATGGCTGTCCTGTATACTTTGCAAGGAAAGAACTGAAACACTGTTCAGCTGCAGCTTTGTTTTCCATTCAGCTTTATTCTTCCTTTCTGGGCTGCATTGGAATAATGCTTTGTATTAAAAGCCCAGAACTGAAATAGACTAACTTTTCATTCCCCATGGCTTTCTTCTCATCTTCTCAGACAAGACGAAAAGATGTACTTTGCTTTTATAATACTGCTTTCTCAGGATGGAAAATTGTTGGGTATCTTGTTTCAGGTATCATTAACTGTCTAGCAAAGCCTTTTTCTGCTATATTCTTGGTATGTCTAGACTGACCTTTCTCTGAATCTAAAGGGATTCCTAAGGAAATCAAATGCCCCTAGAAACACCTGCCACCTCCTTTCCTTTCCCAGCAGTTTTAAATTGTTTTGGTGCTCTGGGGCTCCTGCCATGTGTGAGGAGGCGTATTTGTATTTTTGTGTGCTGGTGGATGGGCCAGTGCTGTGTTACTACTCATATGAAGCAGAGTCCCTTGTGCTCTCCAGCACTGCCTTGGTAGCACTGGGGAGAGCACCAGTACAGTTCCAGTTTGGGGAATGTGAGAGCCAGGAGTCGGGCTGCCCTCAATAACGTATAAGGAAGGCCTGAGCATTTTTGCCATCAAAAGCATAAGCAAAATTTCCCCATATTTATAGAGCATTTCCAATACTGCAGCTGAGATGGCCCTTGCAAAAACCAACTGCCAAAGCTGGTGGTTCACCTGCCAGGCTGAGTAAGGAAGGATCAGAGAAGGAGCTGCTGCATCCCGACTTTGGCTGGTTGTGATGTCTCTGTTCTGGGGCCTTGCTTTGCCTCTTGCAAGAGAGGAGGAGATGGATAAGGCAGAGTAGGATGGGGATAACCCACTCTCCTGGAAGGTGCTTGCAAGTGGCATCAGCCTCATCCCTGGTCTCCGCTGTCTTCTTTAGACCACACTCCCACAGGGAATGCTGAGAGCCAACTCACCAAAGGAAAATACATCTGGGGCTTCTTCGTTCAATAGGAAGGGATCAAAATGTTAAGAAATGATCATGCTAAGAGTGGCAGTAGGAAGGTGTGCCTTGGTATGGAAAAGAAGAAAGAAACAACATAGAGAATGGAGTTTTCCAAAAAGTAAACCACAATTTTGACATGTTATCTTTTGCCATAATTGGAAAACCTAACATAGGGAGGTGTTAGCCCATGGTCTGATGTGCCTAGGCACTGATAATAGAAATAGAAATCAATTAGAATTTACCTGGTAATTAAATGGATGGTCCTTAAAGGGGCTGTGGTAGGGTGTCAGTATTCAGAACATTTCCTAGAATGGGACAGAACATGAATTTCAAGAACAGCATAGTAATTTGAAAGGGTAACTTCCACTGAAATTTGGTGGGATTGATGTTCCTAAGTCAGGAAGTCCAACCCCTCATTTTGCTGTGTTACAACCCCACCACATCACTTTTCCTCATGTCATGGAGGCTCCAGGAATAGCCATGTCAGGCCATGGCAGATAGATAGAGAGGGTGAAGCAGGAGGTACAGGACTTGGGATGGGCAGCACAGCAGCTGCTGGCAAGCAAACTGTGCTGCTGTGTGAGTACCACTCCTCTTCCTAGTAAGATTAAGAATTTTCTTTGAACGTCAATAGTGTCATCAGTGGAATAGTCTGCTCAGAGCTACACAGAGTTTTGCACCACACAGAACACCTGCACACTGGGTAACAACATGCAGATATTGGATCATACATCTGACAGTGGGCAGCTCTCTTAGGCTGCTTTAGATCTATAGAAGAAATTGTCAGATTTATAGCAGACTTTGTCCAATTCCTGAAAAACTTAGCCCTGTTTATATCTGAATAGGGATTTGGGAGAAGCCAGAGCCCATTAGTACCCTTAAAGAAAAAAAGCAAGAGTGGGAGGTGCTGATGTTTCTCTGCACTTCTGTGAAGCTGAAATGCTGGATTTGTGCCATTGCCTCTTATGGCAAATTCATGTGTTTATCCAAGTGAGGACTTACATGATTTAGGGTTGTGTGTAAAGGGTGAGGCGATGTCAGGCAAACAAATTTCTGCAGTGGGAGGTCAGTGTGAGTCCCAACACCTGTGAGATGATTCTCCATCCTCTTTTCTAGCAGGGCAAATAAATTCCACAGCCAGACCTTTGCCAGCAGTGTCATTTGATCTCGGTAAACACTTTCTAGACTGTTTGGAGGTTGCTTCCTCCACTTGACAACCCATAATTTTATATATGAGAGGTGAAGAGATCCACAATCTTTAATGAGAGTGATGTTTCTTAGCAGCTTCGATGATTGCTCTGTAGAACTGTTGCTTTGAATAATGTATTACCCACTGCTCTATTTTTAACCCTGTAAATTATTCTCAGATGAGAAGCATAATCCTATTTTTTTTAGGGAAAAAGGCAGAATCTGTAAAAAATGCTTCAGAAATCAGATGGGAACATTCTTTTATCCTGTCTGAATAGTGTGCAACTTGAAAATTAGTTACAGGAGATCAAATTAATTTCTGGTGTAACTTAATGGGAAGCCAGGTGCATAAACTGGAAAAGAAAATAAGAATAACATGATGAGAAAATAATAGTTCTGGCACAACACCTCACCGAGGGATATGAGTGGTGCCTTGGGTTGAATGTTGTTTGAAAGCACCATCAAAGGTAGATTAAAGTCAGGAGTATTGAGAGAGGAAATGGATAACCAGCACAGAAAGAGCAGTTACCCCAGGGGCTTTCTGCTGCTTACATGTGCACAGCTGGGGCCTCTAGGGATGGGGGTTGTTTTGGAAGAGATGAAAGGTCATGTCAAGTTGATTTAGTGCCTACAAATGCTGGTGGTATGTTGTTTAGTCCCTAATCTGTCAGGTAGAGGACAAGAAGCTTGTACTGTTTGTCCAACTGAAAAATGTGGGTTCCCCACCACAATCACCAATTAAAGAGCATTTCTAAGAATACAAATCTAGCCTGATGTGCATGTTTAAAAGAAACATAGCTTCACAATGAGGCCCAGGCTTCTCTTTGATTGTAATATATACTCAGAATGTCCTGAAACTTAAATAAGTTCTAGATCCCTGGTGAAACATAATTTTTATGCATTTAATTTTCATTTTGTGGCACAAAACTGAGTTCTTGAGTGCGTTACACACTACTGGGACAAGACACACAGTACAAAGAGCACCAGATACAGAATTTCCCTGCAGTCTTGTAAAGTTCTATACAAAAATGTACAAATACTGGAGGTATTAAATTTAGGAAACTAAATGCAAAGTTTTTTTGTTTTTAAGTTTGCAGTGTGAAGTAGCTCATGCTCTATATAACATGTGAGGAAAAACCAGACTGTTTTCAAAGTGGAAAGTCTGCAGGGAAAGAGAGAATTAGCAACTGATGAAAGTAAGTGAGTAATAAACCAGGCAATAATACAAAATCTGAACATACATAAAAAGCTTAATCACAATCTATATATAGATTTACATCTCAGGAACATAATGTAACATATTGCTTCTCAAGGGCATCTCTAGCTCTCATAATAGCCTAGATTTGTACTAGAAATCCAGATTCTCTAACAGTTTATTCCTGGCAATAAAGTAAGTTACCTCATTTGAAATATTACCACAATTCTTATTTAAACAATAGGAAGCTCTCAGACTGAAGAGAGTAGGCACAGCATTTTCACTGGTGCCAGGAAGGTGACTGTCACAGGCAGGAGGAGCACAGTCCGATGCAATGGTCTTCAGTAAACTGCATATCCATAGTAAGGGTATTTCTGACCACAGGAATTTTCAAATTTCCAACTCTGGAGAAAGTAACCTCTCATCCTTCAGTTCTGACCCACCGGTTTATGGAAGTGCAGATGCCCTGTTCTCACACTACAGTGAGTGAAGAAGTCTGGCAAAAGTACTGACTATGCAAAAAACACCCTGCCTCTTCTCCCCTGTGAGGTTTTGAAGAGATTGTGTTTTTTCTTCTAAGTGTAATGTAAACACATTCCTGTTGCTTTTATTTAATGAGAGATAAGTTTTCTCAGCACTTACTGCACTGAGCCCTAGAACAGACATTACTTCATAAAATGGCAGGAAAGGTGTGCCTTATTCTTGCTTGCCTAGATATTTCAGGGGACCTAAGACAGCAACATTACTTAAATCATTAAATTATTCTGCTCACTGAAAAATTCTGTTATTCATAAGCAAATATTAAAACAGCTGTACAATACTGTACAATGCTCAAACATAATAAATCTAAGCAGAAGTAATGCAGAAAAAAGGGCTACATCCCCTAGCATGGTCAGGGGAACAGGATTTGCAAAAAGGAAACTAAAGGGAAGCTTGAGAGGTATAAACGTGTGAAAATACGTATGTAAGGCCATATGGTTGCTGTCTATAAATATACTAAGAGGAAAACGAAATATTTAAGCTAAAGAACAGTTTTGGCAAAAGAAAAAAAAACCTAGCTTAAAGCAGCCATTAATAAAATTATGCTAAAAGTTGTGCATGTCTTGGAGAGCAGCACAGCTCTGGAATGGTCTTCAGGAGGAGGGGGGAGCCCAAAAAAGGTGACTACTTTTAACGTGGAGTTAGTTAAGTTTATGAAAGGAATTCCTGTGCACTCTGTAAAGTAATTGTCATGATAATAAGAACATCTTAAATTTCAGGACTTTATTTATTTAGTGTCTTTGATCAAAAGAACTTATATAAAAATGAAATAATGAAAATTCCTTTCAACCAGCACAATAAAAGTTGGAATTCCTTGGGGTATTTAATTTTCTTTAGTAAAATGCAATTTGGACATGTTCCATTCAATATTTGCAGAAATGGCAGAGCATCACCCCTACAAATAATAATAAATCTAGAACATAAGAGAAGCTATATGTTATTGAAATGATGTGTTGCAAAGTTAAATCCAACCTTTGCAATGTTAAACTAGCAACAGCTGAGGGAATTTGTGGCTCTTTGGCAAGTCTACAGGTCTCACCAAATAACTGCCCTGAAAGTCCCTGGTTTCCAGCTCTATAAATCTACTGTTAATAAAACTGAGATAAAACCACTGCTTGGAGTTGAGTTCTCTGAAAGCCCCAACCAACAGACAGAGTTTGCAGTGTCCTTTGTATCAGTGAGAGAATTTGCCACCCTTGCAGCAATACCTGACTCTGTGTGTGCTGCACATGCCCACCTCTTCCTCCCCTTGTTTCTTTCTTGGTGTTTCAGTTCAACAGGTGACCTCACACTGCTCTGTGTGTTGGGTGCCTGCTTGTGGGTGTGTCATTGTTTACGTACCTGTAGTATGAATCAGGTATTGAATTTATGCCTGGGACTCAGCATAAATTGAATTGAACCAGCCCTATCCAAAAGTGTAAACCTTAGCAAAATGTTTCAGGTTTGGACACCAAATTCAGGTTATTTAGGTCTACCTTTAGGACCATGTATATGGCACTTGGAATTTCAGGGACAACAAGCAATGGGTTGCCAATTGACTTATAACTTGCATGGGCTATGTTGAAAATCGGTAATGTTGAAAAGGACCTTTTCCCCTCACATTTCATGGCCTAAATCAGCTACTAACTGATGTGAGGGGAGGATGTTCAAAGGAAATGGGGTGGGGGGTAAGTTATTTCACACCCTGTATTCTGTCATAGAGCACTGGTAAAACAGACATCTGATCCTGGGTGCTCAGCTTTCTGTTTTTTAGGTAATGCTGATACAGCCTCAAAAGATCCAGACCAAGCTGCAACCTCCAATAGCCTAAATAAAGCAATTACCTATTCATACCACATTTGCTTTCTTTTGTCAGTTGAGCCACCCTTTTTCATGGTATAAAAACACAGTCTTCCAAACAAGACAATTTCAGCTTTAGTATTTTAATTTCTCTTCTAACTAGTTTGAATTTAATTTCTGCACCTCTCTGGTCTCCACAAGTAAAACTAACGAAAAAATTAATCGGAACATTATAGGTAATGAATGGGATGGAGAAGCAGTGGGATCTGAAGAGAAATGCTGTTCTGCCCACTGAGTGCCAGTAGTTTGTTTCCTAGCACAGATCCCAAGAAGTAAAAAGAGGGAAGCAGTGATTTCCGCCTGTTGACTACAAGTGTTGGATCTCTGTACAATTGTGTAAGGGAGGAGACTGAGCGCTCAAAGAACAACTCTATGCAGATTCATAATTACTCTTGAAATCCCAGATGATCTGTTCTCTCATGGTTTTTTTTTTTAAACAAGTACATGCCAGCCCTTGAAAGGATTTAAATTGACTACATCACAGAAGTAGGTAGGAGGATCTTCCCACAGATAGAGCAGTATTAAGCTCTTTTTCTTTATCTGTTCCCTTCTTAGGCCGTTATACTCTCCCTTAGCTGTAAATTGTGAGTTTCTTTCTGAGGGAAAATGGTTTTATGCTTAGAGTTTCCTTGGCAGAAATTTTAATGGAATTGTCTGTCATCAACACCTGCTTTCAAGCTTTACTGATAAAATTAGATTTTATATCACAGCATCACATATGGCATCTTTATAATTAGTCTTTTTGCAGTATATGAATGTCAATTCCTAAAATGCTGCCTGTACTGTTCATGTGGGAATATTTCACTTCATTTATCAAATCCAAGTTTTTCATTAGAGCTTCTAATTGTTAAAAGCCCACATCTTCATGTGTCTAATCTCAAAACCATTTTGATGGACTGATACGACACATCTGCAGCTGCACTGTGACCAAGCTGTGAGCAGATGCCTTCTGGAAATGGGATCCTGAAAGGTCTATATGGGCCTCCATGCCTGGAGTCACTTCTGGAAATGTAGTCTTTCAATCTGTAACTGTCTGAAAATGAGGGGTGGCCTTCTTCAGAGGGCTCAGTATTGATCTAATCTTGGAAAGAGAGGAAGGTCGATGCTTAGGATATTCTGAAAAATATTACTATACATAACATTTCAGAACAAGAACACCCAGATTTTAAGACACATACTCAAGAGTAAGAAAACTTAGAGGTATTTTCAGACAAGTGATGATCAAAATTACTGGTCAGCAATATGGGTAAAATTGTTCCTGTATCAGTGACTCACAGGTGGCTGTTTCAAACTGTTGTAAAATGCATGGGGAGTCCTATACTAGTACAGACACCAGTATAGATGATAGGTGATTTTTTCATTACTCATGTCACAGCTGAGAATTTTTATTCCACTTGGGTACATTCATTTCTCTGCTCAGATGAGAAAATGCACAAAGTAACAGATCATCACTATACCACTAGCACTAATGTCATGGAAGTGGTAACATTTGTACAGAAAAGTCAGCATTTAGTACCCTTATGCAACAGGATGAAAATGTGCAAACTGTTAACTTGTAATAGAAATGTTTTTAGTTTCTCAAGTGCAAAGTGCAGTGTCAGCAACACTATCCTCTAAAAAAAAAAAAAAAAGACAAATAGGAAAACATTTATAAACATAGCTCTTGATAGCTCTCATGCAAATTGCTGCCAGACTTGTACACTAATGCAGTGAATCATTCAGGCTCAACTCACTGGGGGTACTCCTGCTCATATTGGTCAGACTGGCCATAAGGGATTTAACTTTATAAGCATAGTAGTCCCTTAAGTTGACAGATGGAACTTCTTTCATGCCATCACCAAAATCACAGCTTCTCATGGCACTCTCTAACTGCTTCTGACGCCTATAGAAGTGGGAGAATTTATTAAAGATCAGTGTAATGGGAAGCACTACCACTAAGATACCAGCTAGGATGCATGCAGATGCCGTCAACTTGCCAGCGGTGCTCCCTGGCACCACATCCCCGTAGCCAACTGTGGTCATGCTCACAGTAGCCCACCACCAACAAGCAGGAATGGTGGCTAACCCCTCATTGTCTTCTTTCTCAATGGTGTAAGCCACTACTGAGAAAATGGAGATGCCAACAGAGAGGTAGAGTAAAAGAAGCCCCACCTCTCTGTAGCTGTACTTCAGGGTGGCTCCGAGAGACCTGAGACCTGTGGAGTGTCTAGCAAGCTTTAATATGCGGAAGATCCTCATGAGTCTCAGGACTTGTGCAACTCGGCCTAAATTTGCTAATGTTGGGCTACTTTCCACCACCAAGTTGACAATTAATGTAATATAAAATGGAAGGATAGACATTAGGTCAATCAAATTCAGGGCATGCTTGAAAAATTTTAAAAAGTCAGGAGCTACTGCAAATCTCGCCACCAGTTCAAAAGTGAACCATGCAATACCAAAATGTTCCACAATTTCAAAGCGAGGGTCTTCCTCGGGGTTCCCGTTGCTGTCAACAATCTGAAAGTCTGGGAGGCTGTTCAGGCACATGGTCACAATGGAGCCCAGCACCACCACTATTGAAAGGACACTGAAGATGCGGCTTAAAACTGAGTACCCAGGATTATCCAAAGCAAGCCAGAGCTGCCTCCTGATGTTTCCAAAGGGCTGTTTGTCAAATTTAGAGGCATCATTGTAGAATGCCAAAATCTCATCAAAAGAAGATGTGGTACTTTCCTGGTCACTTTGTTCCTCCCATTTCTCTTGGTCTGGCTCCATTTTCCTCCCATGGTAGCTATAACTGCAACAGGAGTCTATAAAGAATTCATTGATTCCCCAGTATTCAATCTCCTGGCTGAAAGAAAACACACAGAGTTCGCCCATCACATGGAGCTTGCCAGTGTTATAAAAATGTAGCACGTAAGGAAAGAGCTCAGGGTTCCTGTCAAAATAAAATTCATTCTTGGTGTCATCATAGTCATCACAAAGCTCCAGTATCGACTCCTTTGAGTGGCAGCTCAGCAATTTGCCCAGCCTGGTCTCGGGGAACCTTAATAATGTGTTGGATCTCATCTTTTTCTTAAAGCCTCCAACGTTGATGCTGATCTCATTGTCTTCAAAATTCGCTTCAGATAAAGCCCTCAGACTCTGCCCTGTCATAGTGAGCTCCTTCCAAAGGTGGGTAGGGAATGAAAACCTAGGATACAATTACACAGAAAGTTGGCAGAATGAACAAATCTTCACCATCTTCACCTATAGATGCTTGCCTCTTTCTTTCTTTCTTTCTTTCTCTTTCTTTCTTTCTTTCTTTCTTTCTTTCTTTCTTTCTTTCTTTCTT
>VZTR01023611.1:312538-372091 GCA_013400775.1 Chaetops frenatus | reverse complement strand
GCTCCCTCCTACCCCCAACCCGACCCCGCCGGCAGCGATCGGGGCGGGTGGGTGTGTAGCGGGGGGCTGCGGAGGAGCGGCCCGGCGGATGTGCCGGAGGTGCCTCAGCTCTCTCGCTCTTGCCCCCGCGCACCGGCGGCTGCGGCGCCGCAAACTCGGGTTTCCTCCCCACCGCGATCCTGCTTCACGCCGGCTCCGAGCGGCACAACCTCCCAGGGGAGACGGGGGACGCCCACCCACGGCCGCAGTGGCTCCGAGCACCCGCAGACCCTCTCCTGAGGGGCGTCGCCCGCCCCCCGCCCCTCTCCCCCTCACCCTGCCGGGAAGGGACCGGGNGCCAGTGCCGCTACCCCGCCCGCCCATGGCACCAGCGGGTCCTCGCTGTGGCGCCTGGGCAGAGTCCCTGCGGGGACTGACTATAGGAAAGACGGGGACACTTGTCAAAGCAGTTTGGTGTGAGGGGAGCGGAGCTGCGTGTTGAAGCTGCTCGCCGCCCCCTCAGTCACCGGCTGGGAACCCCCGACCTCCGCACAGAGCCCTGCCAGCCATTTCGCGAGGGATAATCGTGAGCGGCGGCACCTCGAGCAGGGCGGGTGGGAGGGCTGCCCTCCTTGCGCTGCTGCTCTTGGTGGGTAGAGTTCTCGTGCTAGCACACGGAATCATGTCCAGCTACATGATCAGCCCACGCTACAGGCGGCTGGGAGGAAATCTCCCCTCTGCTGCTGAGCCCGGGGTGAGGCCGAGTTTCTCGGGGAGGGGCCTGGTCGTGGCAATCCCTGAGCACCTGACCCCGCCCTGAGCAGGGCCGGCTGTGCAGAGCACAGATGCTCCCAGACAGGTGCTTTATGCCGGGATAAGCCACATCGTCTCCTGCCAGCTGCCTCTTGACCGCCTCTTGCTCATGGTCGCACACGTCCGAAGTCTGGCTCCTGGAAATGGCCTGTGGTCAGTGCTTTGTAGGGTTACGGTGTGCAGGGGGATGAAGACTCTTCTCTTGCTTCCCTCAGCCTTGTTAGAGCCCTGAGCAGTCCAGCCCTATGCATCACCTTCGGCTTGTTCCTCAAAGCCTTGGTGGGGAGGAGAGGTTTTAAGTTCTAACTCCAGCAACACATGAGCCCTATTTACAAGGAACACCCAGTATTAAAGATCAGCCCTTTATGAGCCCAGGAAACTGAGTACAGACACGGAGTGGGGCAAATAAGTCCTGGTGTATGCCACTGGCTAGGTCTCCAAGAGTCTGCTCAGCTTTCCTACTTGGGGTGCTGTGGTCACCCCATCACATCCCACCAAGGCTTGTGCATTGTGTGGCCAAAACTCCACACCTCTGGGGATGCTCCCACAGCGGTGTGCAGAGACCCATAGCAGCCTCACCCCCGCGGAGATGCTTCATAAATCCATGTTTCTGTGATGCTACAGATGGTCTCCCCGCTCGCCTTTTCTTGGGTAGTGTGTGCTCCTGCTTTGCTCTCCTGCCTCCCTTTCCCACAGCTGCCCTGGGTCACGGCTCTGTGTCCCAGCATGCGTCACTGCATGTCCGGTGACATCCCAGGGGACGCTGAATCCACACGGAATTACGGACACCAGGCTGCTCTCCTGGCCAGGGAAAATGCTGCTCCTCTCAGCCCGGTCTCTCCAGCTCTTCCCCTGCTGGGAAGTGGCACGCCGGAGACAGAGCCTGCACATAGCAGGGAGGAGGCTTTGCAAATGCAGCGGCGACCTGCTCGTTTCCCTGTAATAGCGGCGTTTCTTGTCCAGAGAGGCAGCTCTCCTGCTTCCCAGGGGCAGTGTAGCTCTTGTGTTATTTGTGACAGCCCCCTCCTCTCAGGGCTCTGCTGGCGAACCACTCACTGTAGGGCTCTAATTATACTGGCTTTTAGTGCCTGGGGCAAGGCGTGGCAGGACACAGCCCTGGGAACCACCACGTTAAGATTCTTGACTTGGATGCCCCACGACATACCCCACGTCTTGGATAAATCACAAAACTGCTCTATTGTAATTTCCCACTGAGAACCGAAATAACTCATATTCCTCAGTAACATTACAAGGAATAGTGAGCTGCTGCTGCTAGCAGTGCATTCAAGTGATGTCTGTGTGTTTTCACCAGCTCTGCTCTGTCCTGGGTAGCTAGTGGGGGCTTTAGACATACTGAAACATCTTCAGCAAATTAAAAAAAAATTTACTTTTGTTTCTTATTCTTAAATTAATTTTTTTTTTCGTAAAGCTGCTTTATAAGAAACTAAGTGGAGATATATTTAGGGGATTTCCAAGCTTCTGTAGATTGTTCTCACCTTCTAAGTCACTTGGCTAAGAAAAAAGGGTTATGGGCAGTCTCATTACTCATTTGTCCATCTCTGATCTTATCTGTACCTTGGAAAAATTGCTGGTCACTTTTCTAAGTTGTATTTTCTCATTTAAAAACACAGCAGTGTTTATGAAGACATACTGTAGATAAACAGCAAAGCAATATAACTGCATAAGGGTACAGCTCTCACTGGTCTCATATAACTGCTCCTGTAATTAGGGCTAACAGACTCAGCCCAAGCATTTTGCTAATAAGGCTAAAATGCTTCCAGCACTCAAATTAGTAATACAAAATCCATCTGAACTTTTTTGCAAGGGGCACACTCTGCTCTGCAGACATAAAAGCAGGTCTGTTACTGACCTAGTATTTTTGCCTTTCCCAACAGTAAGTACAGAAAAAATTACTGTGGACATACAATCACTGGTGCAATCTGAGGCAGAAGATACATCAGAAGAAATCAGGTATGTCATTTTTGCACAAGATGAGCTTGTGATGTGTCAGATAAGAGCACATTTTGGGATGCACTGGTAATACACCAAGTAAATGCAAAACAACACTTTGTCTCCACTGCCTTGTGGACACTTCTTGGACTGTAGAGAATGCAAGACCAGTGCTGAGGTGGGACTGGGCTGGGAGTATCAAGAAGTGTGAAAGAATTGCCTGTTGGAGCGGGGAGATGAATGAGTGATTCATATTACCCTAGGGCAATATTACAAAAGCTAAACTAACTTTGGATTTGGTGGTTATAGATTCCGACTGAGGCTGTGTGAGAGACAGGACTTGTTTTATTGGTACACATGGTACCATGTTATTTAAGGAATATGAGAAGGTGCCAGTGCTGCATGAAAACACGGCCTGGGTACAGGTGCCCTTCAGGTCTGGGGAGACATGGCAACTGCAGTGTTTGACAGTACACCCTGCTTGGGGTTTGTGGTGACCTGAACTGGGAGGGAATGTGGAAATTATTGCCATCCTACCCACTGGCTCAGTATAGGAAGCTGCTGCCTAAGAAGCCATGTCCTCAGACAACATCCCCTGCCCCATCCCTGTTGGCTGCCCCATCATCACTGCAGTGAGCTAACACTGCTGGGAACACGTAGCACTCTGTCTGCAGGCGTGACACTGCATCTGAGATGCATTGTCACCTTTGGAAGAAGTGAAACTGCTACAAAACTACTAAATCTGCAAGTGTTAATGAAATAATGGATGGGGTCTAACGGAAGTTGTGGGACCAGTGTCAGTGGTTTCACTACTGACATGGTGGATATGGTGGGTAGATTCACTTTGAACTTGAGGACACAACCATCTATTACACTGAAGGTGGAACTTCAGTCTGAACTTAGTACTTACTGAAAGGTTTCCCTCTGTCCTCAGGGCCAGATTCAAATGTACATTCTTGTTGACTATTTCCTTTTGTTCCAGACAGAGCAGAAAATCCTGGACTCGTAATGTGTTCATTTAAGATCAATAGATAAGACCTGTTTTTCTTTCCAAAAGTGGCTGAGACCCTTCTGTGTTGGCATTTCTACCGTCACAACTGTTGACTGTGACCAGTTAGTAAATACGTTTAAAAGAAATAAAAATAGCTTTCAACATCATGCTCACTAAATAGTAGAAAAGGACTTTTGCAGAGCAATGCCAAGTTTATAAGAATGAAGTTGAAAATGGATTTACACAAATTTATAAAGGCTACATCCACTTCTGGATATTTATCCAAATGATCTGAGTACAGCCTGAATTTGAAGAAACCCTGACTGAGAGAGAACATTGCAGAAGAGGGATCCTTCTGAACACACTTTATTCTTACCTCCCCTGTGTCAGCAAGATTATCCACTCTCATGATGCTTGATTCCTGTCAATCTGTGGCCAGCCTTTTCTAACTGAAAGTCTAATGAAAGCTGAGACTTTCCCTGCTTTTTGCATCTTTCCGTCATTCTCAAACCCCCATAACCACAGGCAAAAAAGAAGTGCCATTTGTTTATGAGTCTACTCACAATGTAAGAGCCCTGACTGACATGCCTGCTTTTCTTAGGAGGCAAAGGCTTTGCACAAGCTCTGTGGCATTTGTAGTATAAAATGGGGGAGGGAGGAGAGTCAAACACTTTACTAAGCTACAAGCTTACAAGGCAGTGATAGCCATGTCTGAAAACAGGCCTTCACTGTGGCACAGTGCAACTCAGTGGACCACAGAAAGACCATCTGGCAGCTGAAGAAACTGAACTGTGTACTGAACATGAACGGAACATTTCTTTTTGGCTGAGAGCACCTCAACAGAGTGACAAATACTGATCTTTTGTGGTGACTGCACGGGCATTGAAGCTTTACTGTGATGACTGTGGTATTCTGCCTTTTGTTTTGAGTTGACCTCCTTAGTCACGGTTGTGCCTGCTCCACCTGATTCTTGACTCTGAGGGACGTGTGGNAAGAATTATTAGATGATTGTGACTTTCTTTTACTTAGATAGTGGAATTTCAACCTTCTGTCCCCTATGGAAAATTGATGTCTGAGATGGGTGAAATGAGCCATACCTACAGACCCCCAGACTCCAGCTGAGCTGTGGCTGTTAGCATTGCCAGTAGCAATGATCAGTGGGAAAGAGGGAGTTTTAGAGCTGCATTTTTGGATGTAAAGATGACCTAATGCAGTGCAATGGCCACTTCCACAGTGGCACTTGGTGCAGACAGCAATGTCCATGGCCTTTTTTATATTTGCCTGAATGGATGTGGGGAGAAAGAGGATCTTGCTTGGATGCAAGATATGACTATTAGTTCTAAAATGTGACTAAAAAGTCTAGTTCTGTTATGTCAGTCAGCTGACATGGAGGATTTGAAGGGTATTTTGCTTGCATTTGGAACTTATTTATTTGAAACTTATTCAAGTTCCTACTTGGAAACACAGTATTCAAACAAAGGATAAATATGAGACAGCTCCTGGTAGCTTACACCTATTTCAGTCTGGGGGGAAAACTGATTTTGATTATGAAACCAGCATGCAGAAGAGCAGGAGGAGCCTCTTGAGCTGGGTGACCCAGCCTCACAGTGATCCTCACACATGGATCAGTATTATCTCCTTTCTTTTTCCTGACTTTTTTGGGGGGAGTTTGGTGCTAGGAGACTCTTAGCTTATCCCATGCTTTCCAAATAAACAGAAACAACATTGAAATTGTGTTGGTAACAGCCAGAGGAGACTGCTTCTGCTGCCAAACACAAATTGTTAATCCACTGACTCTCCCCCGCGACTCCTTGGATGAGTTTCTGCTGGGTGTACGAATCTTCTCATCCATGCAGTCACCCCATACATCATATACCCAGGCATGACCCCTGCCACACTGCCCTTGCCTTTTGTTGCCCAGCCTCATCACTATGGATATTGAGAGGGATTGACTGATCATTTCATGGCCAGCACATCCACACAGTGTGAGGCCAGTCTGCAGTGGGCAAGGTAGAGCTTGGAATCACATGCATCTTTACTTACCTTAAAAAAAATTAGAGGAGCATAAGAGAATCTTATTCTTCATCTGTCTGAATGTATTTATTTTGCAACCTTAATGCCCAGCTAGATCAATGAGTGAGATAAAACAAAGAAGCAAAAGAGATGGAAGGCAGCATTCCCTGCACCTCCCAAAGGTTGTTTCTACAGGGAGAGGGCAGAAGATGCATTATCTGTCTGCCATGCCTGAGTTGCCACTGCCATCCCTCCCTGGCTGCCCAAACAATGATACAACAGCTTGATTATACAATATCTGGTATCTATAGCCTTATTCTAGCTTGGGAGAAAGCTTTACTGGATCTTCAGATGAGGCCATAGAGATTTAACTGGAAGGATTTTGGGGAGCTGACTTAATTATTAAAACCCAGCTCTGACCACAGAGGACCATCATGGGTTCCAGCCTCCTGCATCCCAAAGTTTGTGCAGCTCAGCACAGATTCAGAAGCTACTGTTTCCTGGCTTCTAAACAAAGGTCTCAGCTTTTTGAATATGAAATATTAGCATTGTCTGTTTTTTATGAAGCCACCCAACATCAGATCCTTTGTTTTATCTTTGTGTTACTTGTGAAGGATTTAGTTGTTACCCTGAGGGCTCTGGTATTCACAGTTCTTCAGTATTCACTTTATTCACACTGGTTGCTTCATCAAGAGAAGAGCAAAGTTTGCCTCTGAAATCAGCCTGAGTGCAAAGGTACTTAAGGGCCCTAGGTGACTAAAGGAATAGCAGCATGAGTCTGAAAAGGAGTGCTACCAAAGTGGCAGTACAGGTATATCCTTTTATATGCAGCCTGGCATCACGAAAAAAGAGTGAGTGAAAGCACATCACACTTAACCAGCTTCCTGAAGCTTCCCAAAACAGGTACTGTGAATATTTTCTCTCAGTTTGTGTGAACCATTTGCCACTGCCTCACAAACCACCATGTGCAGAGTTTGCCAGCTGAGATAAAGGTAAATCAATCTCTCCTTAAGACGTCCGTAGCACACTATCTGGAAGATATATATATATGGCCATCACACACTGCCAACAAAACATATTTCTGTACTGTTATTGCCTCCAGCATCTTTTTTTCTTTTTCTTTTTTTTTTTTTTTGTAACAGCACGAAGAGAAAGCTTTGTTCTGCACAAAGCCCTACTGTGACTGAGATAGTGGTTTGGGCTTTTAAAATTCTGTTTAGTGGAAAAAAATCAGCCTTAACCCTATATTTTTTAATAACTGCCTACACAGCCAAAGGAATTGGAAAACTTTTTCATAACCTTCATAATGCTTATGTCCATTTTAGAATGGGAGAACACCCTCCACCCATATAGAAATACTAACAAATTATTTGCAGTGACTGTCTATCTCTGTGTCATTCACGGTAACTTTGCCATGGCAGTACCTTGAATGAAATGTGTTTCAAAAGCAGTTTGGTCTATAATTTATCCTAAAGGTCAAACTAGCCTATCTAAGTATTTGATCTGGACTGTGTACATTCTTTTATGCCTCCAAAAAGATTTTGGCTGTAAAGAGGCTGCTCACTATTGGATGAAGGATAAAGAAACTATTTCCTTTGGACTTGATTCACGATGATATTTTTGGGTTGTATTTAAAGCAAGAACAAGCCAATTACAAAAAAAAAAAAAGGATCACTAAATAAGACTCTAATTAATGTTTCCCACTGTTCCCATTGCTATCATGGAACAAAAGGTTTTAAAATTTCTGAAACATGTTGGGACATCTGTGCTCAGTTTCTATACACAATGCAGAAAGTCCAAAACATCATGGGAAACCTTATTCTGAAGGGATGCCAGTCCAGATCCATGCTCTGAAGAGTTTCATATGGTTCAGATCAGCTTATAAAAAAAGCCTCTGAACTGTTTTATCCTTGGCTAACATGATTTTAAACTTTAAATGTTTTAACCTCTATTCAAGAAAGCACTTAACAATATGCTTAATTATAACCCCCTCTGGTTTTCAGAATCATGCTTTTCTTCACTCTCCTGGAGTTTGTTATTCCATTAATAAAGAGTGAGAGGAAATAATGAAGTAATTTTTTTCAAGAGCATATACTATGGAATTATGAGAAAACAGCAGTAGTTTAAACTTCACCATTTGGTTTGCTGACTGATTCATTTTGTATACAGTCAAGTGAGGGCCAGCATGTTGTGAATTTTGTTTTATTTGTTTTTCTTTTCAAGCTGCTGCTTTGTGGAACAATTCTGAAATTCACTCCAGTCAGAATATTACACTAACCAGCTGCAGATCAAAGACTTCACTGAATCTAGGTCAGGTCTAATTTGTGAAGCTCATAGAGTTAGTCACTATGGCAGCTTTCTGAAAGGTACAGATGGAGAATCCATGAGCTGTGGGAACAGAATTATGGGGCTTCTTCTCACCATCAGTTTTAATGCAGTTTGTTTTATTTCCTTTTCCAGGAGTTTCTTTTTTTAGAGTTCCTAGTAAAAGAGAGATTAAATGTGACAGCCACATCTGTTTTAGGAAATTCCTGTGGAGATATCAGATTGGTAGCTGGCTCAAGCAATGTTAAAAGTGAATGCTTCTGGTCTGAGCAGGTGGTCTATGAATGTTATGAAAAATCTGTCGCCTTTTATAGTGACTTTTATCTCAGGATCCCAAAGCACTCTGTAAATATCAGTTGATCAAGCCTTGCAATATTGCTGGGAGGTGATCACTGTAATTGAAGGGAGTGGGTTTTATGGCTCACAAGTTTGCTGCTGGCTGTGAAATTCTATTTGTGACTCACACAATCTGCCACAAGTAGAGCAGATGTATTGCTGCTGTGATATAAGAGCTGCTTGAGAGGTAGCAGTGCTTTTGCCACTGGTACACACATTTTTCTTTCCTTCTGGACTGCTTCACTGTCCCTTGTTCTCCCATTCTCATTTCCTGGTACCTCCCTGCAAGTGGACTTTTTTGAGTCCTCTTGAGCAAATGTTTTCTAGAGAGCACTTGACATAGATGTGTGCTTTGCAGATTGTTTTTCTGCAGTTCCTAAGACAAAGCCATGATAAGATGTACCTCAGCTAGTCTTTTCCCAGGTGTAGTGGGGGGAATGCAACTGGGCTCTGCCTTTACAGTATTGTTGGGGTTAATTTAAAGGGGCTAAAATTTAAACTTAGCACCACGGAGACCACACCAGTAGTCAGAGAACGTGTGTGTCTGAACAAGGTCCAGCAGACAGGAGAAGCTGTCTTGTAAAGTGTTCCTCTCTGACCTACAGATGGGATAGAGCATGGGCATCACCAAGGGCAGGTGTGCTTCAGTGAATATTGCTGTTGTAATTCATGAGAAACAATGAACAGGCTTATTTCAGAGTCCAGTTGTAATGTGAAAAATAACATCTGTGTGTTTGCATCCACATAGATATGTGTTTGTGTAGGCACTGCTTACATGGTAACCACCAATACTTAGAATTTAGGATAGGACTTTTCAACAAAATGAATCTTCCTGTGGTTTGTTTGTTTGTTTTGGGTTTTTGTTGTTTATTTTTTCTATAGCAGTAGAGGCTATTTATGTAGAGCATATTTTGACCTGCACTGAATATACTTAAAATTCAGTCATGTTCTATTTCTAATTGTAACCTCTTGGGATGCTGGCATTTGGGCCTTCCAAACACTGTGTTATTTCCTTAAGTAAAACCTGGGGTAGAGGACATGGATGAAGATGAGTATTTCCAGATGAAAATACATGCAGTTGCTTGGATAAGGACATGAGACTTCGTTGCTTATGTGATAACACTCAGATTATAAATATCAGCATTTGACAATGTTGACCCACAATCCATGATGTTGGCTGGAAAATCACCATTTGTTGTTTTAAGTATTCTGGAAAGTATGATTGCCATCCAAGGCTGAACACGGAGTACTCACCACTGTTAGTCTGGAACTTGCTCTGCATATTATACCTCTTAGTATAATAAGGTTAATAATACCAGCCAATATTTATAGCACAAAGAAATTCTCAAATGCAAAGATATTTGAGGGCTTTACAGTATTACACCAGAGGAGAACTTGGTATCAGATATTCAAGTGGTTATAATTTTTCAATTTGCTTTGTAAAGGACTTTACCTTCCTATCCTCACAGCAGTCAGCACATCTGAATCTCCACCCTGACTGTGCTCTCTGGATATTGCCGTACTATAAATATTAAACAAACATGATTATTGCTAAAAAGTGGGTAGGTTAGTTCTTCCCTCAATTTGTTGCTTAAAAGATATCCATAGGCATGTGTTGTTCCTAATCTAGAGTTACCAACAGATTAATACTATGACCAGTGTATGAAGATAGTGTCACTGAATTAAAAAAGCTGAGAATTCATTCCAATAGCTAAAACAAAGTATCTTCGTTCAGCTTTTGCATTTTGGCTATATCACAACATTTGTTTAAGCAAAATGAATTGAACAGTCAAATGGAATTGAAAGCAACCTGGAAGAAACTGGAAATTTTACTGGGGGAGAGGAGGAAATCAGGAAGTTTACTATTGTAAAAGCTTGTTCTGTACCCCAAAAAGGGGAATAAGGAGAAGAGTTTCTTGGAGATTTTTTGGGTCAATAGCAGGCAAACAAAAAGCAGCTTTGTACACTCAGAGTATCCATTTCTCAACATAGCAAACAGGAACATAGAAACATATGTGGTCAGCAATAACACTCATAAATCTTAAGAGATTATGTGTTCCTGAAGTAAGACTTCAGGCTGATCTATTTTGTTAAGTGCCAAACTTCAGCATGATTCAATCAAGTTTTGCTTAATCGGAATTTATTTACTCTTTGTGATGATGAATCACTGAACATGTCTGCAGTTCAGTCTGTTGAACTAATTTATCAGGTATTTTGATGGACTGGTGATTTGCCTTCCCTGAATATTTCATGGTTTATTTATTTATATCATCTGGATTGTGTAGAACAAGAACTGGAGTTCTGCTAAGAATTAAACATTCCTCAGTGATGCCTTTAGTAAAGGAAACACTCTCTAGATAGGCAGTCTTGTTGCAATATAGCCAAACAACTAAGCCAGGAAAACTCTTATCTACAGACTCAATACCACTAAATAAAGTAATTTGTTAACCTGGGTGGATCTGTATCAGACACAACCTGGCAAAGATGGAGGGAAGACAGCAGTGAGGTTTCTCTGTGCAGGACACAGGGGTTTCCTGGAGGCTGGCCCAAGAACATAGGTCATCCCAAAGAGAGAAAAGACAAGGGGGCATTGCTTACATAGCCCAGTTAACATGCAGGTACCGTGCAGAGAGGCAGTCTCACACTAGCTGTTCCCTGGTTCTCATGGACAATGGTAGTATGAGACAGGCTGGGCTGGACTCCACCCTAAGTTGGCAATGCATGTACATTCCCAAAACTGTGCTTGAACTGATGATCTCTACTGAAACCTGTGTTCCACTGTGACCCCACTGCTGTGGCTGCATTTTAAAGCAAACTTCAGAATAGCTACGAGCAGTTGGCATGCCTACCTTCAGTGCAAGTATGTGGCTTTGGCCTCCTCTTTTCAAAGGGAATATATCTCATCAGGTATTTTTCAGAAAGACTTCTAACTCTCTACCCTTGAAGGAGTTAAAGAATAAACACATGGAAGTGGCAAATTACTTCCCAGAGTGGAAAGTTCTGATTTTCTGTACATACAGGTGCAGAATAAGAATCCTCTGACTTCCAAAGAAGTGCATTCTGATAGGTCTAGGCTTCCCAGTGCAAGAGAAATGGACATAACCCAAGTGAGTCCAGTGAAGGGCCATTGAGATGTTTAAGGGATTGGAGCATCTGGCATACAAGAAGTTGTGAGAACTTGGGCTGTTCAGTCTGGAAAAGAGAAGGCTCCAGGGGATCTCAGTATTGTGCATAAAACAGCTGATTGGGTAAAGAGATGAATAAAAGATGGAGCCAGACTCTTCTCAGTAGTGCTCAGTGACAGAACTAGAGAAAGCAGGAACAAATTGAAACATAGGAAAGTTTACTAAAACATAAGAAAAGAAAACATTCAGTGCAAGTGTTGTGGATATATTCAAAACCTGAGTGAACATAATCCGGGCACCATTACCCTGATTTGGGCAGGAGATTGACTGGAGGCTCCCCAGAGGTACCCATTTCATCAGATTAAATTAAAAAGTCTGAAGTATTAGTGCAGTTTTTCCTGAGAATTTATAGTGGCACGTAGAGCATTTCAGTTTATCAAGTGGATATTAACCCCCTTGGCTCTTGAGCACATAATGTTCTTTTAGTTAGCACTCAAATGGGATATAGAATAGAGATCAGGCACCATTAATGCAACAATGAACTCGTGGAACTAAATGTGTGCACAGGTATATAACATGAATATCAGTTGAGGGTGTAAAAGTAGGTAGATATATCATTCAAATACCAAATAGATGTGCTTTGTTGACTCCCATTCAAGGATTAATGTTTCTGCCATAGCGCTGAACTGGATCAGTGGCATCAGATTTTGGTCCCTTTGCTTGTTGTTGCTGTTTCATGGGCTACATCAGCCCTGCTCTTTGCTGAAAGCCTTCCTTAGAGGCATCTCACTTTAGGATTCTGCTTAGTCATTAGAAACAAAGTAATTGTCAAAATCTATGTTACATGGATTAATGACATATGTCACTGGAGCTGAAAGTTACAGTAGTCAGACAGAAACTTGTCCTCTTTTCATCCAATACTTTCTTTTGGCCTTAGAGTGTACTGAATTGCTTTGAAGGCTAGCTAGCCCTACATAACAAAACCCAATCAGTTTGTATCTGTGGATGGTGAAATGCTTCTGAGATATCCATTTTGGCACATTTAAACACATCATTTCAGCTTGTCATCTTTCACAGAGCTTCTAAATGATGCTAATAATAATAGCATTTATTTTGCATGATTGGTCCTGTGATTCTTGCTTCTACATCCCAGATGCAATACTTCCAATCTTAGCTTCTTTTCTTTGGCAGGGAAATGCATTAGACTTCTTCAGTTATTCTAGATATTTAGAGCCAGAAGACCATGACCCATTAATATACAGGCCTAAAGTTATTAAGCAACCAGAAGTGCTTCAGATCTAATTGCTTTATTGGTGCTTCAGTGTAGACTTTGATTGTAGTAAGAGATTTACACTGCCAAAAAGAAGAAATTAATTGGGCCTTTATTTAAAGACATGTATTAGAACATTTGTGAATTTCTAACATGGGAAAACAGCCATCTTTAGATGACAAAAAATATTTGTTTAACAGTACTGTTACTTGCTGGTGTTACTTATTTGAAATTTACTCTTTGTGATAATTGGAAGTATATAAAACCCGTGGAAGGTCAGAATGGAGATCTATGCTTTCAGTCTTATTTTAGATTGAGAAAAGCAGCACAGGGACTACGCAAAGTTTCAGGAGGAAGGAACTTAACTCTCCTATCCAGTTACAAATCCACCATGGGTTATTTGGCCCTAATATCTATGGAGACAATTGTAGCCAACGGACCCTCTTTTAACAATATAGCTTTGGTTTTTTTTTATATCTGGAGGATAGCCAATAAGCTGGTATACCTATAAGATTAACCAAACCTGAGAGATGAAAGCTGGAGTAGAGCAGGGGATTTGTCTGAAGACTACATTTTTCAAGAAAAGAGGTGCCACGTTTTTCCTGTGGAATGCATGAGTCATGTCTGAAGATATGCAACTGCTAACACCACCTGAGGATAAGAGTATCTGTATGAGCAGCTCTGCCTGTGTCTCTCCTCTCACCCCCTGAACTGTGATGAGGATACAAAAGTTCCAGCTCTGCTGTTTAGCCAGCTGTGGAACAGCTGGTGGAACAGTAATTTCCAGTTTGCTTTTGTAAAAGCCTAAGAAATTACTTGAAACAGAAAAAAAAAAAAAACCCAACCCAGAAAAGACTGTAATAATTGCCAAGCAAGGCTAAGGAATGCTAGAACTAAAACTGCAATAATTCAGGTCCATTGTGCACATTATCTTCCAATTTCTAATCGCATGACCACAAGCTAGTGGTCTTTGCCTTTTTATCCCTCGCTGCAGAGGATGGACCTGCTGTGGTATGAATCATGGTTACCTTATTGCAGAAACTGTGGAATTTGGAGGGTGATGGCCAAGGACTTCAAAATAGGAAAGGATTGTGCTGTGGTTTGGGAGAATGAGTGTTGCCCTGGTATTGGATTTTGTTGCTATTATGGATTTTGTTGTTATTCTACCTCACCTCATTCCAAACGAAATGCTGGGCTAGTCACTTAACTCACAACTTTTCACAGATGGTAATTGATTTTCTAGAAATCCTGACAACTGGAATCTGATATGTGATATGCAGAATACTCATGATTATGGGAAATTTGATTTGAAGATATATTTTAGATGATGAAAAAAATCTGTTCTTGAGCATCTCAAATGAGAAGCCAAAGTCTGTGGTTTCTTTTGGGACTTTTGACTCAATGACCATGAGTAAACATAGAAGAATACTTTCTTCTCAACCTCAGGAGTACTGGGAAGATAATTTGACGGTGTTTGTAGAACACCACGATCATGCAGAGAAGACCACAAAATGCCTTTTATTGGAAATAAGTATCTGTGTTTCACACTGTGTAAGGTGATAGGTGCCATTTCTAGAATAACAAGGTAAGATTTTTCAAATATTGATGACATTATTTTCATGTAGTGAATCAGCAGAAAACCATGGCAAAATCCTTGACAGTTCATTAAATCCACTCCTCTGCCCGAAAGCAGGATCAACTAGGCCTAATATTTTCCTGTTAGATACTTGTCTAAGCTCCAGTGACAGAATTTTCATGATTGCAAGATTTTCCATCACTTCAGTTTCCTTACCATTAAAAAGTCTTTCCCAGGAGCTAGTTGAAACCTCCTCTTTGTTTGCCCAGTTCTCAGGGCTGAGAGAGAGAACTCTTCATGTGTGGGACTGTCTCATAGCACACACATAAAGGGTACAGAACTGAGATTATCCCTTTATTTCCGAAGAGATTAAAACACTGTGCCAGAGCAATGCCTGCAGCAGTCCAGGCTGGGGGCTGACTGCCTGGAGAGCAGTTGGCAGGGGAGGCCCTGGTGGGGCTGGTGGATGGGAGGGCCAGTAGTGAGTGTGCCCTTGCAGCAGCGGCCAACACCTGCTAGAGGTGCGCCAGGCAGAGCATTGCCAGCAGGCTGAGGATGAGGAAGGTGATCCTTCCCTTCAGCTGAGCACTGGTGAGACTTGTCTGAACTGCTGGGTCCCCAGTACAAGAGAGATTTGGACATTATGAAGCTGGTCCAGTGAAGGACCATTAAGATGCCTAAGGGGCTCAAGCATGTGATATACAAGGCCAGTCTGTGAGAGCTGTGGCTCAGCCTGGAGATGGAGTCCCATCCATGGGTATAAATACCTGAGGGAGGGGATGTGAAGAAGATGAGGCTGGACTTCCCTTCACGATGCCCAGTGACAGGACTAAAGGCAGTGGGAACAAACAGAAATTCCACTAAAACACAATAATAAATCTATTTTCATTTCAAGGGTAGTCAAATACTGGCACAAGCTGCCCAGAGAGGTTGTGAGGTCTCAGTCTCTGGTAGAGGATCACCATCACATGACCCTGATTTGGGCAGGGGACTGTCTAGATGGTGTCCAGGGGTGCTTGTCAGCCTCAGCTATCGTGTGATTCAATGCCTCCAGGAGCCATCTATAGAAAGCATGACCCTGGCACTTACCTCCTGCCTACTGAAGATAGTGTCCAACCATTCTTTGCTTTAAAATTGGAAATGGCTGTTTCACTCATGGACTGCCTGTATAATAACGGGAATTGAAGTGGAAATACTTAATGTTTGAATACTTTTTATGATTTTGCATGGTGAGAGTTCTCCCTTCTCATAAGGATCTGGAGTTTGGGTGTCTTCACAGCTTTCTGTAGTAAGGAATAATTGGTTTTGTTTGTTTGTTTTAAAAATTTATTTATACCCTTGTGTGGTTTTTCAAAAACACTGACTAATACCTAGGTAAAGAGATTCAGCCTACTGCCAAGTCTAATGTTTCCCTCACCAGTGATTTATTAAAATGCTCCTCACTTTCAATTTTGTCCTTATCTTATTCAGACAGCTGGGAAGCCAATTCCTGGTGTCTTATGCTTGAAAACGTGTTTTTCAATGGATTTCTTTTTTCCTCCCCTTCAGCCCAAAGCATGAGATATCATTTTATAATGCATTATAGCTACTTCTCTGGGGAACAGAATTATCTAAATTAAGGGTGATTTTCTAGTATATTCTGGACATTCATCTGGAACAGGAGAGAGGCTTAATATCTTAAAACAATGATCCTGTTAGAAATGAATGCTAGATTAACTTACACTGTAACCCATACTATACCTCAAAATTCCTTGCCCTTTCCTGTTCAGCCTCAGGTTGCCTAAATTCCAGAGCCATCTGCATGTCTAGAAGCCAAGATCCCCTTAATCATCAGCTTCTAGTCCTGCCTCCAGAGCCATCCAAAACCATATTGTGCTAAGAAGTCAGCTTTAAAGTCCACGCTGCTGCCCTTTTCTTCTGCTGAATGTTTTTGGATTTCCTGAGCATCCTCCCTTCTCCTGGGGAAGAGAGTAAATACATGGATGGGAAGATTGCTAACCTTGGTAGCCTCTCCCAGGCTGTGTGGTTAGGGCAGTCTTTGGGCAGCTGGAAGAAGTGGGCTCAACTTCAGCCTGATGAAAGGAGCAGAGAGCTCAGGTTTCTCTTTTACCTCTGGAATAATCCAGCCACTAAGATGTGAAGTATCCAGGTCCCTGATCTGAATCTGACTTTTTCCCTGATGACAGGTCATTTACTTTAGTTCTCTTGCCTCTCTCTTCTCTTGTTTTTGCTTCAGCTATCCCCTAGCTTTATGATTTATTTTTTTTTTTTTCTTCACAGGCAGCTGTACTGTGAGGGCAGTTTAGGGGAGAAAGAGGCTGAATTCTTAGAATTTCACAACAGACACATTAGCAGACAAACCCAGGCTGCCATTGCCCTTTACATCCTTTCAGTCTCTCCTCTCAAAGACAAAAACCTGTTTCCTAGAAACTATTTTCTCATATATTTGTGTGCAATCTACTTTTAAGGGATTCAGAGAAAGAAATGTCAGACCGCTCCACAGGTAGCTGTTTCACAGGGCAGTACAGCTCACCCTGTCACCGAGACAGCCTATATTTCTTTTGGCTTGTTTTTGACCCTTGTTCCTACTCAGTCCATAAATCAGTCCTTCTCCTCCTTTGTGATGTTTACACTGTCAAAATAGATAGACGTCCCCAGGGTATCTCCTCACCTCCAGCAGATTGTCTCAACATTAACGCCTGAGCACACTCTGCTCTCTTTGCTCAGCTGTTACAGCCAAACTCGTCTCATTGACTTAATTCCTCATAAATCAATAGGTCCAGACACTTACCCTGTTGCTTTCTTTGGGATGAGTCTGCTCCACAAGATCAGTTTGTTGGTCTCTGCTGTTATTAGGACCTTCTGTCTCCCTTCTTTAAGCACATTTCTCCAGTTCATGTCTGCATTTGAGGTTGAGCCTTCTCCTGCAGACTATTGCTTTGTGCCCATCCACTTGGCTGTTGTTTTGTTATTTCCAGCCTGTCTTAGTTTCTTTATGTTTTGTGTCTGTCCCCATTGGTTTACACAACACCTCTCTAACTCATAGGAATTGTTACATCAAATATAAATTGAATGAATGTGGTGTTTATTGCTTCCTTACAGATCATAATAGACATTAAATAAAAACAGACTTAGGGCAGATTTCTAGTCCTCCTTTCCTCCCCTCCCCACACCCAATCCATGCCCCAGATATTCTCTCATCAGCTCTTTATGTTCATGTTTATCTTTTGTTCCTCTTTGTTTATGGACTTACAGCCTGTGTTCAATCTCTGTGACACTGCTCATTTCCCAGCCAACTTGCATTCATTTTTCAAGTAATTTTGTAGCTGAGGCTTTCTCAGGACTGGCTGTAGGCTGCTTCTTCATTTTCTTCATCAGATGGTTTTGTAGATCAGTGAGAGAGGAGTGACCATGTTTGTTTGGCAAGCTTTAGCCTTTATTGACTCTCTGGGATGACTTTCATGCTAGTCCTAAGAAAAAACACTATCACTTGGGATGGGAGATGTGCTCACTTTTGCACAAGCAGTGAAATTTCCCTGTGCTCTTCACCTGCTGACTTTATTCATCCTGTTGTATTCATTAATCCAGTCCCTTAACAATGTAAAATATGGGTCATGATAGCCAGCTGGTTGTTGTTCAATGCTGACTCTTATCTACCTCCTACTAGCAAATACTTTATCCATCTGCTTAGGAATGTCTCAAATTTATAGCAGGAGTAAAGAGGCTACCATTGAAAAATTATGAGAAACAAATTGTGACAGATCTAGAAGGTGGAGGCAGGAGAGGGACTCACGTGGCGAAGGTGCCCTCTCCAGCAGAGCCTACATCCCTCCCACATTGCAGTGGGACCTGCAATGTGGCTGCAGCAGCCTGTTCTCTGAAGGCAGAATGGGGTAAGAGGGGTTCTTGCACCCCCTCACTTATGGTTGGCACCCCACAGCTGCAACTCAGCTGCACAGTTTGGTGCAGAGAAGACACTGAGGGGGATCATTGATATCTTTCAGGAGAAACAGGCACATGGGGATGAGCATTACTGATGCCTGAGATGGCATAATGAAGAGAAATACTGTGCAGTGTTTCCACTCCACTGTTAGGCATTTCTGTTCATTTTTCTGTAGTCCATCAGAGCTGAGAAATGCAAGTTAAAAATGTCTTTCCACAAGAAATATAACTTACTCTCCTGCTAGTCTCTTCTTACTCCTTATCTTGGGGCAGAGTTCAAGCCTTTCAGCACAAAGGAATAATAAAACAGTCATGGTCAACCTGATCAGTGGTAGCTCAGCCCATTAATGGGCTACTTGCTGCAAGTGTTTGCTGGGTAGAGGATTTGAAAAGACAGAGGATTTGCAAAGAGGACTTTCAAGGTGAGCAGTGTACATGGATGTTTATGGATCTTGAGTAAGAAAAACTGATAGGTAGTATAGGAAAAAAGCGTAACTTTCCAGACCAGGAGAATCAATGGAGGGATTCAGTGGGAGCAGAAGTATAAGCCAACATCTGTTGGAGTGGGGTGGTATAACCAAATGTTTGATCCTGCATTGAGCTGGGTAGGGAGAAGGGTCAGTGACCGCAGTCCAAGCAGAATGATATCCAGAAGTTTCTGATGCAGGGGCACCATGCTCAGTGGCCAGGTGAAGGGTACAGTACCCAAGGAAGGGTTCTGTGCCTACAGCTCGGTCAGTAAATTAAATGTGTGCAGGCTCAGTCTTGGGCACTGAAACTAGCTGGCAGAGGTTTGCTTAACTTCCAAAAAAGGATGACTGCATGCAAACTTGAACTTGAGCTACATCCTAAAGCATGCCTTCAAACTATTTAGGAGTGTTGGCACAGACTCAGGGCACGAGGGTTATACTTACATTACAGTTACAGTGATTGAGTTCAGTTCCTAGGAACAGTCTCTGGTGCTTTTCAATTTACTTACTCGTGTGGTGCTTTATACGCAGAGAGAGTGCAGGCCAGGGTCAGGAACATGTCCACTCCCCACAGACACACATGTGTCTCCCAGTCCCCTATGCACACTATGCATCCCAGTAAGGTCAGACATCAAGCCTACCCATAAGTCACCCTTGCATCCTCTTGTCTCCAGCTGCCTCATGCCCAGACACTTGCACACCCACAAGAGCACACAAATGGCTCTCAGAGCCCATGGTGTCTTCAAGAGTTGACCTGGATCTTCTGGTGCCTCCAGTTGCCAGTTCCTGCAGGTCTCACAGATATGCATGGACCCAGCCCAGGTTTATGGCTGCTTTAGTACTTGGCTCCCAGGCCACTTCTATCTGCTGGCTTGTCCAGCATGACAGCAGCTAACACTGACACGTTGTATGGACCCTCACTTGCTGGGGTTGTTGGCACCTCAGGCACATGAGCCTTTGTAACTTGTGGTTCAAATTCAGTTGCTGGCACTTAGATGTCAATACACATTCATGTATGCAGAAAAGAGCCTCCCCCTCCCCCAGGTAAACAGAGATGGAGGTTAATAGGAGGACAAGACAGACTGTACTGGCCATGACCCAACAAATATGCTGACCAGTCACAGGTTTGCATGCAACCAGCTTCTTTTATTTCCTTATCCCTCTCTTTATTCGCGCTTATTCCTCCAAAACAATTGTGGTCCATCCCTTTTCCCACCTGTGATCCTTCTAATCATCTTATAATATAAGTCCCAGCCTCAGCTGGAAGGTCCTCTGAAGATACTTTCCATCCACTCAACTTACTAGGTGCTACCCCTGGCCCATGGGGCTGCTTGAACCCTAGTGACAGCCCCTCAGAAGGTTTGGGTCAGGGGGTCTGTTTCTCTAATAGAAAAACTTAAAAAACCTAAAGCAGAATTCCATGGTAAAGGTCATTTTTTTAGAAATAAAATATAAATAGCAGGAAAATGTGAAGGAGTGTGTGGATGAAAAAACTTAGAAAAAAAGCCAAAATCTGGTTACTGATTGATCAGTACTGACCAAGACAGAAGGGTGGTCTGTTGGGCTCTCCCCAAAAGCTTGATGTCCACTAGTCCCATCTGCAAGACAGGCTGGGATGTAAAAGTCAGCTCTGCAGTATTTTCACAAAGACAGCACCTGGCTGGGTGCTCCTGGCTGAAACTAGAAGTGCTTATCTAAATTCCAGCACAGGGTGTTCCACTTAACCCACAAACAACTGCATGGTTTCCTTATGTCTGGATCGTTGGGACCAGGATATTATTTTAAAAGTTACTCAGACAGAAACAGACATTGACCTTTTCACCCTCTGTCACTGCTCTACGTCTGGGAAGTCAGGTTAGCAGTGAACAGGTCTAATGCATCAGGTTCTGTGTCTCTTTCTCTGCAACTGCATAAGGAGGACAGGCAGTGGACTGGCCACCTTGTGAAACACTGTTTGGGAATGTTGGGCAAGGAAGCTGCTGGGATGCACATGCATGGAAGTGAATGAAAAGAGCATTTCCATGCCTTGCATTGCACCACTGAATGCATGGGTGGGTTTTCTGTTGTCTGAGTTGAGGAGAACAGAGATCATGGACCTCCTGTTGCTTTGTTCACAGGTGTCACTGTAATGGTGGAGATACTGATTATCACAAATGAGATCTGGATCTCTTGGCCTTAATAGAAGTCTCTTTGTAGAATGACATGCTTTCTGTAAGAAAGCTTCAAATAGTAAGGGCTACAGTCTGAAGATATTGCTTTTGTGAATGAAGGTTACTGGTGATTTTGTCAGTCCTGGCTAAAAAAGCATGTGCCAAAAAAGTTGTATCTGCAGATCCCCCAGCTGAGGAATGAGATCAGGAAGTTTAGCTCTTTAGCACAGGTAGCATAAATGTTGCACAGAGATCCTGGTGCTTGAATTACATGGGAATAACAGTACATAAAAATTATATTTCCATTACTTTTCGGGAGCAGATTTTCAGCTTTATTCTCCACATAAGCACATAGCATGAATAAGCATATTAAGGTAAGGGGGTGGGTGGAGTGCTCTGTCTTCTAGTGAATCCTTTAGGAGTTAAAGCATTAAATGGTATTAAGCTTCTCCAACTCAGCTTGAAGCAAGAGTACAAGAGAAGATTAGAAGCCACTAACTAGTCCTTGCTGTCCCTACTCCTCAGTGTTACTAAGTTGTCTCAGCTTCTAGAGCGGATCTGGACTTTTCTGTTCATCAGGGAAAATGTTCTCAAGGAGCATACTTTGAAAGGCACAGAGCATCAAGTGCACCAAGCCATGTAGCCAAAATGCCCTGTTTAAATAAGTAAAGCCACCTATGGTTTGAGTGACATCTGTAGATGTCTTTAAAAGGCTACTCTTTCAGGCAACCTGGTGATTCTAATGAGAGGGTCCCCAGAGCAGAGACACAGCATTAGTGAGATGCCAGTGCAATTCCCAGCCCCACATTCACAGCCCCATTCACTGTGCTGAAACCACACCTGCAGATGACACCAGACCTGGGCTGATGGATGTGGAGAGTTATAGCCAGCTCTGGTCTCCAGAGAGAGGAAAAGGAAAGGTTTTAGAGTGACTTTGCACCTCTGAAACAATGGGCTGCTATTACAATGCCCAGCACCAGCCAGCCTTTGCTCCAGGGAGGGCTGGAGTACTTTAGAAAGCTTTTTGCAACAGCTATGGTCACTATAAACACATACGGAGAAAGCAGCTATTAAAAGATTTTTGAAAGGCTCTCTGTTGCTTTCTGCTGCCTTTGGAAAGTTTAAGGATACAGTGAATGCCAAATGATAAGCTTTGCAATCCTCAGCACTCCTGAGACCTGAAAGAAATCTGCTGGCAATTGTTCTAAGCTAATGATTCCCTGCAGGTTGATTGGTGCTTATTTGCTGAGGGGTGAGAGGCTGCAGCTACAGAAGTTAAGAAAACAAATTGCCTCTGTGTTAAGGAATGCCAAGCTGCCTGCTCAGTCTAACCCACTTCTATGCTTTTTATTTTAAGATCTGTTTGCAAACTCTGAGCTTGGTTTCTGCTGATTAAATAGCCCCCTGCTATGATTTACTGGGATAAATATCGGAAATACAGTAGGACATTGAAATCAGGATACTCTCTCTCCTAGTTAAATTAAGGGGGGCTAATATGTTGCATTTAATGCAAATCACATTGCCTATGAGGTTCTTGGGAACCTCTTTCTTTTGGAAATATAGGGGAAAAGATGATTTTTTCAACATATGAGGGCTGTGTTTAGTCCCTCTCTGTGACTAATCAACTGCCTTTCAAAAGTATTAGGTTTGGGTTTAAGCTGGAAAATCATCTGGTCTCCAGAAAAGCCAAAAAGGAGACTTCATTCTGGGGCTGGGTTCTCCAAAGGACTCAAGTACCCGGGTCCTGGCTGTGTCAGAGGACAAAATTTGACTCCCAAGCAGCCTGGCTCACACTGCCTGGCTCTCACTGCCTGCTGTGCAGTGAGTGAAGTAACACACTCACCTCCCTGGGCATCCCAGTTCTTCTGAGACAGAAAGCTGACATGACTTCTGATTTAGAGTTGGTTTTAAACAGATAATGTGTGAATAAAAGCAAAGTCTGAAAGAAGGCGGGCAATCCTCTGATTGGGGTGAGGTCTTCAGAGCACTTTACTGAGAGTTAAGCTTGGCAGTCCACCCAGACCAGGCAGAGAAGAAAACTGCTCCAGTGAAGGAATTCCTGCACCTTCACACAGCCTAATGACCAACAGTGCCATAGACATATGTGCTTTCCAGGAAGATTTTTGCCAGAGAAAGCCAGTCATGCCTAAAGCAAGACACCAGGCTGGAAGGCTAATTCAGTGACAAATCCTGTGCTCACATGGCCACCTGCCCCAACTGAGCAGTTGCACCTTGATGTTGGTAATGCACAAGTACCCAGTTAACTCCAGAAGGCAAAGTGGGAGCAGGTGGACCTGCAGGAGATCCAACACCAGAAATTCAGGCAGACTAGCAAAGAAAGTCCAGGCTTGTCAGGCAATATAGGCATAATACCTGGAATTCCAGCTTCCATTTGCAACTAGGTTTCATTTGGTCAGTTGTATTTTCAATGGTCCATCTGTAAAAGTGCTATTGCCATTATTATTTCTAATTTTATGTTTCTCATCATTACCAGACTATGCATTAGGTCTAACACAGGCCCTGAATTTTTTCCATTGGTGCAGGCATTGAAATCATTCTGTAAATGCCTGAGCAAATAGGACACAAGCTTCTCTGGGAACCTGTACATTTTATGTAAGATGAGTATGTGATCATTTTGAACTCAAAGGCTATTTTTGTGATGTGGGGGAGAGAAAGGCAGTTAGAGCTGAGAGCCTGGATGATTTCAGAGGCATGCTGAGCTTTACCAGGGGAGGTGAACTTTTCCCCTCTCTGGAGCTTGAGACTTTCAGTGCAACTGCTGCTACATTTTCTGATGGAGCCAGCTTTGGGGAAATGTTTTTTATTATCTGCTGAAGGAAGACACATACAGATGATACCTACACACAAGAATAAGTTCTTTTCCTGAAGAATTTAGACTGATCAGAGTGGGAAGCAGACTCTTGAATACAATATTATTATTCAATCTGTTGACATGAAATCTGCTCTTTCAGAATCACCAGCACCTTCACAAATCTTGTAAAAGGCAGCTGCTGCTTAAAATAATGCAACACAGACCAGCAAGCCAGTTGAAGGCAAAAACTGAAGATTGCCTATGCATTCATGCTTTTCTTTAAAAATTACAAATTGATTACACTCCTCTCTGAGAAATATTCCTACCTATGGCAATACACTCTTCATCTACATCTAGGCATAAGCTTCCAAGTCAAATAAGCTGGTAAGTGCATACACATTTATGTTTCTCTTGGTAATCATGACCTTTCCCTAGTATTCTGCAGGCAAGTGCTCTAGCTGTCAGTGATATAATACAGATGCAAGCTTCTCTGTCAAATAAAGCTGTGCACTAGACATGCTCTTGAAGTAAAATCAACATGGAAATATTGTTATTTCTACAGTAACTTTAATTAGCAGAAAAATTACAATTGACTATAATCCCTAAGCAACTACATGGCATGCATTTTGGGCTTGCTTCTCTAGTAAATTGACTACTAAAATCAATATGGTCTGCATCATCTACATAAAAGCACTGCTCTCTTCCCTTTCTTACAAAAAGGCACAAAATCTCTTCTTGCAGGCCAAGAAATCCTTTGGCAAATGTACAAACAAAGAAATATAACAGCAGAGGCTCATAACAAACATCTGAACAATTTCAGTCAGTGATGTTTTTGATGGTATCTGCCACCTCATTTTAGATTTCATTAAGTGATACGTATTACTGACGAAAAAAACTTAAAGTTATCCATTCCAAGAGCACTTCTCTGCTTATTACACTTGTTAGGAGATGAGACAAAGTTTTTAGCAGGTCAGTTCATAGATGCAGGGGATGTCTAAGCCTGGAAGGGGTTGCCAGTTGAGCCTGACCTCTTGTCTGCCTCCAGATTTTCAATTACTTCCCACTGAGTTAGAGTCCAACTGCATTTTTTTTTATAAACTAAAATTTAGCTTGCAGAAAACCAAATGTAGACTTGAATGGGGGACATTAGGAGGAAATGATGGAAAATCCTTCCTTTCCAATTTTTTGGTTTTTTTGCTTCCAGTGGTTAATTGTTCTCACTGCTAAGACTGTGCTTTATTTCCAGTGTGAATTCATTTGGCTTCATCTCCCATTCATGGTTCTCGTTATGCTTTTTTCTATGAAAAGTGCCCCTTCAGACTGTGTATTTTCTTTTATTAACATGCCTGTAAATTAGTTTTTTCTTTCTTTTAAATCAGGCTGATCTCTTTAAGTCTCCCAACTTAAGGCATTTTCCCTGGCTCTTCAATATTTTCACGTTTCCTTGCATCCTCTTCAGTTTTCCTGAAGCCTTCTAAAAAACTTGAGAAGAATAATGTTGATGATACACAGTATTGTGGTTTTGGTGCCCACACTCAGTATCAGACTTAAGTTAGTTTTTCTCACCATCAATTCCACTTCAGTATTGCACAGGAAATTTCTGGTAAGGTATTTCTTGGGTAACCTATTCTTAGTCACCCATCCCAGCCTAGGATACCTTCTTTCTGCAAAGATTTGATCTCCATTCCTTGTTCAGCAGTGTACAATGTATTAAAGGCTGTTTAGACAGAATGAGCACAGTCTCAGTCTTGCATAACTTTCAGCCTACACAATTATTTACTTTTCTGTTACCAAATATCTTATTAGCAATGACTTTATGCTTCCAGATCACCAGTGGAGATATCAAATAGTGCCAGACTCAGCACTCAGCCTGACAGAGCCTTAATAAAGCCAGCCTGATTTGATAATGGATGTCACTATGATAAGTTGGTTCCTCAGCAGCTTAGTGCTCACTTTATTGACATTTTCTAACACTACCATCAGAGCATTATGTAACACTAGATCTAATAACTTGCCAATGTTGAAGTGTATTATTTATAACAATTGCCTTTACAGAGAAGATGTGATGAAAAATAAGGTGGGGTTGTTGAAAAAGAACTGCTCTTCACTCACATATAGTTGTGAACTTGCTGAACAAACCTTGATCAGATCTAGAAATTAAAAATGTAATGTCCCCTCACTCTGTAGAGAGAATAACTCTTCAGTGGTGTGGTCCCAGCTGTGAGCTCATGGCCACTAGCAGCTCTCAGAACATGCTGAGGCTCAGCTTCAACCTCCACAGCCCATCCCAGAGCAGCTGCACCCCACATCGTGTTCCAGCTGCTTGTCTCACTCCACTTCAGCAGAAGTGCCAATGTGCAGGATGCTTTTATTTACATTCTCTTCAGTTAGGAAAAGGACACAAAACAGAGGTTTAGGCCAGTGTTGTCCTCTGAGTGCCTGTTTAGCCCCAGATTAGTACTTTCTCATCTGTGGTTGCTTTTTGTGAAGGTCTATGTAAGTCTCCCCTGCAAAATGCCCTCTACCTCCCTAACAGCCAGAGAGATTTAAGCAGATTGTGGTAGCCCTCCATGTGGCCTTCTCTGTTCCTCTACAATCACAGAATCATAGAATGGTTTGGGTTGGAAGGAACCTATGGTTGGTGTTGGAAGGATCTCTGGAGATCATCTAGTCCAACCTCCCTTCTGAAGCATTTACCCAAAGCAGGCTGCGCTGGATTGCCTCCAGGTAGGTTTTGAGTATCTCCAGAGAAGGCAAATCCACAACCTCTCTGGGCAGCCTGTTCTCTGTGTTCTCTGTCACCCTCACAGCAATGATATTTTGCCTCATATTTAGATGGAACAACTGGTGTTTCATGTTGTGCCTGTTGCCTGTGCCTTATTCTGTCATGGGCACCACTGAAAAGAGTCTGTCCTCATCCTCTTTATACCTTCCCTTAAGATATTTGTATGCATTGATAAGATCCCCTCCCAGCCATCTCTTCTCCAGACTAAAGGCCCAGCTCCCTCAGCCTTTCCTGATAAGAGCGATGCTCCAGCTCTCTCATCATCTTCACAGCCCTCCACTGGACCTGCTCCAGTAGCTCCTTGTATTTCTTGAACTGGAGAGTTCAGAACTGGACACAGCACTCCAGATGTGGCCTCACCAGGGCTGAGTAGAGGGGCAGGATCACCTCCCTTGACCTGCTGGCCACGCTCCTCCTGTCACCCCAGGGTGGCCACAAGGGCTCACACACATTCTGGCTGATGGACACTCCATTGGCCACCAGGACCCACAGGTCCTTCTCCACAGAGCTGCTTCCAGCAGGTCAGCCCCCAGTCTGTGCTGGTGCATGGAGATATTCCTTCCCATTTATCCCTCCCCAGGTGCAGGACTCTGCACTTGCCTTTACTGAACTTCTCTCAGCCTGTGTAGGAGTCACTGAACAGCAGCACAAGGCTCTGGGGTATCAGCCACTCCTCCCACTATTGAACCACCAGCAAACCGGCTGAGGGTGCTCTCTGTCCCTTCATCCAGGTCCCTGGTGAGTCAGGTGAGCAGACTGGGCCCAGTACTGACCCCAGGAACACCGTGAGCTGCAGCCTCCAGCAGGGCTCTGTGTCTGACCACAACCCCCTGAGCTCTGCTGTCCAGCCAGTGCCCAGTCCCCTCCCTCTCTGCTCACCCAGCACACATTTCCTGAGCTCATCTATCGGGATGGGCTGGGAGACAGTGCCAAAAGCCTTGATGAAGTCGAGGTAGACAACATCCACTGCTCTCCCCTCTCCACCCAGCCACTCATGTGATCACAGAAGGCAATCAGCTACATAAGCCAGGTTTAGGTTACCTCCAGAATGCTGGACCAGTTCTGATAGCACCAGTGGAACTAGAATGTGCTATGTAGGACTTGGCTGGCAAGTGCAAAAAAATTTTGAGGCGCCAAAAGATATTTGCATGTGGGTTGCAAAACATGCAAAGACCCTTTTCTTCACTTTGAATTTTGTCCCCCAGATGCGATGATTTCTCCTTGATGGTAGGGCTCTGCTCTTTTCCTTTGTAACTGAAGAAGCTTATTGCTAGTTTGTGGGTTTCTGAAGAAGTGTCACCCTTCATTGCTCATGTGCAGCCATGATATTAAAAATAAAACAGCCAGTTGTCTTAGATCAGAAACATGCATAGGAATTAGAAACAGACAGTAAGAAATATCTGGGAAAATCTAAATCATCTAAAGCTTAGAGGGTTGTAGTCTAGTTCAATTAGGTCACAGGTAAAGCTTTTTAAAAAGGGGATCAACAAATAGGTTTGTATGAACTGTGAGTGTATTTTTAGTGAAATGAATTTTAACTCAATTTAACCATTTTCCTGTAGAATCTGCAGCCAGAGTGAGCCCTGCCATGCTGGGTTACTGTGGGAAAGGCAGTGAGAGGAAATTGAGCAGAAATGAGCAATAAACAGAAATGAAACTAACTCGATTATTCCAAGTTCTGAGCCTGAACATAAAATGGATGCTATTAAAATATGGAAATTTTACACCATGTTCATTTATCTTTCTCTAGGAAAAGTCTGGGGAATTAAAAAAATTTCCCCCTCATAGGAAAGTTCAAATGTATTGTTGCTGACAGTTAATATTCAGCATTGAATGCTGTCTTCTCTAGAGGCTGTGATACCTTTGTGTTCACAATACAGGATATATATATATATGTATAAATCAATGGGGTACCTCTTCTGAGACCTCAGCTCTGTGCAGAAGAACTCTGGTGCTGAGAGCTTTTCCTCAACCGGGAGCGCGTTGTGAGGGCTGTGGGAGAGGTTTGGAGGGGTCATGACAGGATGATGTCAATGGGTCTTAGTGGCTTATCTGCTCAAAAAAGTTGTGCACCCATGAAGCCAAGGTTAATTTTTCTCATCCACATGACAGCCAAGGGCATTTATCTAAGAATGTAATATAAGCCTGGAACAAAGAGCAGTTGGTGACCAGGCTGTGATTCTGTGAGTAAACTACATTTTTTCTCCATATTCTGAGTTAGTAGCAAAGTTACTCTGTGTCATGGAAAAGCTCAAAATGAGACAATGCTGCCAACACTGATTTTAACACAAATCTCAAGAAATTTGTTTGCTGTTTTGGGTTTTTTTTTAAGAGCTGCAGAGGATAATATGAGATGGAGAATCTTAGGCTTTCTTTAAAAGGAAGGAAGGTAGAGAAAGGACTCAGAATATGAAGCACACACATCCTAATGCCTCAGAAAACAGAGAAATAAAGCAACAGTGAACTTGATTGATCTGTTTAAAATCTCCTGCTTAAAATAATTTAATTATTTCTATTTTTCCAGTATATCTCTTGAGTGTTTGACAGCTTTGGGTGATTCAAATTCTGTGGCAAGTATCCAAATGGCAAGCAACAGGGGAACCTGAGTTAGTGAACTACCTTGTCATGGGCATTCCTACCAACCCAGGTAAGAGAGCGATCTGGCTGTGTCTGATGCTGTTTTTAAGCCAGATCTATGCTTATGGACACTCAGGGAGCAGCTCCATGCCAGCTGGGTGCAGGCCAGGGTGCAGCTGCTTCAGCTGTGGCCCTGCCTGGAGCCAAACCCTGCTCCTCCTTTAGCTGGCCCTGGTGCACAAGCGGGGTGCGGGGGGCTCACTCAAGACCTTGGGGCTGAAAACAGGAGGAAAAGTCTGAGAACACAGGCTGGGGCCACACAGGCTTGTGTCTAAAAGGGAAAAGCCTCCTTGCCAGCTTGCCTGGCTCTGTAAACTGCTCCTGCAGGATGGGCTTGGTCAGAGGGCAGCAGCCCTTTCCACCAGCAGTGGGCTGTGAGTGTGTCTGGCCTGTGGGAAACACAAGTCACTTGTCCCCAACTCGTGGCTGTGCCAGGTCTCCCTGTGACAGCTGGTGGTGGTCCTGCCAACCCTGCAGGGACATTGTGGGATCTCTATTGCCCACCTCTACGGTCCCTGGGCTGCACAGACCTGCAGGGGCCAGACAGGACACTTGCCTGTGACAGGGGCAAGTAGGGCTGCTGGGTGAATGTTCCCCCTTTTCCACTCAGCAGGCACAGAGACACAGACTGTGGGATGCCTCTTCAGGCACTGAATTGTGATGAACATGGGGGATGGCTACAAACAGGCCACAACCAGTCTGGGTAAGGAAATGAACTCACTGCCAGTAATAATATCAAAAGAACAGTAGAAAAATTACAGCTGTGAGCCTGGAATACAACACAAACACAAATAAACCATAAAACCCTCCAGAGAGAACTGCAGAGGTGCCTCCACCCTTTTAGGTTGTCAGCAAATATCTCAATGGCAAAGTGAGTGGAAGGCACTGAAATGCATTCAAAATTCTGCATTCCTCCAGGCTCACAATGTATGCACCTCGTAACTCAAGAAATGCAAGCACCAGCTGAATGGGCAGACATTTTCTAACCTCTTTCTATGTAATTTTTTTTTCAATAGTAGAAAAGAGGCAATTGGACTAATGTATTGCCAGGGTTCATTAATTTGTCTCCTTGAAGGGCAAGATGAATTAAAAATTCCTACTCGGTTATCTTCCAAGTCAAAAAATAGATTTAAAATTTTATTTACATAAACAAAACTATTGGGGCCAAAATTTGTTAGTTGCTGCTGGCAAGTCTCTTCCAATGAAAATAGGTGTCCTTCACATACCAAAGCCCTGTGCAGAGCCAGAGCCTGTAAGAAGTGCCTTGCATTTCTAGGTCTTTTTGAGCATGGGCTGTGATCATGAAATCTGTAACATAAGGACCGTGTTCTGATTCACAGCATGGGGAATAATTGGCAGTGACTGACTTGCCTAGAGAATACTACTGGCCTTCCAAGCAGACTTGCCCCAGCATTCTGAAATGAGTTCAATGTGAGCTGCTCATGCACAAAGGTTTGCATTGCTCTGGCTTTTCTAACTTGGTTGGAAGCAATTAATGATGTTAGCATTTGGTGCTCAAAATTCAGGCTGCAGAGGTCTCAGGAGTTTCTTTCCTCCCTTGGAGCGAATGGTTTGTGTTGGTTTGGAGCCCATTTACAGGAAGCATTCAAGCATGTGCTGATCCATGGATGGGGCTGAAAGCAGGCTCCCAGGATAGAAGTGTGCAAAGTTCTTCGTTTCTCCCTGTAGCATTTGCTGGTGCTGCCCCATTCTGGCTCAAAAGCCTGCAAATATACTTATTGGCCAAATTCAGTGCTCCAGGCAACTTCCTTACCAAATCTGCCAGAAATTCATGTGCCAAAAATCTCATATTTCAGTTCTGAAAAAATGGATGTTTATAGTCCTCATTACTGTGGAATAATGTGAAAAAATGTATAAAACATATCAGTGCTGTCTTTAAGTATTTGTTTTTGACAAGTGGAGCTCATTTGATACTCTAAATGCTCAGAAGGTCATGAATAATTCCTGTCTCCCAGCTCAAACAAGCTTCGAATAAAGATCTGCGTGTCTTGGACTACATTTCCACTGTCTTGTAACAGCAGTCTCTGGACTCCCATCCAGAAAGGCTGTGCCAGCCACCCTTATTCCTACTCTCTTTGACATGATCTGAGGTACAACCCACACATATGCTCCAGGGGATATTGGAATACAAGTCTCAACACAGCCACATGGTCACCAGCCAACAGAAGTGACTTGCCAGTGGTCACTACAGCACCCAGGTGATCCAGAATGCAGGGGCTGCTGAGTCCACCACCCTTCAGAGCCCTGTAGACATAGACTCTGAGCTTAAATGGCAAAATCATGGGGAAGACAGATGAGTAATTGAGCCCAAAGTCTACTGAGAATGGAGCAAAGCACTTAAGAAAAGCAGCAGTTGGGCAAAGCACTTAGCATGCACTTAACTTTAAGCCTTTAAGCAATTCATTTTGAGTATTCATAACTACAATGAATTCAAAGAAAAGCTGTCCTATATTATATTGGTGAACAGATTCATATGCAGTATGGTGTTCTAAGGATGGCCATGTATTTTCCCTCCTTATTTTGTAAATTTTGATCTTCCAGAGCTTTAAAAATATCCTGTTAATAATTATTAGATTGATTATTAGTTACTGAGAAGGAAAGTAAAATGATGATTGGGTTTCTATTCCTCAAAATCCTTACGAAGTAAACAGCCACTCTCCTTCCTCAGGGCTTTTGTCAATGCTCCCCTGTAGCACTGCATACTACAAGTCTGTAAATATCTAATGCTGAAAGAAACTCCAGCCCTGTGCAGTGTACAATCCATCCTTGCATCTTTATGCTGTATGAGTCACAGTGCATTTAGAGATCTCCTTCCATCTAAGTATGATCTATTTACAAGCATGCGTAGGTTTTCGTAGTTTCACAATAGCTGACAGAGGAGAATAATTTATCTAAAAAATGCTCTGGCCTATTTGCTAGTCATGTGAATACAGATTTTTTTTCTTCTTCTTCCTTTTTTTTTCTTTTTTCAATTCAGTGTCTGACTTTAAATGCAAAGTAAAATTTTGATCCTGCTCTGTCTGAGGTGATTTGTTTTCAAGAAACTTTCTCCTGACAGGCCTTTGACATGGTATTTTAACACAGAATAAATGAATAAATGTGAATTTCATCCTTGTATTTTTTGGAGAATCCGCTATCTCTGTGTACTGTGCATATTTCAGAAGTCAAGACTATAAAGGCAAATAAAAGCCACTGGATTGTGCCTAACACAAAGCTGGTACAGAATAAAACTTTTACAAGCCTCCCAAGATTAATTTAGACTTAGAAATCTTTATTATCCTCATTCCTTTGTTGAAAGTAATAACTGAAACCACAAACTACCATCAGAAGAACCACCCAAGCAGTGAGTTGTTCCCTGGCAGATCTTTTATATTAGACAACTGGGGCTAAATTCCATTTGTGTTTCTGTGCTTGATGTTCCTATTGACTAGCTCCAGGCAGCTGCCTGCTTACTGCCTTGTTTAGGTCCTATGAATCACCCTCTGAGGCTCCCCCACTGCCATAAGGAGGTAGGTGAAATTTAGATTTTTCTACACCTACTCAAAGACAAGGCCGGTTTCAGTGCAGCTGTGCATGAGTGTGGGGCTGGGCCCACACAGCTGCTGGCTCTCTCTTCACTGACCTGGCTGCACATATTCTTTCTTGCAGGTTCTCCATCTGTGTGTTACAGCACTGATGTCCTCTTAGATTACAGCAGGAGGCAAAGACCTCTCTCTTTGTCTTTTCCTCCTGAATTATAACAGATCATATAAAGCAGTGAGCTAAATTAGAAATATGGAAATTCCAGGGGCTATGGAAATAAAAGAGATTTGTGTTGCTTTGTGAAACATTTTGAGATGTATTGTTGGAGCATCTGATACACAAGTTGGGCGCTTTTAATCACTATCAATGACTGGTAATTCAGCAAGAGAATAAATTCAAAAAATGTAGCACTATGCAGAAAAGTGGAGCTCCCACTTTTGAAGACTTTGCAGATCCCATTTACGTTTACAGGCAGTGTCCCTAGAATATATGTGTCCCATAGATTGTGTTAGCATTAAATAAAGATTAACAACATAAAGCCCTGCAATGGAGCATCACTAGTCATCTCTATAAGCAGTATGGCCAGGCTGGGTGATATGACTGAGATATAGTCACTGATTTTTCACACCAGGTACCTGCTGGACACAGTGCGTTCTGCCTACACCTCCTTTGTGGATGTATTTCTGAGGCGTGGGAGGCTGCAGTAATCATCTGCAGGCAGCTCTTTGCCCAAATGCAGAAGAAGGGCACAACTTGGGTCCCTGATCCAACAAGTACAGGAGTTCCCACACAACCCATGTAATTTTTGTATCAAAAGAAACGATTTCTGCCCTGAGGTACATGTTCACACCTGGCCCTTTGGAGTTTACTCCTGTGTATCTGATAGCAGAATTTAAATGCAGCACAGATCTACCAAGTGAGAAACAATGAAGAATCGCCCTCATGAGGCAGCAATCCCAAAATCCCATTAAATAGCTCAGTGAAAGCCTCCTGCAGCCAACTATGCAGATATTCTCTCTCTGTGGTTTCAGGCAAGTAAGAGCTGTGCAGTTCTCACCCTGTTGAAGTAAATAGAAAAAGCCTCAATGACTATGTGCAGCCAAGATTTCATCCAGGAATTTAAGTGCTGCAGTGCTTTATAGCTTCCAATCCTGATAACTGAAACATGGACAACCACTTGTTTGGCCATATTTAATAATCTACTGTTGAAAGGGAACATAAAAGTGTTGCTAAGACCCTTTAGGCATCTCCTTACTTGTGCCATAAAACCAGACGCAGAAAAGCAAGAGGATTTGTTTCTAAAGGTTAATGTTCTTTCCTTCATACTCAGCAATAGCACCAAGCTGCTTGGAGGAGTTGCTCTATCAAGTACTTCAGTCATATTTTGCCAGGAAGGCTGATTTCTTTGCTGTTCTTGGACTTGCCCTGTCCCTGCACGTTGTTGAATCATTCTGTTGATGAGGACGTATTTCCAGGGACTCTGCCTCTTGTGTAGAGGTGTCTTTTGCTTTTTGGGAAGGCTCACCTATACCACATGACAAGTATTTACAACTGTGGGGAAAGTGATCCTGAGCCTCTGTTCAGGTTCTTACAAAATCCGTTTCTAACCCCTTTGCTTGTGCTCTTCATCAAGAGCACAAAACTGTTCCATATTTATTTCTCTGATATTTTCTCTACAGAAGTGCATTCAAGTCAAAATTTCTCAGGCATCAGAGACGTGAGAACATTGCTATATCTGAATCTTGAGCAAAACTTGATAACTTACCTTAAATATTTTCCTTTGGCACACCATTTTATAAACAGTTCTAACAAGGAAAACACATACAGACACATTTGTGAAACTGGGGAGCATTTAACTTTGCAGCAATTTATTTAGGGAGGTGTTTATGTTGTTCAAGTTTCTATATGGACACGCTCAACAAAAAGTTAGAGACATGATGCAGAGATGGGCTCCTGAGATTTTGTGTGTCACACAAGATCCAGCTGCATAGTTTAAAAGTAACCTTCTGTTCTTAGGCTCTACATGTGTGTTGACCTTTCCCCAGAGACAAAAAAGGGTTGAACATGAAAAGAGTTGGCACACACACACACACATACACACACACACACACACAGAGTGAATCAAATGGGTTGGGGCCTGGGAGAGACAGAATCCTCTATATTTATGTCAGAATTAATTTTTTTATGTATTTTTCCTTATATCTTATATACTTTTCCATCTCCTCTGCTCTCATTGCACACTAAAAAATGTTTTTCATTACTTTCTTCTATTTCGAGAACTACTACATGGACATGAAAATTTTGGAATAATTTGGTAATATTTGTATCATTCTCACAAAAAAAGGTAGCTCCCATCCAAATCTATTAATTTCCATTCCCATAGTCAAGTATGTAATTCATGCAAGACTCAGATGCAGTTCATAGGAAGTCTGTAAGTATGCCAGGGAAGGGGATGGTCTCTCTTAGGTGGCCTCTTTAGTCTGGAATAGATCCCTCATTTTAGTACTACGAGTCATTTTAATGTTTGAGTTTTGTTGTGTCACTAGAGGTGATCCAAACCACGAAACTCTGACCAGAGAAAAAATTGTAAAATATTGTCTTGGAACAAATTGGCACAAAAACTTTTTTCCTGCCTTTCCTACTTACGTTCAGGAGCTGCAATAGTCCCACCCTCCCATCTTCCAGTGCAGACAGAATCACTGGGGCTTGTCTCAGTCCTCCCAGGTCTTGGCTGTGCAGCTGGGATTTGGGCAGCCCCACCTGAGACCCTGTGGGATGGCATCCTTGCCCAAGATCCGCTCCGAGCCAGAACTCGCAAGCTCCTCACTTTTTGGAGTCACTGGGTCTCCAGGCTGGGGTTGTGCTGCCTGGCACCCCCGCTCAGTCCCGCAGGCCGGGCTGGCTGCCAGCGTCCCTCGCTGCACAACGACCCCGCCTCCAAGCCAAGGCCCGATGCCAAGAGCCCGTGGCAGAACCGGCTCTTTGGGCTGGCCCAGCATCACAGACCCAGAGAGAGGGGCCCTGCTTTTGCGTAGACTGCCCAGAATCCAGGCAGGACTCTGCTTATTTAATTTGGTGAAAGCTTGAACGAACAAGAGATTTTTTCCAACAGAAACTTCACAGGAGTAGAAACAAAAGATTTTCCCATGAAGTGTAGTTCTGTCAGGAATATTCCTTGCCATGTTTTGTATGACTAGGGTAGCCTCTAGAGTGAGCCTCTAGAGCATTCTTGTCAAAGAATGCACATAGAATCTAGGATATGAAGGAACAAGCCCTCCTCACTGGTGTTTCCTATTAGCCACTACAGCAATCTGTACTACCTTTCTCACCTCCCACGGATTTTTGAGGGATAAACGAACCCCATCACGATAGAGGCTGACCAGTCCAGACCAGATGCCCCTAAGAGCAAGGAGCTGGTCTAAGGATTCTTTCTGATCCTCAAAGGTTTGTAATGCAAACCTTTTGTAATTGTGCTGATCTTCAAAGAAGGGATGTGAAAATTCCTGACGGGGATGTCAAGTCACAAGAGTTGGTATTTTAAAAGATATATCATTTGCCAGGACTGCCAGCTGCTGGCCAGACCCTGAATTAGCTGCCTTCCTCAAACAGAGATGTCCCCCATCTGCTGAATAAAATGCTCCTTTTGTGCACATTTTCACAGCTGAGGTTTGAACTAAAAGCCTTGTGGTCTGCAGACATCAGCTTCACAAAGACAGCCAAAAAGTTCCTTGCTCTGGACTAGACAGGCAGGAAACTAAAACCTTTCTCAGCTGGAAGCATTCTTTGCCTATCTCACAACATCCCTTCCAATCATATAAAAATCTTTGAAGGAGAACATCTCCCTGCAATCCTTTGCAGAGTGAATCCACTCAGGCAAGGCATATTTTGGGGAAGGAGCCAGATTTGCTTGGTGGTCCTGGCTTTTGGCATCCACCATGACTCAGTAGGGAAGAGAGAATAAATAAAATACTATTAAGAGGTACAACAATGTTACCAAATGAGATTGTGCTTTTCCCAATTAGAGTTGTTTTTTCTATCTCCATATGTTGCATATTACAGAGCCTTTTTGTTGGTAAACATATCCATGGCTCCCTGCAGGGGTGCCAGGGCCACTCACCAGCAACTTGGAGACTGAAATTGTGCATGACGTCTGATACGCCATGCAAAGATGGTCTTGTTTCCATGTGTACTCTGCTATAACACAGAGAGGCTTTGAGAAGCTGGAAGCACAATGCTTCTTCCACAGGTAATTCTCCCTAAGAGAAATGAGGGAGGTTGGCAATTGTCTTAGTGATTTTGTTTCCTTGTGTAGTAGATCCACAGTAATAATAATGCAACTAAAAAATTTCCAAATGCTGCTGAGCTCTGAGCCCTTCCCAAGGCCTATGGCAGCAGCGTTTGTGAATCAGGCAATGTCACTGCAGTTTGTAGTTGACAGATGAACAAGCAAAGTTATTTTTCCCAGCACTTAGATACAGGAGCAGGTAACAGGGACTTAACACCTCACTGTGCATCAGCCAGATCCAGCTTAACTGTCTTCCTCTTTGGACCAAGTAGAGCAGTTACCTGGCCTTTGGTGGCAGACTTAGAGGTTATAAACACATGTCCAGACAGTTACTGGGGCTTAGCCATTCCATGATTATCTGCACATGATGGTAACTTGCTTTTGTGCTAAGCTTTGAAATCACCTGGCACTTTGTTGGCAGGCCACACAATAAAATTCCCAAATCCTGGTCCTTGGAGCTGTGCTTTAAGCACTGGCCTGTCAGTTCATTTAATGCTGCAGCAAACCAGGCACAACTTTGTTTGAGCATGAACCACAGGAGACTGAATTTTCTTGTGTAGGTACAGAATGGACTTTGAAATAGGATCTGTTTCTGACTCCAGCTGTTACTTCATTAGCCTTTCCAGGCTGAGTAAAAGCTGATGGGCACCAGAAAATTTCTTTGTCATCTATTTCTCCATTAATTGCTCTGCATGTGTGTGGTTCAAGAGTGATGTAAATCATCATCTCCCTCACTCTATTTATCTGTTTCTTCAACAGGCTCTCATGGTAACCAACAACTACTGTATTTAAAGAATGCACTGTGCCACACCTACTCGGTACAGTACTTTGCAATGGAATAGTGAGAGAAAGAGGGAAAGAAAGAGACAGGAAAAGAGAAGGACAAATAGAGTGAGAAAGAGATGAAGGTAAAATAAAATATAGAGTCTCATGTCCTCTATCAGAAAAAGGGAAAGATTAGATTTACTTCTGGAGGGACTATGAATACCAGAGCAGCTAACTGCAGTTTAGGAGGTCTTTCTATATCGTCTACCCAGTCCCAGTTATTTTAATTCTGTGTTGCCAGCTGGCCTCTGCAGAAATCTATTCAGGGTTCAATTCTAAACAGTAATGTTTGGGAAAAGCACAATCTAAAACAGACAGATCTGTATGTGTTTAGGTTTTGCTTTCTTTCCACTTTTAAATATTAAAAATTGACTCCAGCTGTGGGGTAAAGTAACGCCCAACCTATAAAGACACCGACAAATAAATCACAATGCAATTTTCTGTGCATTTTCTGAGGTCTAAACACCAGCTCTGGAAAGGAATTTTCCATGATTACATCCTGGGAAGATATCTTAACTACCAGAAACTTGTTTGACTTTTATATTTCTTAAAAGTCATCCCATTCCAGCAGGGCCAAACCCTGCCATTACTCCTCTGTCACATATCTCAGGAGTTAACTGAGCTGTCTAATGCTACTTAGGACACATGCAAAGCTTCCCTATCCCTATCTAGCATGCTGTTGAGCAGGATAGTTACCTTGTGTGTCTATATTCCTCTTTTCACAAGGGTAAATCACTGTCTAACTGGTCACTCCCCTCAGCTGATCAGTTCTGTCTGTATCCCCCTCTTTGCTGTGGCAAGTTTAGACAGCCTTGCCTGAGGCTAAAGCTTTTATTACTATTCATCTCAAAGTCACTGAAGAGCAGAAGGTCTCCCACTTCATCAGGGTGCTTGCCCAGAAAAGTCAAGTTTAGCTCCTGAATTTTGATCCAGCTTACCCTGGCTCATTTTGTGGCTCACAGCAATCACTCCTGCCTGTCCTACATTTCCTCCTCAAAAAAGCATAAATATTTAGCGTTTGAGAAAGGAAGAAGACGGAAATTCCATCCTAAATGCACCACACTTCTCTTTTTCAGGGAGCAGCCATTAATCCACAGAGTCCTGTTAATCTACACAGCCAGGATAATAATCTAGAAATAGCTCTGATGTTGATATCATATTTTTAAATTTAAAAATTAACTTACAATTGAAGAAAGCTGGCTTGGAACCAAAACCCCTTGAACTACCCTATTTCAATTAGTTACAAAACATTAAAAAAGGAAGTTTCTGGCCATTGCCCTGTTCCTGACAGAAGTTTGCAATGTAACTTTTTTGTGGAGAAAAATAATTAAAGTAAAAATTCCTGACGGGTTCTGCTCTGCATGGTATTTCACTGCTGCTTACTCCAGATCTGCAAGTTGGTCTCCCCTTGAGAGCTGGCCTGTGGAATGCCTGCCCCACCAGGGAGGGGATTTAAGAGGTTCCTGCTGTTGTCTGCCTCCAGCTACGCTACCACTGCCTCTGTGGCACTGGCTCAGTGTTTTGGGTAGACTTCTTCTGGACCAGATCAGCAAAAAGTAAAAAGAAAAGCCTCTGCTAAAATATGTTTTTGTTTCTACTGGATCAGTTCCCTGGTGCAACCAAAGCTTTACATTGTCCTGACGAGGGCAATGGGAAAGAAATTGCTGTGGAGATGCCTGGAGCTTCTTGCATATCTACCTGGAGGAAACTTGAAGTACAACTTTACTTGTAAAACAAATTATTGCCCCCACAAACTAGTTTAATCCCAACACCTTTGCCATCTCTATTCAAACACCTACCCATAGATTCACTCCTGGGCAGTGTCAGACGATTCTTCAGAGCACCATCTTCCCCTCATTCAGCTGAATTCTTTTACTGAGGTTACTATACCTTACCCTCAGGAGGTGTGGTAAGACCTCTTTTTCATCTGGAAATCTAAAAAGGAGAAACAAGGGCATGTGCTGAAGCTGAATAGAAACTGCACCCATAAGAATAAGGTAACAATGAGAAAGACTTGAAGGGCCCAAAGCTGTTGCAACAGCAAGAGTTGCAAAAATATCCCACCAAACCAAAAAGGTTTCAGTGAATGAAGCTGATATAGAAGGTGAAGAAATACTACCAAAAGGACTGGAAAATGCAGAGTTTTAAAAGGATGCACAGTCCATTTGATAGTAACAAGGAGGCAGTGTGTTAGAATAAAGCAGGGGGATATATATGGAGTTTATTGTGATGAGTTAGATATTTCATGCAGGACAGTTTTTGGGAGACAAAAAGAATTATCAAAAGCAATCTCTAAGCAGAAGCAATTGGGTCCAAATTGTGACAATATCACAGAGCTAAGAGAGATAAGACCTGCCCTTAAAAGGAGTGAGAGGTGGAGAGAGGGTTTGGAAATTTACAACTTAGAGAGCTTTGCAATGATTTAAAGTTATTCAAATAAATCCACATATTTAGGAGCACCTAGAGAAAAAATATTACAAGAAACAGGAGCATAGAATTGTTAAGAACACATCATGTTAAAGTAATATACTTTCCCTCTTAGAAAAGAAATTTACATCATGGAAAAGGGGAAGTAGATGTGATGTGTCTCAACTTCAGTAATATTTTTTACATTTTTCTGATGTTCTCATGCAGAAACTTAGCAGTCTGGCCTAGCTGAAACTGCTGTGGGAAAGATGCACAAATGCCTGGAAAATGTAATTAAAAAGGTACTCAGAAAGTAGTTCTTAGAAATTTCCTGAGAAACAGGAACAGTTGCACACATCAGGTTTCACAGAAATCTGTCCTAAGCTTGGTACCATCCTGCATTTTCATAAATGACTTGAATGATGGAAGACCAAACATACTTGTGAAATCCACACATGACCACCACATTGGCGGCCTTTTGGGGGGGCCAGGAGAGGAATTTAAAATGATCTTGATAAATTTAAGAAATGGTCTGAAAGCAATTAGGTGAAATTCAATAAGGGCAAGCACAAAGTCCTAGACTCAGGATGGGAAAAATCTATCACATAAAGACAAAATAAGTGCAGGAATGTCTCTTTCTAAAAATAAGGGAATTTTTGAAGCAGAAAGGAATCAAAATTGCAGTCCAATTTTTGTGAATCCTGTGGGGGTTGAGATTATCAGGTAATAAATGGGCAGTCCTCTAAGACTTAAACCTTAACTTTTTTCCCCCATGAAAGATCACAGAAGTTCTCACATTTCCATTTCCTAAAAGACTGGAAGGAGATAGAAGGCTGGCTTTGTTCTTCCCTGATGCTGAAACTCTTCCTTACCGTGCTACTGCTATAAGTTAAGGTGCATTTGGAAACCCTAGGAGGAAAGAATGAGGAAAACTATATGCCTTTTGTTTGCTTCATAAATATCAGTATATCAATATCGTGATCCTCTCTATTTTCCTGGCTGATAATATCCTGCTTGCATGGAGTTAAATCAAAGCAGGCTGCTAGTGAGAAGCCAGCAGGAAATGAAACAATGTAGGGCCATAAATAAGTATAAATATGTAAGGTCCTGTCGTGGAGAGTCACCGAGAGTCCCTGAGAATTCAATGGGAACTGATCCATGGGAAACATCCCTTTCCATGGCTCCGAGTGTGCACAAAATTTGTCACTGAAGAGAGATTTTGTTTCCTGGTGGGGAGGCACGATGGCCACCACAAGGAATCTTTGTTGAATGCCAGCTTTGCAAAGAGTAATTCTGCCCTCGTCCCAACAGGAGATCAAAAGGAGACCAGCAGGCCAGAGGGACCCTGATGTGGAAGGAAATGTGGGCAGGACACCTGGAAGGAGTTGCAGCAGGACAGGCCGTCCCCGGGGAGGGAGTGGGGCCACCTGTCCTCTGCCTGCGCAGAGACGAGGAAGGAGCTGCTGCTCTCAACCTCGCTGCTCTGCAGCCCGGCGAGAGTGAAGAGATGAAGCTTCGTTTTAGTGGTGTTAATGATCTTGACTCCCTCAGACTTCTTTATAGTGTCAGCATTTTAAAGATCCTTACATAGGCGAACTCGGCTTTTAGAGCACCAGGAGGGAGACACGGGAGGCTTACTCTGCAGAGCAGGATGCGCTGCCTACAGCTTCCTCCGCTCCCCGGGGACTGGGTGTCCTCTGCCTCCCCCGCTTTGTGTGGTGGGGCTCTGCATCTGCTATAGTTTAAAAAAACCCAAAACATTCTCGTGGGTATGAAGGGCGTAGGCATTTCAGAGACCTTGGGAGTCAAGTGGGTGTAGGAGATAGCGCGTGTATCCTACACAGACCGGCAGAGAGAAAGGGAGAGACGGTGCAGTGCTGGAAAAACTGAGCAAGTGACAAATGTTCTCTCTCTTAGTAAATGACTAAGCAATAAAAGAAAATAAATACAAATTCACTGTCTTAACTCAGAGGCAGGTTTTGCTCTCTTTAGTGTGTATGCTTATTTCTGGGCTCTGCAGCCTCCAGGATAATGCAGTTTTAATGATGTTTCCAGGGGCACAAAGATGAATTTTAAGGAGATCAGTGGGACACATGGGTTGCTACTGTCTCCTTTGCCACCTATAAGAAATTGGTGGCAATTCTGCAAACAAGCCAAAGATCTCAATATTTATATGCCACTTAGAGCCACTAAGCTAATACCGCCCACTTTTCCAAGGATGGCACTTGATTAAAATAAAAGCTTCCATCAAACCCCCCAAAAATCTCAGTATTAAATCCAACTATATTGCAAGCAGTGGCACATTTATGTCCTTGTCATGCTTTAATGACAAAATAGAGACATTATTTTACCTGCTATTAGTTTCTCTGGGTTTGATTACATTATTAGTCCCAAAAAGATTATCAACTGCCCATAGAAAGAACCAGGTTCGACAATATTACTGGCTGATATAAATGAATTGTGGCTGTGTGGTCAGGTGTAACAGTGTTAAACCAGTATTTGCTGCCTGAAGAGAGACTCTATTTGCAGAGGAAGTCTTTCCTGTGCAGAGGTGTTTAAATCTAATTCAACCACTTCAGATTTTGCAGACGGGTGATTTTCCCCCTGTGTGTATTTACCTTCTCTCCTGCTGATACCAGCTGAAGAGAGATCATTGCTGTCAGCTCTGAAGTATCGAAGTGGCTTGGAGAGGGAAACATCACCTGAGGCTGTTGAGCCCCCAGCCCTGCACAGCAGCGTGGCAGGTAATGGGATTGTCTGCACCTGGGCCTTCCTCACTGCAGTGAACACTGCAGGGGGCAAGTTGAGGGCATCAAGCAAGGCCCACAAGGCTGCAGCAATGCTTGTAGCCTGGCAAAGAGACACTGAATTAATGTAAATTATAAAGGGAATACATTTTACTTGCAGTTGTGGGTAGGACAGCACTCAAATACAATCACCAGCCTTTCTTACAGCACCCCTTTCTGGGTCAAGGTTTTCTGTGTTTCCATCATAAACACAAATATATTGCTCCTCCTAGCTGCAAAATGTGAGAAATCCAAATGTAGGAGTCAAGTGGTATAAAATGCTATGGAATTTATGTTTCCTAAATTCTTCAGCTGAAATTGTGGTTGTATTCCAAGACCATGCTGTCTCTAGAGGTACAGGACTTCAGGCTGTGGTGCCTTTTCTCGCCAACTCTAAACGCAAAAGGAAGGATAAAATAATCTCTTATGCGCTGAGAATGTGTTCAGCAAGCTACCTAGCTTGGAAGGGGTTTATGAAAAGGCTCAGTTCTACAAATATTTACTGTGACATTGTTCTGACACAAAATGTGGGTTTCCTATCAGTTACCTAGGAGAGAGAAAAACATCCTGAACCAGGATCTTAACTCTAGATTCTCTTTTTTCTTTTGAGGAGTAAGTAATTGCAACAGCTTTGGCTTTAATTTGTTCAGGTCTAAATCAGTTGTAGTCAATTAGATTTTATGTAAGGGAAAAAATCACAAATGAGAACAAGCAGATCAGATAATCTCTTGGTCTCCCTGTGGACAAGGTGAGGTCAGTTCTTGCTTTAACCTTGCAACATACCAATTGCAAAGTATTATTATTGTTGTTACCATAATATCTTTTTCCTCCTGCAAAATGCACCCACAGGGCAAGGTGCTGAGTACATCTAGGTTATTTTCAATGTTCCTTCCATGCTCCCCTGTTATTGCTTCTGCCCCTCAACACACTGTCCTTAGACAACTTTTTGTCACATGTAAATGTTCAATTTTTTGTAAAGCTGATGTTTTATGATTTTGAAGTATCCTCTTTTGCCTGTAGGAAATCATTAAGCACCACTGGTAAACTAAATAGTTGGGGGATTGTCAGTATTTGTTGGTGTACAAATTATAAATCAGGAAGTAACTCAGAGCTGCAAGACTGTGTAAGCGCCAACACTACCTAGGTGAAGGTTACTGCTAAGATCCCTGCTCTCCCTTGCTTTGCTCACCCTTAGAGGTATTTAATGTGAATTTCCCATCCTCTGCAGGGACAGACATCCTATTTAGGTTCAGCTGTGTTGATGGAAAAGATGCAGCACTTGTTCATGTTCTTCATCCCCATGGCTTGCTCTTGGGGATGCAGGTGAACGTGGAGCCTAAAGCGGGGATTGGCTCAGGCCAGCAATTTTAACTGTCTTCAGTCATACAGTAGGATTTGGGCTTGCCTGCTTGGAGGGGATGCTTTACATCCCCTTGGGTGCTAACAGAGGGGAGGACAGCAATCACACCTGTACCCAGAAAGTCAGGCTGCAGCCTTGAATCTGACAAGTGCACAAGTGTGGCTTAATGGAATCCATTTAAAACTGCTATAATTAATGCAGATGCAGAACAGATGTGAAGCCTCACCTGGCTTTTTACAGTCGCCTCAAATTGAATTTGAAGCACATGAGAAAAGAGCTTGCACCTCCCTTGCTCTGGCATCTTTGGACATTTTGCAGTACTTGCAACAGAGCCCAACATGAATGTTGTTTGTTGGTCTTGAAACTGGAAAGAGACACTAGTGGGATAGTTTTCACGGGGAAATTACATCATGTTAGAACATGTTGCTTGGGACTCCTGGTTACTACTACCACAGTGTAACTTCCTCCCATAAACAAGGCCTGTGAGACAGCTGTGGCGAGGCCAAGGTTCATCGAGCTGGGCTGGTCCTGTTCTCATTTGGAGCTCCTTGGCAGTGGGTGACTCAGCTGCCACTGGTGCTGCAGCCAGGACAGGGCTGAGCCCCAGCCCTCAGCATCATTCCAATGACATGGTGCAGGCATGCTCTGCTTGCTGGCTCTAAGTGCCAACAAGCTTTTTGTTTGGTTGGTGGTTTTGCTTTTGATTTTAACAACCTATAAAGAAGTAGATCATGCTTTCCTTTTTAAAAGTCTCAAAACAAGCAATATCTTCCCTCTTCTAAAAACTTTGCCTATGAGACCTCTAGTAAATTCAAAGTTTATGATTATTCTCTACTGGATAAATAGGAAGCATAAGCTGTGGATAAGAGTTCAGGTGTTCTAGGTCTACAATACTTAAGCCATCCCTTTGGGAGCTTTCTCTGCTTAATTTGAAAACAACTCCCATTCAATTCTCTTGTGGTGAGTATCACACAAAATTTTACTGAGAAGCAGCTCACAGTGAACCACTTCAAAGACAACACTACATTAGCAAAGGAAGGAATTTCTCTCTGACAGTTCAGCAGCATCAGCATGTGCTGGAAAATAAGCATGCATCACAAGACAGTGTGCTACACATGGGGAATCCTAAACAAAAAACTGCTTATAATGAGACTGCACACAGAGAGCTCACATGATTCTGAAGTAGCTGCTTTCAATGCCTTGGAGCATTGAATTAAGCTGCTCAGAGCAAAGAGAAGTTGCTCTTGGACTTCATCTGAAAATCATTATTAGGGAAAAGAATTATCATTTTGCCTTGTTTGTACAGTGGAGTCTTAATCGGTATTGCCAGAATGCAAATTTTCAACAATGACAAACACCAACTGGCCCTTTCTTTCTTGAAAATATGGGGATTACAATTTCGGACAACATATAATTGATCAACTGGCACTGAACTAATTTATAGCAAAAGCTTGATACTTGCAACATGCTATTTAAAACCACTGACACAGGGAACTCTTGCAACCCATACAACCCATACAGGGTGATGGGTGACCTACAAAAGCTAAAATGCCTGGCAAATATGTTTTCCTTTGGCATTTTTCAAATTAGATATTTACTTTTCTTCATTATTCCTTCTCTTTTTTTTGGGAAGATGTTCTGTCCTGGCCAATTTTTTAAATGTTCATTTGCAAACCTGAGTTCTGTTTTTTATTAGGTTTAATTTTAGAAACAAACAAAAAATCCTCATTGAAAAAAAAAAAATCCATTTTACAAGCAGCTTTATCAGTGCTATGACTGCCAGTGGTAGGAAATCCACATCTGGGGACATGCAAGACAAAAATAGCTCAAGGTTATTTTCGCCCACTTAGACCTGAAGGGGTGTACAGTGCTACAAACCCCATGAGATCCCACCCAGCAGCCTGTGCCCTGACCCCCATCCTTGCACCCAGCAGCTCTGCAGCACCCTGTCCCCAGCAGGCTGCAGCAGAACCTGCCATGCAGCAATCCCAGCTGAAAGACAGTGTGTCCCAAATCCCTTTCCCTTTTGCCACCAGGGATGTACAGCCATACTTTGACTAGGAGGGGCTCCTGACACTGAGTTGGTGCCTGCCTGGCCATTGGATTTTCCTGTCTAACCATGCAATACTTTTCACCAGCAATTAGAATTGTTTTTTTCTTCTTCTCTTCAGTAGCCTTTGTCTACATTTGGATTTTCAAGATTAGCACCTCAGGAGCTATACAGGCCAAAAAAATGTCATCTCAGAAGGATGGAATTACATATAGTGCTGTAATATATAAATGATGGCTCAGAAGCCATGTTCAGGTTTAAGGGCATAATCTCTACTTTGCCATTCCCGTATTCCAGGACAGAGGGGAAAAGGGGGATGTACACATAAAAAAAGATTCATCCTGACAGATAGCATAAAAATAGAAAAGACAAGGGGCTGAGACAAGATTTTACAGAAATGACAAACACAGGTTGCATCCAATGTAAAAAGTTATGGAAAACCTGTTATACCCTGCAAACTCCAAAATACTATTTCTCAGAGAATTAAAATCACCCTCTAGGAAAAAAGGAAAAAATAAAACCTCCTCCAAATGTCAAAGACATAACCTCCCCCTGGCTTACAGTTTCTGTGTGGGTTTGAGCTATTTATAAAGCCAGTCTCCACGGTTGCTGTCATACATTGCTGTTACGCATGTCCTGAGCTAGCAAACTAGTGGATACAAACATGATCTATATAACCATGGCAATAAGTGAAGATATCTGTGCACACTCCATGTTGTGCTCATTAAAATAACAGGAATTGCTGCATTTGATTTATAAAGAGATGAGTAGGTTTCTGCATGAAACTCTGCTAATAGTTGAAAAAGCCTGTTCTATTATGGACTGAAAATGGTCTCTCCCCACCCACACATGCATCTGGGATTTGATCACCAACCTTCAGGAGAAACCCACAAAACCTATTCCACTTAGCAGAGTATATTGAAGGGCAAAGGAAAGCCTTGCAGCTTCAAGATTTGGGTGGAATCCATTTAAGCCACATGTACAAAGACTGGATGAGGAATTGGAGGATCTGCAACACCAAAACCTCTCCATGTGCTACACATATAAGCCACTCTTGATTGAAATCCTATAAATCTTTTCCCTATATAATATGTTTCCTTGTGTGGTATAGCTTGATTTCAATTTCAACTGCTCTTTTTTTCCTTTCCATCATGTTTAAAACTATCATAAACAGTCTGTAAACTCTGCATCACAAATGGGTTTCTAATAATAAAAAAGGTATTTTCAAAAGAAAGATCAGTTCCTCCTGTCTAAGTTGAAAAAGGAACAGTGTCGTGCTGACGGAGGTTAAAAAAAATCTATTAATCTTAAAATTATTATGATATGGTAAAAAAATAATAAATACAGAAAGGAATGTTCTGCAGGCTCTATATGAGGAACCAAATTTCTGGCAAGAAAATAAGTACTTACTCCAAAGGAAGTCAAAACTCATGAAACATCCCTGACAGAGGTATTTTCTATATATATTATTTCTAAGAGCTTGAGTATATATTCTAACAAAACTGTCTATGTTTAAGAAATAACCCAAATCACAGGCAAAAGTATTTTTCTGCACTAACAAAGTAAGGTTCCTCTTCAATGAAGTACTTAAAATCCATGGTTTGCCTGAAGAAAATGCGATACACCCCTAGGATATATCCTTGCAAAATCCTGTTTACTCTCATGGAGATTGTGTTCCTCACCAAAGCAAACATCTGTACTTCTGCAGAAAATGCTTCAGGGATCTCTACTTGCTCTTTCAGGAAACATCTGTGTCAATATACCTCATTGAAGATGTTCCCTGCGAAGGGATTCTATCACCATGTTCTTGATTTATTATTATTTACTGTTGTACTGTCCAAATAATTCCAAATTTTATCTCCATCTCAGTATGTCCTTTGCTTGCTTGGATGGTTTTACAAAGGTGGAAGCAGTATTTCCGAGACACTACAGTGAGTATTGTAGTTATAGCAAAAAAAAAAAAGGGACTTTGATCTTTGGTATTTATGAAAGCTAGTTTATAATCAGGATATCTTATCTGTTGTTAGAACACAAAATGGTACATTTATGAAAACAGAGCTCCTAGGGAAATAAACCTATTTAAACTTAATTTAACATGCAAAGGCATAAAAAGATTTTGTCCTTTGCAATGTGAAGAAAGCTTGTTTCCAATTCTTCAAATATTTTAACAAGGAATATTGTGTACATACAAGCTTTGTGCTATCAATTGACTGGTTATTAAACATATTTGAGCTCTTCCCCTTCTCCCAGCACACTCACACTCAGAGACATATGTGATATTCATGTTAACAATTTATTTCTTGGAGGGAAGAAACCAGTGTGTTCTCAGTCCAGTTATCCTGGAGGTTGCCTCAGGTTATTTTACTTTTATGTTTAATATTGCAGGGATTTTATGGATTTACCAAAATACCATAATTTTTATTTTTAAATCACTATTTTTTTAAAACAGATTCAATCCAGATCAGACCTTATCATACTCTGTTTCAGTTCACTGCCACCATATGTAAGTGTTGTCAAGGCTGTAATACATAAAGTATCTGGCTCCAGGGCTGGTTTCACTGTGGTTTTGGAACACAGATTTTATAATATGCAGTTTCCTTCCTCTGAAGTCAGTGGGCTATTCAGTGGAATAAGGTTTCTGAGGCACAGGTCAGCTCTTCAAAGGCACATAGGCTCCCAAATCCTGTTTAAGGATATTCCACCTATTTGAAACAAGGAGTCTGCATTATTCCTTTCAAGGAGGGGGGATTTCTTAAACCATAGATAGAGCCAGATTAAACAGGCACTTGGGCACTCCCCAGGCAATGTCTCGACTACTTTTTCCCTACCCTTACTGTAGGCCACTTAAATAAGACATAGGCAGGACATGCCCTTCTTCTGAAACTCAATTTATTCAAGAAGGACCATCCCCAGATAGATTCAACTCATGCCATGGATGAACCTGAAAGACCTGATGGATTTTTGCCCTTGGATTGCATGAGTTTCAGTGGTGCTACTGCATACACACATGCACTGAGCTTGCTGCACAGACCATCTGCATGCACGTGCCTCTGGTGTGGACATCTGCTGCTTCTGGGAAACACCAGATTTGCTGAGCTGGAGCAAAGCAGCTGAATAGCATGCAGGCAATGGCATTGATAGTGTCCAGAAGCACTGTGCTCTTTGTGTCTTCTCTATCAGCATGCAACCTCTGAAGTTGCCTCAAAGCATCAGATCTGCTGTGTTGGTGTGTGGTGACAACAGCACGTGCCTCCAGCAGAATTTATCTGCTGCAGCACAGCAGTCACGGCTGTGAAATCTGGAGCGGTGCCAGTGCACTTGGAGCTGTTGTACTGGACCTTCAACTAAAGCTGCTGTACACCCAGAAAGTCAGCCAAACATAGGAAAATCCTCAAAACTAAATTAAAACTCTAAGACAGAAAAAGAGGACATGTTTTGGGAAACTTGGGTGTATGGCTTTTTGACTCACAGTACCAAAGGAATGTCACGTTTTTCTGTTGTCCCTTGGGTTCTGACTTTCTTATTTGGACTTTATGACAGATCAATGTTTTATGACTTCTTATGGTGTGTATGAGCAATAGCAGATTTAGGTCAGAACTTACCTTGGCAGAATAATGGTTTCAGCTCCGCTGAAAATATTCAGCATATTGACATTATCAACATATTCATTAAGGAAAGTAGTTTTGAAGGGACCTTGTTGCTTTAGCTGTTTTAAATGGTGCATGTGACTGGAGGAAGAGGAAAACATACACACAAGAGTGTGTGTATGTGTGTACAGAGCTTAAATCATCAAGCTATCAGGATGTGGATTGGGCATGTTTGGTTGTAGTACAGGTCCTGCCATAAGACAGGTAATAAGAAGCAGGGAAGAAGCCTTGCTGCAGGTTACCTTGCTCTGAAGAGCTCTGTCACTGATTTCAGTAGGAGAAAATACAGCCCTCAGATACCTATATTAAAGCAGAAAACTTCATTTGAGCAGATATTAAGGTCATCCAAAGAACAGCTTTGGCCTTCTGGCATTTTCCAAAGTGGCAAAGAGTACGCCAGGGGATAAAAAAAATTGCATCACAATTTTCCTGCTATTCATATTTTTCCCGAAGTCATCAAAAAACACCCATCTCCTTGTGCCCATCTCCTTGGTGAAGTCCTTGTTCATTCATAGCCAGAACAGATAGTGCTGCAGTATTTAGAGTTGAGGTGTATCTTCCCTAACTACGCATATGAAAAGCAGGTTTCTGGATCCTCAGCAAGTTCCCCTCTCCCCTCTTGTCCTGGATTAGAGGAAGATGCAGGTCTTTGGATCCATGCTAGCAAACTCTATGGAGCTATAGATTGAGGACAGGGCCAATCCAGGCCTCTCACAGACCTCTGGATGGGGAGAAGGGTTGAAGGCAAAGTAGATGGGCACATCCCAAGGGTGGAAGAAGTAAGCAGATATTTGAGCAAAACCTCACAGGCAATTTCTTCCAGCTAATCCCTGCCATAATTCTTCCCCCAGCAAATCTGGTCTGGTTCATCATTTCCATGAGACAGAAGGCATTTTTTTTTACTGCTCACTTCTCAGAGATCCTAGACACTTGCTTTTAATCATCTAGTGTATGCTGACATCTGGTGGCATTCAACAACAAAATCTTCATTAAACTAATATGTTTCAGTTATAAGGAGTCTGCATCCTTACTTTCCCTTAGCTGGATGCAGAAAAGAACTCCTTCCAGACCACTTCAGACTGGGGATTACTCTAACACCTCTATGGGACTGGCATGGCCCTGGAACCCTTGTGAGACGTGTATGTGGGCACTGACCTCCAGAGAAGGGAAGGACCATCAGCCAAGGGACCATCAGCCAAGGCACCTGACTGTGTTCAAACACAGTCACAAAATGGAGCACACGGCATCTTGTCATTCCCTCTCTGAATACCAAAAATCAATACACTAAAAAAAAGTGATGCAAAACTACCATGGGTTTTAGCAGGAACAGAACCATTGTAAAATCTTAGGTGGCAACACTCTGTAATTTCTTTTATCTTTATTTCAAACTGGAGAAAAAGAAACAAAGCAGCATGTATGAAGAGCCAGAGAGATGTACCAAAACCTTGTTTCACGGTATGTAATAAGTAGCATGGAATCAGCTGTCATGGTTAAAAGATACCCATGATGTAGCTGTTCCATTAAAAGTTGGATTAAAATCATGTTTAAATTTCCTTTCCTTCAGTCCTTATCCTGCTTTTGATTAGTTTTAAGAGCAGTTGATGGTCTTATGATTTGAAGATTTTGCATTTCAAATTTTGTGTACATGGTCTGGAATTTTATGTGAAATTGTGGGTTTGATCTTTGACCTCTGTTTACTACAGTCCTGATTTGCCACTAATTTGATAGCAAGACATAAGGGCCTACTGTAAACAAGCCGCTCACTTTACAAAGCTATGTTTGACTCCTAAGTGAAGAAGTATGTATGGAATATACTTTGGGTACTGTAGCCTCCTGAAGAAATAATAAAAACCACATCACTACTTAGTTTTCCAGGTAATGTTTACATTTGGAGAAAATAAGTTGCATGCCTAATAGAGAGAGAAAATGCAGTTCTTATCCATTTGGGGTTTGTTTGCTTAAAATTATTCTTTAAAGTATTTGAAAGCTGAGGCTGTCTCTTTTGAAGTCAGTGGGAACTTTGACATTGATTTTAAAAGGATAAGGATTAAGCCTAAATTGGTAGGGTCTAAAAGGCAAAAATGAAAATATCCAAAGTCTGCAAATCTCTCACTGATCCCCCATACAGAAAGGAAGGGCAAAAACCTTCTCCAAGGTCTGTAATGTACATCTTGATTCCAGGACTTCTATTTTTTGTACATTTGTAGACTTCAAGATGGAAAACAACTTTTCAAAGGACTGTAATTGCTAGCATATGAAGTAGTATATACTTGCACCATGGTCTTGTAAAGCTGCTGGGGGAAGGAAGATAAAAGCTGCTTGTAAAAATCACCTGACTGTTGGTACACATCTTCCACAAATTGTCCTGCACTATCCATTACACAGTATTCCCTGCCTGCAACTTACTCCAGGCAGATCCTCAGCTTGCAGGTACAGCCTTACACATAGTGAATAACCCAGCAAAAGTCTGCTTGTAGACATTTAACTCAGAAACACATCAGATCATCCTGCTCAAGCTTAGCACTTCTGGTACTCATCTGGCACTAGTATCCAGGTCCTCTGAAGAGCAGGTAAAAACAACGTCTTCAACTCTCCTGTACCACCCAGCTGGAACCATCCATCCCAACACTGAACTTTCCATCACCTGGACTCTATCCTCGCAGTGGAACACCTAAGTACCCTGAATGAAGAGCTGTTTTCCTATTTGGCAGTGAAGGAAAGAATAATGTCTCTAATTTTCTGGCTTAGGAAGTCTCAGTAACTCAGACCAGAGCCCAGTACTCAAGCATAGGGACTCTTCTCAGCTGAGAGTGTGGCTCATCTACAATGGCAAAGTGTAGGCTCAGAGAAGTGATGGGGCATGGGCAAGCAAACATGAATATTTTCTCTTCAGACACCCAAGCGCATTGAGTATCCCAATGAGGGGGCACCAGGTCAAGCTCTTTGTGATGACTTCCAGAGACTAAAGCAACCAGAGACAGGAAACTGCCTACTCTGTTGGTTTATGAGTTCCCAATGTCATACAAGCCAGAGTTAAGGGAGACACACAAATTGGGCACTGTGCCAGATCATCTGAACTGAAGCTGACAAAGCATCCATCTCCAAACCCTTGTGACCAAACAGAGGAACATTACCTGTTGTTAACAGCAACTGATGCTTGGCCCTAGCATATCAAATAGAAATGCAGCATCCAAGTGAGGGAATCCATGCAATTAACACCCAAAACAGTGTCTTCCAACTCCAATGTTCAGAAGTATCTCAAAACGTTAAGAACTTGATGGAAAGCACTAGAGAAGGTGGACATAATCTCCCAGGCTGTTAAGTCCATTCTCTTCTACCCCAGAATGACAGGCAATGGAATGAGAGCAGTCAAATACTGCTGCCTTGCAGATTACTCTGTTTAATTAACCTTGACATTTTTCAGCAAACTAACTCAAGCAGCATCTACTCCATCTTCACAGGTGCTACCTTCTTCACAGGGAGAAACAGTCCTGTCCTGATACTGACATGGGTCAGCTACCACAGAGACACAAATCTGCACATCTGTTGCCTTTGCTCAGGAGTAAAAACAGATCCAGCAACAGTAAATCTGGTCACCTTTCTGAAGATATTTTTCCTGAGGTATTTTTAGAGCTACCCCAGTTTCCCCACAGTACAACAAAGACAGCCACCAAAAATACACAGACAGAGATTTGTACATGGTTCATTCTGCACATATTCCCAGTGATGTGACCTTGCTAATGNTTATTATATTCCATGTTTTTTAAGTGCCTGCAGTCTATTCTGCTGGCCCAGCCAGCAGAGGACACCCCTGATTTGAAGGACCCTCAAATGGAACTTGATTTTGGGCACAAATTTTCAGCACAGCTGTGAGCCTCTGAAAACTGGGAGTAATGTTCTCAATTAAAACATCCTGCAGATCCCATCCTCTGCTTCCATTTCACAGGACATTTCCTCAGGATGTTTCAGTAACCAATCCCAAGGACTTAATACCTTTATGCCAAACACCTCAGCATCACTTTTAGCCTGAAAATAAAAATGCATAAGTATAGGGACTTTTGCCCATAGTTAGTTGTTTTTCCTAATGGAGGGTAGTAACTGAGCAGAAATAGTTTTTAAAATATCCCTTAATATTCTAATAGGGCTGGCTTACAATGTAAAGAAAAGTTAAATTAATCTGGATAACTGAATAACAGTTTTATGAGCAAGACAATCAGAGATCTTTAATAAATAAAGGATGGCATAAGGGCCCCTGGCACGTTTAAACTGAGTGGGTATGTCTGGACCCAACTGTGGAACAACGATCTGTCACAGTTAGATCAGCTTCAAAAGCAATTCAGCAAGAGCTCCATGTAGACAGCATTACAGCAAACCTGTTCCAATAGTTTTCTTATGCAAGAGAAAACCACAGTCACATTTGTATTTTAGGCAGTGAACCAACAAGAATGAAGCAAAACAACAGCAACTGTCCCCAAGAGATATTTTGGGCTGCTCCTCTCCTCCCACTCCTCTTACACTCCTTTTCAATCTCCTACCAATCTGGGCATTTTTGGTAACAGAGAACCATGCTGCAAAGGTCGTTGGCAGGCTGATAGGGACCACTGTGGCTTTTGGCTACCAAAGACAATTTCCCCAGCCTGGGGGAGCATCAGGCTCTTGGCTCCCTATTTTGAGCTGGGGCAGGGGCGACTTTGTGAAGAAGGGTGAGGAATGGGAGAACTTTCCTCAGCTCAGCAACCTTTGACAATCGTTGCTGCTTTTCCTCTTCACCCCAGGATCTGCTATACAACAAGTGCAAATTGAGGATGACAAATAAGAACATTAGCCTGGTGTTTCTGCTCAAATGATCCGCCTTGAAGTAGCTGATGTTGACACTTAAATTGTCAGCAGACTTCCAGTTTAGAGCTCCAGTTAGAAGAATGGGTCCTTTCACACTTCCCTCTGGGCCATTGTTTCAACTCTCACTAGACAGGGCAAATATCATTGCAGCAGTTTACACTCCAGTTTCACTGCACTGGTTTTTTTGCAACCATAACCCAGATTGCCTAGAATTCTTTTCTATAATGTAAGCTTAGACTGCAGAGAATAATTACACAACACTGCAAAAATAATCTGCAGCAATTTACACAGCCATGAAATACTGGAGCTGTTTTTTTCCAGTGTGTCTATATATACATGGCTGCAACTAACTCCAATATTTACAAAGGGCTCACTGACGTTACCATCAAAGAAACTGGTATTTCAAGTTAGGCCACACATGAACAAAACATTTATTGTTATAAGGTCAGAATTTGTACTTTTGGGGTGTTATACCATCATCTAACTGAAGTATTTCCTTGCCACTTCTGCCTTTTCTAGATCCCCTTCTGTCTGGATTCAGATAGCATCCTTGTGGCTAAGGCATTATGCCTTCAAGTTGGAAAGTATTAATTTAACTACAGTTTCTTTCCTATAATTTTGTGTTTCTTCTATTTTTGACCAAATTAATCACACTGAGGAGCTATATCCTCATTTATTTCTCGGCAGTCAACTTTTCTGCTGCTCATTTCTATTAGGGATCATATCTCCTTGCCTGCTGGAAGCTTAGTCCCCAGCCTGCTGTTTTGCATGCTCAGTTCTTCTCTCTCTTAATGCTGATGGTAGGACCACCAGCCCTTCTGGGACTAAGCAATCAATGCCAGTTCTCCTTAAGGGTAGGAGAAAACCATTGTAGCAGGGAGCAGAAAAACTGCCCAATGACCCTCGTCTGCTGCAATAATTGTCAGGACTTTGGGTGTTTTCAAGCCCAGCTAAGCAGGTCAGTTCCTCCAAGTGACAGTATGAGCTCTCTGCACTGCATGCAGTTGTATTGTCCAGAGCCTGAAGATGTGGTGTCTTAATATTTCCTTCTATGCTTCTCTAGAAGCCTGCTTCTGTCTCCTATGTAATTCTGCCAAGTTCTTACCTTGCTAGCTCTACTTTCCCTTTAATGAGCTTGTTTAGTCATTGTTTTCCACACAAGAAATAAATGATCAAATCAAAACTGAATGAATGAATGAGTAAAGCCACGGACTGGGAACAAACCCGTTGCCCAAAGTCTCTGCAAAGAAACTCTTCATGAAATAGCTACAAGAGAAAAATACAGGACATAAGTAAAAATGTATGTAAGTGACTATCCGCCTTTGGGAACAACAACTTCTAAGTTTTGCAACCTAGCACTGAGGAATTAATACTTAACCATTAGATTTAGGCATTGATTTGAAGGAGTTAAGTTCCTAGGCTGCCTCTTCAAAGCAGGGTGGGGCATTGGGGAAGTCAGAGACAGAAAAAAAGGCACCTGAATGCCCTGGGAGTGAGCAGCAGAACCTTCTGCCAAGCTCCCCTTCCTCTCCTGTGCTACAACTACTCCCCAGCTGACGGTGTCCTGGTGCTCCCCAGCAATTGCAGCCCTGGCTGCACACACCTGTGTGCAGAGTGACCCATGTGAGGAGCCTTGCCCACACCAGGAAGAGAGTGCCACGTCCACGTCCTGTTCACCTCTCCTCACAGCCACCCCTCCCCGCTGGTGTGACAGTGCATGGCATGGCCAGTGGCTGGGGCCTGAGGGCAGGGACATGGACATCCTCCCAGGCACCTTGGAATGCATCCTTTGGGGGACCCGGCACTGGGAATGGGCCCCTCTCTGGCCCCTGGTACAGCACACACAAGGTAAGAGCCCACTGTGCAGCACCAAGAGGGCTTGGGGAGAGCGGGGTACTAATTTCAGCTTCTTCTCTGTGTCCTCTGAAGGGCCCCATTCCAGCACCTGTTTGCTGCTTGCTCTGCTCCCTCTTCACCTCGTTGTTCAGGCTGCACTGCCCTGGCTTCCCCATCCAAGCAGTCCTTTCTGAGCAGGAACTGTACAGAGCTGTTCTGTTCTGTGCTAGAGGATCACTGGTTTTTGTCATCTGTGTTTCTGTCGCTGTCAGTGCTGACAATAGATTTAGGCAATTGCAAAAGAGAGAATAAAGCAGCCCCTGAGAACCAGCAATTTGAAGCATCTGCTAACAATAAAAATGAATTGGAGGTTGATTAAAGCCTTTACCTTTTCTCTGCTTTTTGTTTCAAAAACTAGAAGGCATGGAAGGATACCCATCATTCTTGATTTTCTCTGCAGAAGAGGTGAATCACTTTTTCATAATATAAAGCATGGATATAAATCATGCATAAAATGGCTTGCAACTAACTGCTCTCCTTCTTCTAGGAGCAGCCCAGTAGCAGGTGATAGCCTGAAGAAGGTCCCAAAAACTTTCCCCTCTGGATTCTGCATTTGCTACTGGGTGGTTATCCATTTGGCAGGGTGCATTTTTCAACCCCATGTTCTCAGAGTGAAGAAAATCTGAGAATTCCTGTGCACAAGTCCCTGGTGCAGCAGAACTCCTGGCTGATGGCTGGTGGCAGTGCTTCCCAGGACCACAGCTGGGGCCTCTCACTGGGAGATGAGGATGTGGAGCCAGGGGTTTTACTGTGGGTTTGTGAGTCAGGGTCCCAAGGTTGTGAGCTTGCACAGCTGCCAAGAGAATGGCAGCAATAGGGAATTCCCTTGGCATGGGGATATCCACCTGCATGTCAAGGTGGGGGGTTTTGTTTTCTTGGAAAACCTCCTAGCCCTGTACTCGTTGGGGTTGTTGCATGGGTATTGCTGGTTTTTAAACATGGGCGTTTTCTGGGTAGACCTTAATAATATTTTAGAGCTGCTTGGGTGCCTCTGGGTGAGACTGATATTCTGTTGTTTTGTTTACTTTAGTTGTAGCTTTGGAGCAGTAATGGGTAACTGCAGGTCATGTGTTGATGCCAACCTTAATTTTTCCAGCAGTTTAATTCTTCTGTCCACCCCCATTTTCACATTTTACATTTTTGGAAACCTCAGAAAAAATTTCCTCCTCCTATTCACGGCTATCGTGGCTGTGATTCAGTGGATCAGCCCATTTTCAGATCTTCACACAGAGGCTCTTTCCCTTCCCTTTTTCCTGAGGTAATTTCATCCTCTTGATTTGAAAAGGAGCTCTTTTTTTCTCCCTCTAGAAGAGACCATAAATGCACTGGCTCTGATCTGCCTGGAAACATCCCAGGACAGCTGAGGTGAGTTACTTTTGGGGAGTACTTTTCAGCCTCTTCAGCCCCATCAGGAGGTGAAAGAGTGAGATCCCCTTTCAAGAGCTCCTAGACATAAGGGGTTTGGCAACTGCAGTTGCCAAGTGCCACGTGGACATCAGAGACATCTACACAGGAGCAGCAGATCTGACACAGTCCTTAGGGAAATCCATGGCACTAGAGTAAGCCTTAAATGATGTCTGTAAACACTCAGCTCCCTGGAAAAACTAAAAATGGCTGTGTCCACCTGGCTGTGGAGTAGAATGGCTCTTTGTGCTGGCATTACATTTCTTTGTCTTTTGCTTTAATTGGGATTATTGTCCTGAGAGGTCCCTGATCAGGCTGAATGGATGCTAGCTGTTGGCATAAGGGTAGAAGGGGACACACATGATCATGGGGAAAAAAAGGTGGAGGTAGGATTTCTCCTTGGCATCAACATGGATATAGCTCGGTTGATACCGCGTGAGGAGCTGCATCTCTGAAACCAGCAACAGCCAGGCTGTGTTCCCACAGCCTTCCCTGTATAGGCATGGTATGTTATGGGACATGAGTGTGTTTAATGGTGCAGTAAAATCTGATGAAATATGTACTTAGTTACCTGAAGTATTTCCTGCAAACTAATATTGTAATATTTTTGTGTCTGCTGGAGTAATGAGTGTAAGAAGCCACAACATGTGGGCTTTGCCTGCTTCATAGAAAGTGTATTGCCCCAGTGTAATACATTTTTATTTCCCTCAGGACTTCTCATAGGTTTTTACTTATCTACAATATTGTTGTTTATGGACAAAATTTGCAGGATTTGTTGAGATTATTATCTACAGTATTGATCTTGATTTGACTTCGTATGAAAGTAGGAGAAAACAGCTGGTTGAGAACAGTCCCAGAGAGTTCAGATGTAATAGAATCATAGCATAGTTTGGGTTGGAAGGGACCTTACAGGCCAGTTAGTTCCAAACCCCTCCCATGGACAGGAACAACTTCCACTAGACTGTGTTGCCCAGAGCCCCATAACAACTCTTCTGTAACTCAGCATTTCACACGTCTGTTGTGTGTAGACACTCTGGGTAGTTGTTCAACTGCAGAAGCTGAGCCAGATAGAAATTTACTTAACTTTTGCATCTTTTTCCCTCTTTTCCTGTCATTTCATAGACTCAGAGTTATTATTGGCTGCCCAGACAGTCACCTCAAAAGATTATCTTATTTTGTGGGTTGTAGGAATAAATCATCTCTGCTCTGTATTTAGGGGTTGACAATGCTGACAGTTCCTTCAGATGGATCAGTGGCCCCTTGTCCCCTCACAGTCTATCACAGGTGGGGGCTATGTGCCTGATCCCTTGTGTGATCTCATTAGTGGGCATGCCTGCT
>VZTR01023611.1:296230-312269 GCA_013400775.1 Chaetops frenatus | reverse complement strand
TTAAGTACCCGGCCATTATGGTCCCTTAGCAACTGATGGGGGGAAAAAATTCCACAGGTGAAGAGAAACAAAAAGGAGGAACACCCAAACCCCAACACCTGCTATCAGGTGTGATGAGAAATCCAACAAATTAGGCACATTCTTGTAGGGGTCTTTCTACTCTGCCTTCTATCATATAGAAGAAATCTAGACTTTGTGTAGAATGCCACAATTGAGGTTTTTAGCTTATTCGGGTCAAGAAGAACATCTTCAGTGCTTCAACTCACCTGTCTTTCCTCGGGGCTTGATGTCCAGTGCCACTGAGCCTCAGCAATGTGAGAGCACAATTTGGTACTGTTTTTTCCAGTGGCAGCAGAGTGCCTGCTGGTACTTCTGATGCCATGGGGGCTGCTTCACCTGTGCTGAGGGAAACCCAAGGCCGGAGGGCAGGGAGTTGTCTCCATGGAAGGATTTTCTCTCCATCTGCCTTGGCTGAGGAAGCATCCCAGAAACAGTGAGGGTCTCATTAGCAGGCACCATTACCAGAGAAGAATGTTGTCATGGTGCATCCCTACAAACATTCACCAGGATTTTTTAAACACTTTAGCAATGACATTTACAACCATGGCTTTCAATTAGGAAAAGCTCTAGAGCAAGTCAAGGTGTCCATAGGAAGTGTAGGTGGGAGTCAGAGGGCAGCATGGCCACAGCTCGGATGTGTTTCAATCAGGACATCTTTCCTCTCCAAGAAGGAAGAGAAAGGTTTAAGGTGAAGGCAAACCCTCCTGGAGTTTTTTCCCCACTTCAAGTGTTTTTTAGGGGTTTTTAATGCTATTTTCTCAGTCTCTGTAGGATACCTCAGTCTCCAGTCTGCTCCCTGATGCACTGCAGATGTTAGTTTTTCCAGGTTAATCAGTAAACCAGTCCCTGAGCATGGGGAAAGTGGAGACAAACGTTCTCACCCAGCTTTCTGCTGGTGTACTCATCTGTGAAGACTGTAATGAAGTTTTCCAGTTCAACACCATCCCCCCAGCTCTTTATTCTAAAACTGTTCACTGAAAGCAAACAAGGGTATCAAAACACTGACTCTATTTCATGCTGTTGTCCTCTACCTGTCAGATTTCAGAGTTCATGCAGTTTCAGTTTCCTTTATCTTATTGGGAAATGTGTTTGGGAGAAAATGCATACCATTTCTTAGGTATTAGGGAAAAGTATATTATTTTCATCCCTAATAAATCAAAACTTAGGAAAAGGACTTTGTTCAGCCTTTCAAATACAACCTTTTTGAATCTCTCATAGGGGAATTCAAAACTTAAATACTATGATGAAGCACATGATCATAGAAGGGGTGAGGTTGGAAGGAATGACTGGAGGTCGTCTAGTTCAACCTCCCTGCTCAAGCAGGGTGCCCTAGAGCACATTACTCAAGATTGCGTCCAAAAGGCTTTTGAACCATTCCAGAGAAGGAGAACTCTCTGGGCAGCCTGTTTCAGTGTTCTGTCAGCCTCACAGTAAAAAATTCTTCCTTGCGCTCAAATGGTATCTCCTGTATTTCAGTTTCTGCCCATTGCAGCTAGAAGCAAGAAGAAGCATTGCATGATTTTCCAGTGTTGTTCTGCTGTCAAAAATCTGGCAACTTTCCATGGTTTAGTGCCCATTTAACTAGTTTCTGCTAGAAAACAATTTGTGGCTTTGGCTCATAAATGCAGGACTGTCAACTGGCCAGCTTGCACACAAGCTCTCAGGTTCTGCCAGAGCTGTAGGTCTGATCTGCTGAGAGTTGTGTTCTGATTAGCTTTAGTGTGACCAAGAAGCTGATATGACAAGGCAAAATTGAACACTAGTTAGAAAGTACTGCCCATATCTTTTTTTGACCTCATACATCCACTCTGCTGTGCTGAACATCAACCTGTCCCTGCAGATGTAAAGATCACATCTCTGGTGTCAAACGAACACACAGCTTACAGAATGCAGCCGCAAGCTTAAAGAGGGATCAGCTGCTGCTTGGGAACTTGCTCATTACTCAAAGGTAAGGGAAATAAGTACAGGAGAGCATTACCCCTTGCCTGCCCCTTGGCACAATACTTTAATCATGTCTGTATCATCCCAGCTCTCAAATTCCATAGAGAAATACAGGGTTTTTTCTATCAGCCACTGCAAGCAGAGTGGGAGTAAACCATGGAGCTGTTTATACCTCTAAATATAGAGAAGCCTGGACATGGGCCAGCAGGTCTGAAACAGTGGGAAAGTAGCCCAAAGACTGGAGGCAGTATGCAGTTCTACAAGCCTGCTTGAGGGGTGACCTGCTTATCTGGTTTCCACCAGGCACTTCTCTGGGTCCCAGAACAGAATTTTCTTGTGTGTGTTATTGGCAGGCACCTACTACCCTGCTTGGGTTCCCCCTACAAAGCCTGGAAGGAGTTATATGTCCCTGACAGTTTCCCTGCTAAGCCCAGCGTGGTGCTGGCAACAGAGAACAGCAAACCAACCCAGCTCTGAATTCTGAGCTTGGGGCACACAGACTCAAAGCAAATGCTGATGATGGGAGAGCTCATAGTTCACCTATTCTGGACATTTTCTTCTCATCATTGCTGGCAGAGCTGCTTGCAGGAGTGTTTCCTAGCCTGACATACAACAGAAGCTGGTAAGCAAAACCCTTTTATTTAGGCTGATACCTCACAATTCATTTTGAAGAAGTCTTGGTAGATCTTCCTGGACACCTCATGCAGGACATTGGAAATGAATGCTCTTGCAGAGCTGGGGCCATGCTAAGCACCAGCTATAGCTTGTCCAAGTGTCTGTTTTCTGATTCTCACTGGGCTACTTTTCACAAATCTCAGACTGTTTTCAGTGCTTTCCTTCCCAGCGAGTGCTATGGTTAAATGAGTTTTAATTTTTTTCTGAGGACTTTATAGAACGTTTGCATTTGAATTTTTTCTATTTTTTTACTGATGATTGAGATGACAGCAAGTTAAACAGGAGCTTTGTAATTACACTAATCTGTTTTAAGAGGTGTGAGAATGTTAATTAGGAAATTTCTAGGCAGTAAGGAACATTACAATACTTGTCATTTGTCAGAAAGTGGGGTGCAGAAGACAAATGCAAAGAAACTTGAGTCACTAGTTATACATATCCTACCTAGTGCAGAATTTAGTTTTGCTTCAGACTGCTTCAAAATGGTACGTTACAGAAAGATGGGATGCATAGGGCAGCTATATGCTTAGTGATATCCAGCTTAGCCTCTGACTAGAGAGCTTAAAGTATGGAGCCAGCAGAGCAGGGCAACTCCTCCTCTTCCCTTAGTCAGCCTGAAGTGGGAAAGACCAGGTGTGGGATGAATCTGAATTCCTAAGCTGCTTTGGAGGTGCCTGGCTCAGTGTAGTGCTTTGCCCTTCCTGTTTCCATCTTCTAGACTAGTCTACAAGTAATGGACTTTAAATTAAATTGGCTGTGGCCACTGTATTGATTTTTGAGTCTCACAGCATGTCTGTGAGTTGCAAAGTGATGCAAGGTGAAAGTCTGGCTGCTCATACCAACACCTGTCTGCTCCTGAGATTTCACACCCATTGCTGTGTGGATCTAAGACATCGTGTCACACAGAGGAGTAGTATTGCTCTCACCTTGAATCCGTGCTTCTGCTGTTTCATTTGCCTTAGCAGTCATTTTACTCCTTGATGAAGCAGTTTGTATGGGTAAGTGGACAGGAAAATACTCATTGATGTCATTTTTAAAATAAGAGCTGTCTTTCGTATAAAATCTCACCTGTAACACCAGCCCCTCATGATTTTGTGATCCAGACTTCTTTGCTATTTGGAGCTTAGGTATGATCTTTCTTTTCCTATGGTCTTGAAGTCTTGGGCATCAATAAAAAAGGTATCTGAATCTTATCCTTGCTTGTCTCCAACAGTCTGGCATATCTGATTCAGTTCTGTTTGAAGGAATCAAAAGAAAAATTTCTCAAGCAGAAATCTGAGTAAACTCAAAAACCAAGGCTTTAAAAGATTGAACAAACAGCAGACTGCACACTTCAATTATAAGGGAGATGAGGACTTTTTACTAACCTGGTAACTGGAGACTGTGATTATTTCATTTGGAGTTTTGGTAATATGTATAAACTGGTATGCTCATGTTTATAATGTCACCATGGATTGTTCCAGAAGAATGGCATTCTCTAATGTGAGCAGTCATTCACTAATGTGAGTTCTCACTAATGTGAGATATGCTTTCCATTCTTTGATTCATATGGACTTTGAAACATGTGGCCAGCAGCTTCAAAGAATAGCCAGTTGGTGTGTGAATCAGCACCAGGCCTCGAGCAGAGCTCTTAAGAAAGGGTTATTTGCAGTGTGCTCAAAAGTAAATAGTCAATATCAACCTAAACAGATGTGTGCTGTTTAAACTGAGGTTATACTGGTATGACCCCATTCTCCTCAGTGACGTTCATGGTTGATTTATATCACCTATGCCAGAAGCTTTGGCCTTGTTTGGTGATATGAACTGATTTGCCCATAATGGGGAAATGAAGAGAGATTATGGAACTATGAAAGAGACAAATCATGTAATTGTTAGATTTTAACTTTTGGCTGAGGCACACAGCCACTTTCTGGCTGTATTCCCCTTTGTGTCCTGCTGGGTGTTGCAGAAACCACCCTGTGATGTAGAGGCCTATGGGGAAGTGCAAGGCTTGGAGGAAGCCTCTCCACACATTAAAACAGTGACTCAGAGCAAAGCAAATACTGGCTCCTTGGCCAGGACTTCTTCATGGTGGCTGAGGTGAAGTAGTAACATAGAAGTGCACATCCCTTTGTGGGCAAGTCTGCCTCTTGCTGACATTTAATTCCCTAGAACCAAATCAGCCACATGGGAGCTGAATTCTCCACCAGAGTCCTAGCTAACGTGTTTGATGACTTGACTGTCATCCTGCTCAAAACAAATTCATTTTGCCAGCTGATATGGATTGCACTTGAAGCCTTTTTCTTCAACAGCCAAGGATATCTTCACTGTAAATATATTCCTGTGAAAAACAACCAAAATATGAGGTCTGTGTACATAACAGACTTATACCCACACAGTTAACTCCCAATTAAAACCAAGTTTACTTTTTTGGACTCCAGCTTGGGAGTAAATAGATCATTACTCCATTTACTTTGCTTTGTGACTCTAACATACTAATTCTTAGCATTTCTTTTCCATTTTTATTTGGAGTATTGTTGTGCATTTGGGGATCTTTTTTTCTGCATTGGAATTGTCACAAGGTTCTTGTATTTATTGACTTCTTATCACATTTCTTTCTTTTCTTAGTTTCTCTCTCTTTCAGTAAGTCTTTTGCTCCCAGCAGTGACTAAAGCACCATGAACATCATTCAGTCTCTGTGTTATCACGCAGCAATGACTCAATCATCAGGGCAAGTTGACCAAGAGCAAAGCTTGTAGTGTCTGCAGAAGCTTTGATCAAGCAAATAATAGCAGCTTTCACCTGATCAAGACTCTAGCTCCATCTCTTGACTGTTGTACTGGTTTTCACCAGAGTTAATGTCCTTCATAGTAATTTGTGCGGTCTATGTTTTGAATTTGTGATGAAAAAAGCATTGCTAGCAATCAGGGATGTTTAGTTACTGCTGATCAGTGCTTGCACAGCAGTGAGGTGGGGTTTGTTTCTCATCAATGTGTATGCTGGGGATGCACAAGAAGCCAGAAGGGGACACAGCTGTGACAGTTGGCCCCAGCTGACCAAAAGAATATTCCATACCGTATGGTGTCATTCTCAGCATGTGAAGCAGGGAGAAGAAGGGAAAAAGGGGACATTTGGCACTGGTCCTCCAAGGTAACCATTACCTATGATGGAGCCCTGCTTTTGTAGAAATGGCTGAATGCTCATACACTGTGGGAAGCAGTGAATGAATTCCTGATATTTCTTTGCTTCTCATGCAGCATTTGCTTTATCTATTAAACTGTCTCTATCTCAGCCCACAAGTTTCTGCACTTTTACCCTTCCAACTTTCTCCCCCATCTTGCTGGAAGAGTGGCTCCAGCTGCATGGGGCGAGCTGCTGGCTGCTGTGATAACCACACATCAGAGACTGCCAGGACAAACTGAAGAACAGTGCATGGTTTAAAAAGCATGCATGGGAGAGATAATAGCATCTGGCTTATGAAAAGGGTACTCAGATCTCCTTCATTTCTTTAATTCCTGAAAAGGAGTTTGTCTTCCTGACCTGATTTCCATAGTAATCCCTGTCAAGAAGAAGCTCTATAGCCATTATATCCTATACTAATGCTAAAATAGCAGAAGGAAAAAAGACAGCAAGTTACATATTGGAGAATCCACATAAGATACAGCTGCTAAAAGACCAACAATACTCAAAACTAAGGGAAAAAATATCACCACCTTGTTATTTCTGTAAGTACAACAGAGCATATGAAAAGGTGTTAAAGTTACTTAGAAGGGATCATTCAGCTACATTGATCTTAATTTTCTCTTGCAGAAGGCAGCTACAAAGTAGATGCTTTGGATTTTGTGAACTAAACACCTTCTCTTCATGTCAGCCTTCACCATGAATTACAAAATGCTAATAATACATTTATACTTTAAACCAGTAAACTACAGTTTGTAGTAAAATGTCAAAATGTAAATGTAATGTGTCACAGGGAGACAGCTGAGCAAACACAAGCCCACTACCTATATCTCAGGCCCTTGCAAGAAACTTGCATGTGAGACCACTTTTTTAGAGTTTGTTTTTTATTCCAAGATTTGCATCTTACAGTTTTGAACATAAGTATCTGCAAGTTAAAAGCATCCAGCTGTGTGTTTGTGTGTGTATGCACCCATCTACATATGTGTGAATATTTCAGAGAGTGAAGGTCCTCTTGTTTTTAGATCATCACTGATAATCTAGCAGTGGTTTATATTTAAGTGAATAATGCTGCTAAGCAGAAGGTTCTGCCTTCTGGAGTCCACTCATTTTTTTTGCATTAGGAACTATCTGTAAATGATTAACACTCTCTCTGGAAATGAAACTAGGAGAGCCAAGAGCGAGAGGTGCAGGAAGGAAAGCAAGGAACTGTTGCAGAGCACCCCTCCTCTGCAGGAACAGCAGACTGGAAGGACCTTTGGGCTGTTCATTCCCCTGCCATAAAATCAAGTAATTCTTTTAACAGATGGATCCAACTTCATTCTAAATGCAGTCAGGTCTTCTCTTTTTTTCCCTGCCCTGTTGTTACTCCTGTTAGAATATTTCTGAAACGCCACTGGCTTGGAAGCATTGTGATTTCCTGCCTGTGTTTACCCCTGTCTGACATGTGTGACTCCATGTTTCAACATGAGCCCATTCACTCAGGTTGGGACGTGGAGAAGCACTTTCTGTGAAGATCAAAGGAAGGGTTAGTTACAGCTAACAGAAGATTATTCGTGTCAGAATGGGAGACAAGCCTGCCTTTGTTTGAAAGTGATGCTGGAGAGGTGCATGCTGGACGAGGCATGTCATTCCCCTCAAACAGTAAAAGGAGATTTTTATACAAAAATTCTTTTGAGGATTTGGTAAATAATGCATTAAGCTTGTTACATTTTTGTCAGGGTTTTCTGTTCCTGATTTAGGTGGAGTCAGAAATAGCTCATTTGTACTTCAGCAAGACTTGTACTACAATAACAGGAGGGAGCGAGCTCTCGGTGCTTGGCTTGGAGGCACATTTGTGTGTCCATGCAGAGGCTGTGTGTACATGCAGAGTGAGACATCTCTCCAAAAGTACTCCTTGTGCCTTGCCCTGCCTGATGTAACACTGAACAGCACTATTTACTCAATTGTTCAGATAGCTCCCTTTTAAGCTTGCCTCCAGCTTCCCAAAAGCCTTGTGTCACCTCCGTGGCTCTCAGTTTCGGGGTCTGGGGAGCCACATTAAGCAGGGATAGGAACAGCACAGCCTCTCAATGTGGGCCAGACTGTAGCCTCTGGGTATTACTATTCCTAGGCTTGGAGTGGTCTGGCTTGGACCTTACCTTGTACACCAGGAATTAGACTGGGTCAAACAGGAATATCCAGAAAGCCTCTTCCTGGGCAGCAATAGAGGTATTGTATAGTATCCCCAAGCCAACTGGCCATTTTGTAGGAGAAGCTGGTCAGGCAGTGCTAGCTTGCCTCCCTCTTTCTCCTGTGGGACCTGGAAACTGGCAAAAGTTTATTATCCTATTCTTGCTTTTCCTGGTATGTAAGTTCTGTAGTTGCCATGGAGACAATATGTGATGGTACTTGAGAAAATCTTTCTATTAAGATGTTTTCAGCTATGATTGATATTTTGATACAGTCATGGGAAAGGTTTTTATTTGCAATTTAGGAGGCATTATTAAAAACATGAAATTGTCTTTGATTATGCAGCAAAATATCCCAGGAACTAAAATGTCCCAAAGTATCACAGGCTATTCACAGAAACAGTGTAAAAATCCATTCTGACCCTTTTCCATTCTCCCATTTATTCCTAGTTTTAAGATTTCATTCCTGAGAATAAGAAATTGAAATTTAGGAGTTGAGAGGTTTGGTTTTAACTCTTCAAAAAGGAAAAAATATTGCTACTCATAGGAGTCTTTTAAAATTACCTGAAAGTAGGTTGTAGAGAGGTGGGTGAGTCTTGTCTCCCTAGTAACAAGGGATAGAACAGGAAGAAATGGCCTCAGGTTGTGTCAGGGAAGGTTTAAATAGTACAATAGGAAGAATTTCTTTAGAGAAAAGATTCTCAAACATTGGAACAGTCTGCCCAGGAAGGAGGTTGAGTCACCATTCCTAAGGTGTTTAAAAGAGGTGTAGATGTGGTGCTTAGGGTTTAGTGGTGGACTGGGCAGTACTGGATTAATGGTTGGACTGAATTATCTTAGAGGTCTTTTTCAGCTTAAACAGCTCTATGATTCTAGGCTTGTCAACAATACATTGGGTAGGTATGTTTGTATATAACCTTAATAAGCACATAAAAATTTACCTTAGTTACTTTATTCCATAGTTCATATTCTCCAGCTTGGTTTGTTAGCTGCTATGTATATTAAGTAAAATAATCAGAGTGATGAATATAAATCAGATCTCATGGAAGTGATTAAAACACTGAGATAAGTAAGAGTCCCACTTCTGTAGTTGCTGTATCCTCTCAAGTTCCCCCACCCTTGCATAACTTACCAGGCTCTCATTCCAGCCTTTGTAATTTGTCGCTTTTCTGGAAAACGATATATTTTAAATTTGTGAGGTAATGTAGTTACCAAGCCTCCTCTCTCTATTCCTAACAAAGATGATGCCAAATGTTTTAATTTTCTCCTTCTCGTATATTGAACAATGTTCTTTTTCTTTTATGTCAAAATGAACAAACCAAATGTATTTTCATTTCATATTCTCACACTGGTAATTGCCCTTTTACTCTTATTTCAGCTGTCCTTCAGTACTTCATATGGACCTTAACTCATATCTGAGTATATGAATTGCACTATGAAAACCATTGAAACAAGGACCTTGTTTTATTTATACATCTGTAAAGCACTGAGTACAGCCAGAGCTCTGTGAATAATAATAGCTAAATTATAAGCCTCTCCCAATTCCACATGGTAGCTCTTTGAAAAATATGGTTTTTGTTAAGGACTCTGAAATCCTCTTGCTTCAGAGTTAACTCATAATGAGAAGTTTAGAACATGTTCCACCCCTTTCTCTTTTTGTTTAATAAGATCCATTGAACTCTGACAAAATCCCAATTATTGGAAATGGGACATAGCTTTTGAAATAGTACATGCCATTACATTTGTTGGGAACACCTTTAGATCACAAATACACAGAGAAATCAAGAAAAAAATAGGAGAAACAGTTTAACTTGCCTTGATGAGTGAGCTGACAAGAGATTTAAAGTGTTTGGGTTTTTTTCTGCTCATCACTTATATTTACAGGCACAGCAAGTTTCCATAAATAATGGCATTTACCTTTTAGTCAATTCAAGTTCAGTTCTTTTTTTGAAGTTTTCATTTCACAGACCTGGCAACTGCAGTTTAATGTGCTTTAGGAAGGCACACATGTAATATGGATAAATTGCATTTCACCAAATAAGCAATGCAGATTTTAGTCTGCAAGTGATAAACTTACTAGAATTATTGCCAAAGATACAGATTTCAGCCTGGGTTTCATTTGGCATAAACCCTGTAGTTTACTTTGACAATAAATAGAGACTTTGCATGTAAAATGTAATTTTGAAATACTGTCAGAATGATGTGAAAAGGTGCTCTGGTAAATAAGCATCAGGTCCTGCAGAGTGCAGGAAGCAGGACTGTACCCGGCCGTGTGCCACACTGCCGCTCACTGATTTTGAACAGCAACGTGCTGCCACTCCATGTGACAAATGGATTTCTCCTGACTGATGGTTCAAACCTCCCTCCCCCATGCCTCAGCCTGTGCAGGACCCTCATATAGCTGGGACTGGGGGTGCAAGGCGAGTGCTGAGGGTACCTTCTTGAGGCAAATTTGCTATTTCTTTAACTCATTCCCTCCAGCACCCCCTGGACAGGTCAGTGTCACCCCTGACAAACTGCACAGGGTCACCAGTTTAAAACCCTGGCTGTGGACTGTGAATTTTGACCCACCTTTAGTGTTAAACATTGGCAGGCATCTGATAAAGACCATAGGGGTAATGGGGTATGATTTGGATGGATTACTTTAGGCACTTAAGCAAGGCAGTGAGGGAGCAGCAGACCAGAGGAAGGGATTCCTCAGGCCTATTTTGACACCAAGGAGAATGTTGGCAGATCCACAATCTCAGTCCATGGTCTGTGTACTCAGGGGTTATCTAGGGAAGACTTCAAAGGGGATAGGTGACTTTCATGTCTTGTTCCAAAACATATTAAAGTGAAGTAAATTACATTTCTGTATTGTTTTTTATTTTCTGGATAACTTAAGGGCAAGATGTTTCTGTGACAAGCCTCATGCATTTGGAAGCACTGGAAGAATGTGTCAACAGTTTGAAATCTGGGGTCTGACAAAATGGCTTGTGTGCTCAGACAGATGTTTCAGTGGTGAAGAAACTTGCATTTTATGCCAACAGTTTTGAATATTAAAAGCTCTTTCCTGTACAAGTCCTTAGTTGACTGAAGTAGTACCACAGCTCTGTAGTTGTGTCTGCAACTGAATTCCCCAACTGAGGTTTGTCTTGAGACTTATGTGTGGGAAGCTCTGCAGTGCTGTGGATGATATCACAACTGGATATCACAACTGGAAACTCAGAGAATATCATGCTTATTACTTATTAAACTGGCTGTTCCACCAGTCCTTTCGCCTCTGAAGGATATTAAATGGCAGACACTGCACAAATAATGAAGCCTTTCACATGATAAGGTGGAAACAGAAGGGCTCTGGTGGCCTTCAGGGAAATACAGCAATCATTTTGTGATTTGTCTTCAGTTGCAGGTTGTGTTTCATTCATGTATGGTTTTCCTAGCCTGAGATGTGCTATCCTGTTTTTTCTCTTCTGTTCGAGCGCTGCTGCATGTGATAACCCTGCTTCATTAGAAATTGCCTGCTGATTTAAGATTCACTCTGATTTGAGATGTTTGCAATGTAATTTTCCTCTTTACTGCATTTTCCCCATTGTTTTATTGAATATAAACATGTGTGAGTATGAACCTGCATGAGACAGCTTCACCATGCTGTAGCTGCATGGTGTTACTGTGCTTTCATCTCATCTCCCTGAGTGGATCCATGTGATATTTGACCTCCTTAGGGCATCCTACTCTGCTCTGCATCTTTGGGGGGTCTGTCCAGCCCTGGGTTTGGAAGCATGGTGCTATCACCATGATAAGCAGAGCTCATTAACACCTGTCAGCCTGGAGCAGGCAGTGCAGTATATATGCCAACAGCAAGGCTCAGGTGAAACATGTGGTCATTGCAATAAAATGACCTGAGCCCAGCCTGCTGCTACACATTTGCCTTGATTGTACACATGCACTGTTTTTTCTTGTGTGCAGACCAGGAGGTTGCTTCAGTTAGGCACTTGAGGAGTGTCACAGCATAATGACTTTAAGCTAAAAGACAGAAGATTTAGACTAGATAAAAGGAAGAAGCTTTTCATAATGAGGGTGGTGAGGCACTGGAACAGTTTGCACAGAGAAATTGTGGATGGCCCATGCCTGGAGATGTTCAAGGTTGGATGGGGCTTTGACCAACATGGTGTAGTAGAAGGTGTCCTTGCCCATGGCAGAGAGGTTGGAATTAAATTATAGTTAAGGTCCCTTACAACCCAAACCATTGTGTGATTCTCCAAGAAGAGAATTGACCTTTGTGAGATTGCTTCTGTTAGACACAGGCTGGTCATCATGATAGAAATCTTATGTGTCCCACAGTGATATCTGAGCCAAGCTCACAGGTACCTGGTGGAGCAACCACTGTGGTGCAAAAGCAGTTGCTGTTCTGGGGAGGACACCCATGATGCAGGGCATTGGAAAACCCACTGCTGGAGATTTGATTCACAGCCTCCAGAGGCAAGCACTCAGGTCATCATCAGTACCACACATGGACCTGATTTAGCACTTCATTTTAGATGACCAATGGAACACATGACCTCATTCTCTGCTCACCAGCTGCATTCAAGAGCTGGATGGAGACCCTCTTTGTGGTCTGGCTTAGGATCAATGGCGTTTCCTCCCTGGTGTGCTGGTTGCCTACTGAGTTCTGTGCAGGGTTTGTCACCCCCAGCTGAAAATTGGGAGGAAGGAGCTGCAAGGGGTTGCATCCAGAGATGCAGCCATAATGATAGGATCAGCCTCTGGAACAAAAAGAGCCACAGAGAGACTGAGTTCTCTACTGGGAGTAGTGGTGGTTTGTTACAATTACTAATGTAAGTGGAATAAAACTATGGGGTAAATGAGGTGGCAGTTTCTGTTTTTTATTCCCTTCTGTCTCCTTTTTCTTAAACATTTCATGATGAGGCTGACAAGGCCACTTCTCCACCTCCTCACAAGGGAGCATGTTGTCATTTAAAAAGTACAAGTCTTCTGGAGCAAGAAAACGGGTTTGATTTAGTTACTGTTTTTTGAAGCTGCTATGTGTGCAGGATGAAGTGGCCAAACTTTGGGCAAGATCAGTGTGTAGGCTTTGATGCTACAGCATTAAGGCATAAGGAAGGAAAACCCATCCCCTCTGCTTCTGTGAGGCCTGGGTGGTGTCCCTGTGATGGCATTTCCCCAGAGTGGAAGGAGGCTGCTGTGTCCCTGAGAGTGCTTATCTCAGCAGGGACATCTGTGCTGCAGTGTGTGCTGAAATGTCACATCACACACTTCCCACTGCCCCCAGAGAGGGGTGTTCCCAGAGCATGAAAAACACATTGTGTGTGTGAGAGCCCAGGACATGCTGCTGGAACACCCACTGGAGGATCCTGGGGAGAGGATGCAAGAGGGGAAGTACCTCCAGTGGCTGTACATGAGAGGCTGTGGGCTAAAATCTTGAGTGATGCTTCTCACTGGATGCTTCTTGTAAGCAAGCTGTGGCACTGATGCTGTAATAGTGAGCAGAGGGAGCCTTCTCACTTCCTGCATTCTTGTCTCTAAATCCCCTTGGACCCATCAGTCATGTCTTGGTGATACCTGGCAGCAGACAAGCACTTCTCTCAGAGCAGTTCTGTTGTCTGCTTCTCCTGCTGACTCCAAGCCACTACAGAAACATAGGAGCTGGAAACAGTTGGATTCTGCTGTTTGCCTTAAATAAGAATATTGTATTCGATTTGTAATAAGGCTGTTGTTTCTTCATACTTTTGGGGATGCCTTTTCTTAGTCTGGGAACTATCAACAATCCCCCCTCCAAGTGCTTTCTGGACAACATGTTGCTTTTTATAAATGTTAAAGGGTAACAGTCTCTGTGGCTGGTAGGCACTGCTTGTTCAGAGCTGCCCAGGGACTTTCTTGGATAAGCATCATGAAACCTGAGGCTGTGAGCACAGAGTTGGATGCTGCTTTACAGCCTGAAAACAGTTATTATGCTGAGTTATATTACCATGACCTTATTTATAAAAACTGATGTTATGTTTTTCTTCTCTACAAGTTAATGGGGCTCCTCACAGTACTATAGAAGTGACCTTGAATGCGTTTTTAATACACTTAGGATGGCTTACAATGCATTAGAACATTTTGAAAGTAGACAGGAAGCTCTATCAAGTACCTGCTGCTTGTCCTTGCTGAAATGGCATCTTTGAATGACTACTTTCCAAAATGATGAATCCTGCTTGAATGTTTTTCATTTCTTGGCTTCAGAGAAAGTTTGCAAATCTTACTGAAAATTAGACTGATTAGTCTTTTCAGAAAATTTGATGAAATAACACAATACATTAAAGAAACTGTTGGGAGACCCATGTTCCTGGCTGCCTTGTCAAATAGTGGTTATGTTAACATCTAAGATTAATTGTGTTCCAATAGGGATGGCTTGATTACTGATGGTTTTCCTTCTGGATAATGTAAAAACCAGGTCCTTTTGGGGTGAAAAACCCTGTCTGTGTTTTCAACTGAAACCTACCTAGTTTTTTCTTTAATGAGATTTAAGAAGGTGTTCTACTGAAGAACAGCAAAACCACTGACATGCCCTTTCCACTCCCACTTGTTTACCACTTAAGCCATAGTCGACTGTGCAGACGTATTTCTTACCACTTTACTCACTGCAGCATGAACTCAGTGACTGAAAAGTACAATAATTTGGTTTTGACTGGGTTGTGATGTGCTATCAGAAAGGCATCATTATATTGTTCTTCTTAAACTAATAAGTATTTTTGTATTTCTTTGTTTTGTGGTTTGCAGACTCACCTCTTGGGAGTTTTACTTGCTGCTGCTTCCAATTTTCTCATTAGTGTCTCTCTGAATATACAGGTATGACATGGTTTCTCTTTATTCAGTTGTTTATATTTAGCAAGTACTTACATTACAGTTTGGTTTTGGTGAAGTTTAAAATGCAAATTTTTTTGTATTTAATAAACCTTCTCACTTTCGTTAACTGTTATCTAGCCACGCCCTGCTGTCGTTGCTGGGAGGTGGGAGTTGTTGGGAGCTCTCTGCCTGTTCTGTGCTGTGACTGTCATACAGGAATAGAAGAAATGTTCATAACTCGTCCTGCTTTTAATTGCCAGAAAGAAATACCAGCTGTGAGTCACTTGTGGTCCCACTGAATGTGCGAGGAAGGAAGGATACTATGACAGACAGTATCAAAAGCTTTGCTGAAGTACAAAAAATTGTATTAATTGCCTTTCCTAGGTGGTTACCCTATCATAGAAGGAAATCAGGTTTGACAAGCAGAACTTCCTCCTCATGAAGCTCTGCTGCCTGTGACCGATGACTGCATTGTCCCCCAGATTTTTTCAGTATCTCCCAGAATAATCTTTTCTATGATTTTACTGGCACCTGAGACTGACAGGTCTGTACTTTCCAAGGTTCTCCTTCTTGAAAGTCAGGACAACTTTCACCAGCTTCCAGTTAGCTGGGACCTCTCCATATTCTCAAGACTGCACAAAAGCAATCAAGAGAGGCTTTGCAATTTCATTGACTAGTTTTTTTCAGTATCTCCCAGAATAATCTTTTCTATGATTTTACTGGCACCTGAGACTGACAGGTCTGTACTTTCCAAGGTTCTCCTTCTTGAAAGTCAGGACAACTTTCACCAGCTTCCAGTTAGCTGGGACCTCTCCATATTCTCAAGACTGCACAAAAGCAATCAAGAGAGGCTTTGCAATTTCATTGACTAGTCCTTTGAGGATTCTTGGATGAATCCCATCAGTCCCTTGAGATTTTTAAGGATCCAGCTACAGCAATAGATCCCACACCAGTTCAGGGTGAGCTGAGATTTGATCATTCTCACAGCCATGGTCCTCCAGCTCAGGGCACTGAAATCCTCTTGGTCCATCCTCTATGTTGAAGACAGAGCCAAGAAATGCATTAAATACCTCGGCCTTCTCCATATCCCTGTTTGTGAGGTGTCCATCTCATCCTGTAACAAACTGATATTATTCCTATTCTGCCTTTTGCTATTATATATCTGAAAAATCTCTTTTTATTGTCTCCCACTTTTCTGGCCAGCTTCAACT
>VZTR01023611.1:173812-283045 GCA_013400775.1 Chaetops frenatus | reverse complement strand
AGGTCACATCTTGAAATGTGCTGCATCCTTGTAACTTGAGCACTGCTCAACCGATTTAGGGCAAAATCGTCTGGGTGAACTTAAACTGCTCGATTAGATGGAAGCACACCCTTAAGTTGCATAAAACAGAGTAAATGCTGGGTCTCAAAGGGAAGTATTGTTGCCCAAACTGAGAGGTGCAATAGTCTTTCTATCATATCTAGTTGTCCTCCCTTGTTGTTTCATCCAGACCACTGGTGAAGTGTTCTTCTGGATGGGTGAGTTTAAATGCCTTCACCTGAGTCTATTAAGCTTAANTTTTTTTTTTTTTTGAAAACTATTGGAGAAGACTGAACTAGTGCAAGCAGTCTATGCATTTATGAGAAAGCACTAATCTTTTAAAATAGTACATAAAGCTCATCTTTTTAAATATACATAAACCTCATGTAGGGATCGACAAGAGGAAAAGAAAGGATAGACTAATATTTGAATTTATGAACAGTTGTGACAAAAATTATTTAGTGTAAGATTTGACAGTAAAAAAAGAGGAGTAAAAAAGATCATATTCATAAATAGCGTGAGTATCAGGAAAACAGCTTAATAGTGAAATATAGTGAAATAGTTTTGCATAGGAAAAATAAATCATGCACACTCACTTGAGTTTTTTATGACTGGATTGGACAAAATACAGAGAATACATACTATGAATCAATATGTATTTTCTGTCTTTTATTTCTTCTGTTGAGTTTTATGCCTTTCCTAAAGAAACAAACAAAACCCAATCCCAACTGCAGCTTTCATGTCTAGGAAGCAGAGGAGTTATTTTGTGAGCTGGATTCTCACCATTCATTGTCTGTTAGTGGCAGAACCCACACACCACACTGCTCTTTATTTCTATTTGTGCTGGAGAAAACCTACATATGGAGATAATTGTAAACGATCACTCTCTTAAAAGAATGAGCAGCTGATGGAGCTATGTGTAGCACCATGACAGCCCTTCCCCAAGTCACTTAATTAAATATCATGAGAAAACTCAAAAATTTTTATCATTTTTTCAATTTACGTTGAAATTCACATGCTGCAATGAATACACATTCATTTAATAGTGTGACTATATGATCATTCAATATATAATGAATATATTCATTCAGTAATGACTGTAAACCAGCCTGGTTTATGCTGATGTATGAAAAGATGAAGATTTGTAGATAACAATTAAGCTCCTGAACAAACCCTTTTCCCCCATTTCCCACCCAACAGTTTTTATTTATCATGATTTTGATGTATTGTCAAATCTTATTTTCCATTTGAGTTTCATGAGCATTTAAAAAGGCTATGTCATGTAGATACAAGCATTTTACAGGACCTATTTACTTCTCAAATTATGGATATTAATATAAGCATGCAATCAAGGCATGAAACAAACTCAAGGATTATGTTAGGATGTGTTGGTTCTGTAATGTTTAATCCTTAACAGACCATCTCACAGATTTTTTGCCCTTCTCTTCATCTGGCAGGCTACCATTGTCACTGGGAATGGGATTTGGATCTCTGCCTACTTTTGAAAGTTTTATCTTAATAATTAGTGAAAAAGCTAAAAATTATTCTGATTCACCCAAAAATACACAAGTCTCAGATGACCAGGGATGCAGTCTTTGCTTGGGTGACTTGAAGGCTGATAATCCAGGCCTAGGGTTGTGCATGTGCTGTATTCCCAAAGCCAGGGGTTCAGAACAATGATAAATTGCTTGTTTTGTCACTGAACTATTGCCAGTTTACTCTTTGACACAATTTTTTGTCTGCATTTCTGTATTGTAGTATTCTATTGCTGACCAATTAAGAAAAACAAACAAAAAACCAAGAAGAAAACCATTCCTCACTCTGACACAGATCTCAATCTCTATGACTGTCTATTTTTTTTTTTTAAGGAAAGCAAACAAAAAATCCATTGCAAAGATATATTCATANCAAAAAACCAAGAAGAAAACCATTCCTCACTCTGACACAGATCTCAATCTCTATGACTGTCTATTTTTTTTTTTTTAAGGAAAGCAAACAAAAAATCCATTGCAAAGATATATTCATACTTTTCAGTGCAGCTATGGACCAAGTTCCTCGGTCTATTCACTCTCAGAGTTAATAATATTAAATAATTTATTTCCCACATCAGTATAATGGTGGAGGAGGAGGAAGCACAGTTTCTGTGGAGGGAGAACAAGAGGACCCTGACATGGGAAAGGCAAAATTGGGGCTAGGTGGTAGGGAGTTAAATTTATGCTGTGGTGATGGGGTGAAATAATGATGAAGGGTAAGTGGATTAGGAGGAAAATATGGGGGTGTAACATCTCTGGCAGAGGGGAGGTGTGAGATACCTCACCTGTGATCTGAGGGAGGGTGGGAAAGGAATGGAGAGTCTGGGGAGTTTCAGTAGGTTTGCATTTAAGAACTGAATTTGGGATACAGTAAGGGCTTACATTCATATGTCTGGTAGGACTAGTTACAGCCTCTGGATGCCCACTTACCCTCCTGCAAAGAGTTCATGAGTCCTAGGATAACTCAGGTTGGAAGGAACCTCAGAAAGTGCCTAACCCAACCTCCTGCTCAAAGCAGGATCAGCTTGGAGGCCATCCAGCAGAGAGGAGGGCAGACAGTGTGTATTGGCCTTTCAGCATATTGTCTCAAAGTGCCTGTTCTGGAGGAGTTAATGTCTGAACAACTGAGTGCACCTGAGGTTGTGAGTGGGAGCACAGAGGAGCTAAGGAAGAGGAGCAGAGCAGCTGGGATGGCTGTGGATTTCTCACCGAGCTCCTGGGGAACACTTTGGTGTCTGTCATTTGTCTTGCCAGCCAGAAAAGGCTACAAAGCCAGCAGGAGGCAAAACTGACAAACATCAGCCTGCATTCCCAGGGCTCCTTTCATACCCCTCCTCTCCAACCCATCTGCAACAAGACAGTCAGCTCTTGGTTTCTTTGCTTTAATCTGATTCAAACCTACCTCGAAAATTGAAGAATATGGAAGACTATCCCAAAGACAAACTTGGGAGCTTAACCCACAGAAAACTAACAAAATAAAAGTAAAACTAAAATATCAATTTCTCTTGGCCATGCTACCATAACTTGCTTAAAATTTAGTCCTGGAGGCAACAGCCAGAGTTTGTGAGGCTTCTGATCAGTCATGGATATCTTCTAGCTCTCATCAGGTCTGTGTAACTGTTCTCTGCCTAGTCTCTTAGATTTATCCCATTTCCTTTTCTGCCTCACTTGAATGCAAATGGAGCATTGGCAGCTTACCCATAGTGACAGTTGTCTTTTTTGTTCAAAGTATCTTCCAGGTCTCATTCTCCTCACCCTGGTGTTGTACATCCCCTCCTACTTCAGTTTTTTCCTCTACTCCCAGATGGTCTAATATGTGTCCTTAAAACCTCTGCTATTTTTAGATTTCTCTACAGGTCACTCTACATCATAGAGAGTATTAATTATATATAGATTCTGTTAAGCTCATGACTCTGGTGCAATACCAGCTGTCTCTGGAGACAGAGCTTGCTGCATTTGAATGCATTATTAAAGTAGATGACAGGCTGAGTGACAAGTTTCATTATCTGGCTGCATTCCAGCACCTCCATGTGCCTACTGCCAGCCTCAGAGGTTATGATCCCCCCAAGCTGACACTTGGGCATAACTCATCTTACCCCAAATTGGCTGCCAACAGTGGAATTGCATTTATGAGACCTCTGCTGAATGCAGAGAGCCCAGACATGGAGTACTCAAAACAAACAAACAACCAAAAAACAACTGTGAAAAAATCACTGAGGTATCAGTCCTTTAAGCAGCAGCTCTTTGCTGTGACAAAGACTGTCTAGATGAGTGGGCTGAGGTGGGATTTGTGAAAGCTATGAGAGCAGGGAGACAGAGCAGTAATTAATTCCTGCACTATCTTGGATGCTGCTGCTTCTTTCCTGGTTTTTGTCCCCTCTTTTTTTTTCTAAATCTAGGTAGCTCTACTATTACCAGCGTTGCCTGGATACCATCAGTGCCTTCACTCCAGCAAAGTCGTCACTGAAAAATTGAATAAAGAAAACCATATCAGGCAACTTAATTTCAATGAGGCATTTTCAGTTGAACATCCTTTTGTTGCACTTACTCATTTGCACAGATCCCCATCACCCTTGATACAGTTTAATTTTATGATTTCTGCTGTATCTGATTTTCTACTGTCTGGAAAACAGAGGCCTGATGCTGAATTGCAGTTCTCTGTTTACCTCTTGGTATGAACCTCTCTAGATTTTTGTAGAGTACATCTACTAGCTAACCACGAACTAAATTTTCCGTGAGAACAATAGAGATAATGAGGCAAAGATAGTTGTAAGAATGTTGAACTGTTATTTCAAGAATAAACCATGCTGTAGATAAGTCCAGAGCTCTTGTAGCAGCATCCCATGACTCTGTTTCAATGTGTCGCTTCACTGTCCCTCCTGAGCCGTCTTTCTTTGAAGTTTCTGAATGAATGTAATATTAGTGATGCACCTCTCACAGAGGACATTATAATCTCTTTTACATAGGAGCTATCCAGCTTCTATTTCTTCTTTTTAGAGGTAGATATTGTGTGCTGGAATAGAGCCATGTCTCCCAGTCTCACCCATCCTAAGTTCAAAGCCCTTCTTTCCTCTTTAGGCCATGTCCACTCTGAGCTGCTTACCACAAAACTTGCCCCAACCATTACTGCTGCTCGTCTTCCCACTGCTGCCATCCTGAAAAGGCAGGACTAGCAGCTGGCAGAGGTCAGGTGCAAGAGCTGAGCAAGAGAAAGTGTTCCCCAGAAAACAGGAAATCATTCCTAGGACTCACTTCCAGTTTTCTCCTTCCTCAGAGCAAGTCACTCTGAAAGACCACGGGCAGTGCTCCTGTATGGTACATGTGTGGGGTTTTCTCCCTGAGTGTCTGCAGATGTCATCACCACTTAGTTCATACTAAATTACTGTTTTTGCAGTGACTTTCCTCTTCTCAATTGTACCGCTGTTACTTTACTTGTAAGCCTCTAATACACTGAAGACTAAAGAAGCAGGAATTTATTGCTCTATGATGCAGTTTGCCTTGACCTAGTCCATACAGTGACTTGGTAGCAAAATGGGGAGGGAAACAGTAAGGCTGATCAGTGCCCAGCTTTCTTGACATTTCCACATGTGACTGAATCAGAGCAGTTTAAGCAGTGTCCCTGCGTGGGAAATAGGAAGGGTATTGCCTCTTTTCAACCACGTAAGAACCTGCTGGATATGTCTGAAATCTTACAGAAACTGAGCAGTTGCTGGTTGCAGGAATGGACTGCTGGCTGTTTATATCATGGCATGGTGCAACAACAACACCCATGAAATATGTTNATATATATATAAAAAGGTCTTTATATTTCTATTCTAGGTAGTGCATTTATTTCTGCCTTTTTCCTAAAGAAGACCATAAGAACTGCTGATATATTGGGTAAGTAAGCATTTGCTAATCTAGGCATGTGTGCTGCCATATGCTTAGCAAGCTGCCACTCTCACGCAGCCCCCCACCTTCTCACTCCCACTTTCCCAAGCAAGTGTTTCAAGGCAGATACTTTCAAAATTGGGGAAAAGTGATAAAAAGAGAGAGTTTTTAATGCATGAGGAAAAGACTGTATTCCCAAATCCTCTGCTCTTACAACCATAACTCATTCCTTATGTGTCCTTATTGCTCAAATTTATTTTAATTTTCTTTTTTTGCCTCTGAGGTTGTCTTTAGTAGTATCTTTATGAGTACAACAGAGAATTAATAAAAACAGGGAAGTTATTGAGTTACTCATTCAAAGATAAGATTTTTTTTTACTGCATAGATATTGCACAAAAGTTCAAGCTCAATTTAAAGTGATAACTTCCCTTTGGTTTTAGTTTTATCACGTCAAAGAAAAAATAATCATATTGTCAAGTGTTCAGTTGGAAAATGTGGTCCTCCCTGTAAAAGCCTGACAACTTTTTGTCTGTGTCCAAGATTTTTGCATATCAAAACTGCCCACCTTGAACACAGTAATAGTGAGAAAAAAGCACATTTCAGGGTTTGGGCTTTACACCAAGCCATCTCAACTGGGACAGTGCACCTGATGCAGGGCACCTGATATTTCTGTGGGTTCCTAGCATCTAGGCTTGATTGTCCAAACTGTAGTGAGGACAGCTGTTCTCATGAATGTGTTGGAGAGATCTGCTCAGTATCGTTCCAGGAATACTATATACGATTTATTTAGGTTTGGAATCCAAGTTTGCCAGCTCAGCTGCTATATTCAAACCCCCCCCCCCTTCACTGATCATGTTTCCCTTATGGTCTTATACACTGTGTGTTGCTTTAACTAGTGTTCAGCTGATTTATTTTATTTCTGTGAGTTTGACTTTGCAGGATGGATTTAACAATGTTGCTACATTCCATAAGAATGAGCTGTATGATGGGAAATATGGTGATGGTTTTGCAAGCACATAAATATAACACAGTTCTGCTTTTCCAAGGGAACTGTGTGATATAGCAGTGCCAACAAAACCCTCTGGATGTGCTTTGTTTTGTGTTCCTGAGCCTCGCATTCCACACCGATTTATAGGTTTACCAAGAGTTTTAAAGCATATTTGAAGAAAAATTGATTAGCTAATATCTGCCTTAATCCAATACAGTTTATGATCTTAGGATCAGCTCACTTCTATCTTGATACTTCAATGAACATCTGTGTTTGTCAGTTGGATGTCCACAAAGCAGAACTTGCAGATTTTTATTAAAAGCATAATAATGCAAGTTCGACCTTGAAAAGGGGCCCTGGCAACCTAGTGGCTGAACAGTCTATTGCAAATCATTCTTTTATAAAACAGTTCATAGATCTGCAAACACAGCAGGGAGCAGCCAGGATGCTGGCCTTAAGACAGCTTCACAAGCATTGGCACCTGTGTGTTGCTTCTGATGCTCCCAGGGCAGGTTGAAAGCTGGTGCAGATCTCCATGGCCACATTGACTTTGGGACAGTTGTGCTTATTTACACTGGTTAATGATCTAGCTGACAGCACTTGTAGAAAATTTCTCCTTTCAGTTTAGGCTAAGTTTGCATGACACACTTAGTGCCTGTGAGAAATACAAAGGATTGATTCTCCTTTGTCATACACTTGGGTTTAGAATTGACAGTATTTGAAAATGCTTTGTTGAGTTGGAACCCTAATTCACGTGGCTTTACTAACAGCTTTTTTTTTAACATTCCCAAAATTCTTTGAGTCTCTAGTAAAAATTAGAGTAGATAAGACAACAAATGCAAGGCAATCAAACTGCCGAAGTACAGATCAGCTTAAATGGAATTACATTTTCTTTTAGAAACTATTTCTAAATCAACTGAAGATCAAGTGTGACCATGATTACCAAATACCGAATTGCCAAAATAACGTGTCCTTTTCTTTAAAGCAGGAACACTGACAATAACAGGGATAAACTTATTGGTGACATTCTCTCCAAATGTACCTCAAGAGCTCACAGCAAGACAAGTGCAGAATTACTTAGTGAGCTGGCCTTTTCTAGTATATTCAGTGAGTATCTGGTTCACACTACTCCCTTAATCATAAAAACTGGGATTACTGGGCTTTTTACAGCATTATGAATTAGTAGTAGAAAAACTGCTCCTGAAGATGAATTGTGTGATTTTCATATGAGAGAGAGAAAGTCCCTCATCATCCTACTGCATCCAAGCTGAAAATATGCAGCAACAAAAGATATTTTTTAACTACATGTGAGGGGAAAGTCATAATTGTGCAGAATTAACAAGAGTGGAAAGATTTTGATGTTTGGAGAACTTGACGGAAAATCTAAATATTGGTGCTGCATATATTTCCTATGTACCTGTTCATGCCACCCTCTCTGCATGTACATCTAAGTTACAGGGCTTTTCTGGAATGTGGTGGCATTGTGCTTTAAAAAACCAGACTATTTGTGTTCTTGGTCCTGTTTTTTTTCTTTGATATCACTCTGTTTTATTCCCATGTTGTTAAGCCTGGCTGAAAAGATCTTTGGAGCTGAGATGTGAAGGGGTGGCCTGCTTCACTGGCACTTAGGTTAGTCTGAACCTGAGTTAGAATTCAAATATAAAAATACCATTTTGATTAAAGTATCTGTATACGAACTTCAAACACCACACATCTTCCTTGATGTATTCAATTAACATCAGGAACAAGACCAGAGTGGGTAGGATGAATTTCTGTCCCTCTTTTCCTCTGGAAAGCTGAAAATGTTTTCCTCCAGCTGAATGTAAAAGATGTAATATAGGAGCTTCAGAAGCAGTTACTTTTTCCCAGTAAAGGGACTCACTCAAGTTACATTCTTAGTGCTCAGGTTTTTCTTAGTAGGAATCTCATTTAGAAAGCCACTAAATAGACAGCTTAAGGACCTTAATCTTTTAGCCAAACTGCAGAGTTTACTTGCACCTAACTATCCATGAACTAGTGATTAAACACCAATTACATGCTACCATAAAAAAAAAAAAAAAAGTTGATTCTCTCTTTCAATTTGTTATGCATTTTAAACTCACTTTTCATTTTTTGTGCTCTTTAAAAGATCCTGAAAGATGGTGATACAGCTCAATGGAAGAAATAAATATTCATGCTGTATAACTCACAACACATACTTTCAATCAGGCAGTAGAGAGGCTTTTGAAGGCAATACCCAAGAGTTTTGGGGTACCCAGTAAGGGTAGCTTCAGTGTCCACAAAAGTCCGTGCAATCAGCAGAGGAAGAGGAAGGAGTTCAAAATGGGGATATCAGTGCTCTTTCTTTTCTACTGAATATCACCCTCTACCGTGCAGTTCCACTTACAGATGATAAAGCAGCCTGACATTTTAGGCACTGGTTTTAAATTGTTGATTCACCCATTTGTGTAGAGGTGGTGGAGAGACAAAACTCCCTATCCATGCCTGGTGACACCAGAAACTTCTGTGTGATACACCATTCACATTTTCTTGAAAACAACAGGTTGCTGGGAAAGGGCTTCTACTCACCTGAGGACTTTTTAAACTTAATTTCAGGAAAGGTTTTCAAAAATACAATTGAGTGGATAGGAGGACTGTGCTCTATTTTTCTTAAGAGACATTGTGAGGAGGTAGTAGGTAACCCCTGAACTTTGTTTCTCCTCTTATCTCTTTTCCCTACCAGCCAGCATCTAATTCTACATGTATAGCACAGGTTGTAGGGAAGGATGGAGCAAGTACACAGCAAATCTCCTTGTCCCGACAATATATCAAGATTTATGTGTTCCTTCTGTTCTGTGGTTTCATTTGTGTGGAGCTTCCTCTGACCAAAGAAAGGGGACAAATGAAGGGCTCCAGAAGAGACTCTGAAATGCTGCGGGAAGATCAAGATAACCATGCTGTAAACACTCTCTTTGGGCAGGGAACACGCTCTTCAAAATCGTTTGTGAAATGCCTAGTGCAGGTTAGCTGTTGAGATATAAAAAAGTGCAGCAGAAGCTGCAGAGTTTCCAGTATAAATATCCAGTGAGAAGACAGTACAGAAGTATAATGCAGTCCAACAATCTTTCTAAAAGTAGTCCCAAAGTGTGGTCTGCTGAGAAATACAAAGCTCCAATGGTACAAAATGTTCTCTGTGGGTGGTAAACCATCCCCATGTGGCACTCCACTGGTATATTCTGCAGAAGTAGCCTCTAATTCCCACAAGACAATTTTGAGTCACCTTCTGAAACTCTGCAGTAGCATAATTATGTCTGAGCAAGAATGACTATCCTAGCTTGTTTTCTTCTCTTTTGCTTATGGGCACTAGAGTCTCTACAGAAGATATAAATCATAGATGAAGCTCTTAGGTTTCCCCAAACTGAAGAGCAGTAATAATTGGGTTTTTAATATTTAATCTCTGCAAAATCAGGTTCAAAACATTTTTTCTTTTCTTTTGAAGTGCCTAGAAGACCGTCCTGTATATTCCAGAAAAGCAGCTGAGGCAGACAATGTGGTATTTTGTTCTGATGCCTTCTGGTTATGCTTAGAAACAGAGAAAACATGATTATTAAAAAATGTTGATGAGATGTGGTCTTGAGGAGACTTCAGTAGAGATTAGTTGTAATAACAAAGATGATTATAAGCAGGTGAAGTTCCTTCAATTCCTCTAAACAGAGTATGAAGTGAAGTTGATATGATCTATGCAGTTCCCATTCCTGGATTTCATATTTATCACTACCACAGCTATCAGTGATGAGAGTAAGGATTGTTTGGGTGTTCTCAGAAGACAATTTTAGGCAGCAGCTGAGGCACTCCAGGAGGGTTCCTGGCTGTGTGAGGCCCTGTTAGGAGCCATGGACTCTGTTTGCAGTGTGACTTGTCAGAGGCTCTCCCTTGTCTTCTGATTAAAGATGACCTCTAGGCGGGTCACCAAGTGGCAGAGAACCATGGAAGAATAGTTAGGCTGCTGGGCAGCACTGAGAACTAATTGTTTGGATTTCCTGCTTAGTATGTGAGACTTGATAGAGCCGAGTAAACTTAAAGAGCAGCCCTGAAAAGCAAACATCATTTATCTCCCTAGGTTTGGCCACAGGACTGCCATCTCTGGCCCTACGGCTGCTCTTGGGTTTTCCCCAGGAGGTAGAGGCAGCCACACACACCAACCTGGGCCTCCCTTCTAGAGCTGCCATCAGGGACTCCAGAGTCCGTTTGATGGTTTTGCTGGGCTGTTTCCTTTCAGATGTGTCTTCTTGATGGGTTGGTTTGCTTTTAAGCGGGAGGAGATCACAGTGGAGCTTTATGGTAGCTTTAGCAAGAGAAGAGATGATGAAACGATGAGGACCAGCAGAAGGCTGATGGGCAGAGCCAGCTGTAATGACCTGGTTCAGTCAAAGCTGGTGCTGGTAACACCAAGGGGGTTGGGCTGAGGTATCAGAGGGAGTGGAATGACAGAGCTGCTGTGATGGAATAGTTTGAAGCAGTGACCGTCCCTTGGCTAGTTTTTGGATGATTGTTCTGGCACAAAGAGTTTGAAATCTCAGTGACAGTGCTTCTCCCTGCTGTGATTGTCTAGAGGATATAAAATGAATTAATGTAGGTGTAGCTGGCTGCCTGCAGCAGGGTTGGTCTCATGGGTTTCTGCACACTCTGTGGTAACCACACCAAGGGGCTGGGAAGGTTCTCAGGTTTGCACTGGTGAGGGAAGCAGATCTCACAGTGCTATTTTACCTGGTGCCACGGCCCAGTCCCAGTCACACCATCCTCTGTACCAGTCCTGAACTGGTGTGTCATGGAAGAGGATACCTAGGACATCTCTGGGACTCCTTGCTTAATGTGGGTACCTTTCTGAGTGGGGAATATTTACTTAACACAGATTTCTTCTGTTCTGTTACCAATGGCTCATTGTTAGAATAGCAGATGAAGGTAGCTGGTGGCTGTTGTAGCCTGATAATGTGATATTCCCCTCTGGCCCTAAGATGTGTTTGCCAGTGGCACAAAAAGCAAAGCTGCCACCTTTACTTGTCCTCTCAAATCTCCTCAAAACCCTGTCATAGTTTTCAACAGGGAGGCCAAGGTGAACTCACCTGTCTGCAGATCTTGACTTTTCTTGTGCCTTGGTTCCTGATTTAGACTTACCCAGTGTTGCACTGTTGAATAAAGCTGGAGAGGCTGGCCAAGTTTCTTACTGTGGGACTGAGGCAAAAGCCTCTTTTCCACTGCTGGTGGCCCAGCATTCATCTCTGGGTGCAAGCCTGGTGGGGAGAGACATCAATCTGGAGGAAGATGAGACCAGCACTTTCACAAGAGATTGCAAAGATTATTCAATTAGGATTAGCCTGGCAATCCAGAAATGTTTTGGGGTGTTTGTTTGTTTTTTTTTTTTTTTTTTTTTTTTTTTTTTAACAGACAGCCAAATGCTTTATTCTATTCAGCACATTTAAAAACAAACAAACACCAACGAAACACCCCCTCCCCCTAAAAACTTTGTTGTTTTGGTTTTTCTAATCTTGTGAGAAGTATTTGACATTTTTTCAAAGAAAGGTGGTATAAAATCCAAATTAGTGTTCTTCATGTTTCAAAATGCAATTGTCTCTTTGTTGTCTTTGGCACCAAGGGATCCACATGAAGGTAAATAAAAATTGAATTAAAGTAAAATTGTATTCTGTTAGTATTTTTAAACACTACTGAACTGGGGAGGGTATAAGTGTGGCAGAGAATTTTAGTAACTGGGCAGAGCTGACAGCTTTCTTGCTGCAGTCACTCTCCAAAATGAGAAATAGGCTACTTACATTACATAATCATCACTAGTTACTGTTTAGTTGCATCTCTGGAAATTTCATCAGCACAACACCCTGGTACTCTTGAGTCTAGTAGTGCCTTACGATGGTTGTTGGTTTAAGAGTGAAGTGGCATTATAAAACATAAAATAGTATGCTGGTGACAAAATCAAGGATATTAACAGGTGTTTCTATGATTTGCTTTGTTGGCAAAAAAATAACAATAATGAGATTCAGTAATGATGAAAATCTCATTTTCTGTCTTATTTCCCCCATTTGATTAGTTTCTGACATGCTTGAATGAACTTCTCTATGTTCATGCTGTCTCTAAGGCTACCAGGCTTCTGAGCAGCCCTTAGTGCAGAAGTGAATCACTCCTGCTTTCTTAAGCCTTCTGGGCTTCACAGGAGCTTTGTGGCCCTTGCACTTGCTGTTTCCTTTAGGCATTGAGGGATATTTGGGCGACCCCTTTGGGTAGGAGGCAAAATACCCATGCTTTTGAGATGGCAAGCGTTACTGAGGGAATCTGCAGAGACACATTAACAGCAAGTCAGCAAATTTAACTGTGATTTAGCTGTCACATGTTATTGAAGGAGCAAAACTGGAACATGCATGGTGTAGGTGAAGCCCCTTCAGCATCTCAGCATATCCAATAGTGTGGTCTGCTACTGTGTCATTGAACTTTTCAAGGTAAGCTCCTGGCAGGTACCTGTGATTTGAGAACTACCCTATGAAATAAATGCTTTCCTCCTTATGATATATGGCAGAAAATTAGGACGAAGTTTTGAGGGGAGTTTTTAGTAGGAATGGTGAGAAGGGCAAAGAGGATAGCAGAAATAAGCTTGCACATCACAAAGAGTGAGTGACCTTAGGAATACTACAGCTAAAAGGAAAGATTTCTCTTTCTTTAGCTAGGTGCTTTACTCCATAGGAATTATAGACAGAGTTTCTGTAAGGATTAATACTGATAAATATTGGTACCTTTGCTGTCACATTAAAAAAAAGTCTTCTCAACATTACCAGTGACAAAATATAGATAGCAGTGCAAAAAGAAAAGCTGAAGATATAAGAAATGCTCAAAGTTTAACTTTTGCTATAATAGGAAAGACAAATGACAGCAGTTGTTTGATAGCTCAGTCAGCTGTCAATAGTTATTTTTTAGCAGAAGATATTTTATAAAGCCATTCTTTGCTTTGAACAGGCAGAGCAGCAAAAATGAATGTGACACCTCAAAGACTTTGAATTAAACATTTATTACATATATATTACATATATGATATTTGTTTCACAGCTCTAACTTTCTTTTTTTATTTTCAGATTTTAGAAATTATAATATTTTGCATTCTCCTCTATTTTTACAAAAGAAAGGCTGTGAAACACATCGTGGTTTTGTTAATGATGGTAGCAGTACTGGGTAAGAGCATAATATTCACTTTAATGTTCCTGTCTGTTACTTGGTAATTCCTTGCCACTCCATCTCTCCAGATAGTTTAGGTCAGAGCCATTTCCAAGCAGTATGCTGAAGGAGAATCATTGAAACATTTCTCATTATTTTTACTGGGGTCTCCTTTTGAAAAGAAAAGCTGATTATGAAACATAGTTTCTATGCTTACTATTGGGACTATTTCTTTTTACAGATACCCTCAAATTAATATGCTATGTGCAATAGTATTCCAAAACTTAAAAAATAACACTTTAGGTTTAGATCCTGGGAAAGTGGACTATTTGTTTTGGAGAGCAGGCTGTGAAAATTAGTTCTCTAAAACAGAGCAGCTGAAGACCTTGTAAGTGCTCTGTAAAGAAACACAGTGATATGCTGTGACTGTACAACAACTTCATTATCTATGACTATTTGCATATGCAACATTTCATATTTTACCACTTTTCCTGAAGAAGAACAAGAACTCAGTGGGCCACTGAAGTTTGTTTTCTATCATTGTCACCACAATCAATAACCAGGGAAATACGGGAGATCATTTTATCAGCAGCTTTCAATAAAGTTAAACTTGAATCAGTTTTGAGAAATGTCAGGAGGTCATCTCTAAAGCTCCTATGCTTGCATGCTTATATCAAAAATTTTCACCACCCCAGGTGACAAATTCTCCTGTCCTTGTCTTGTCATTTCTCCATGAAACCCTCATGGGACACCACAAGTCTTTGGTTGAAGTGAAGGGTGCTTGACCTACGCCATTGAAGTCAAAGGTTATTTTTTCACTGAGTTCAGTGGGTACATGCATCAGTCTGCAAAGTCTTCTAATGGAGATGACCATTAGGGTTTTGATAAAATAGAATTTCACTGAAGTTTGCCAGGTACAAAATATGGACATTCAGAGTGTTCATCTGAATGTGAAAAACCCTCACAGATTTATTAACTCCCTTCCTTCAGATCTCTGAGTGGTGTCTTACTCAGCTGAAGAGCTCAGACTTTCAGAACAACTTTTTGGGGACACTCTTCCCAGGTGGGTTTCCCAGTGCTAGGAACATTAGGATCTGTAGCTCTGCAGAAGCACTGAAGGATTTCCATGCTCCCTGCATGAGGCAGAGATGGAAGAGCCCCCAGAGCCTTAAGAATATCTGCTCTTGGTTTGGAGGAGGGAAGTGAGTGTGGCTGTCCCCCAGCTCCTAGCACAGAGCCTTGGAGCTTTGGCAAAGCTCTCCTGAGCTGCTCTGCAGCTTCCAACACAGCCATGAGGAGTGTGAAGCCACTGTGCACTCCTGAGCAAAGGCCCAGCCTCCTTCTGCATTACTGGGAGCTTGAAGATTTCCAGATGTGTTCCTGCAGATCTCTGCTGCAGTTCTGGGCAGGCCCCCATGATGGTGCCCCTACCAAGCCCTTGGAGACCTGGGCAGTTGCTCTGTACAGCCCTGGTGGCTCTGCCTCACATCCTGCCAGCCCCGTGCTGCTGCTGCTGCTGCTGCTGCTGCTGCTGCCGTGAATGGGACAGGCAGAGCTGCTGAAGGGCAGCAAGGCTGCAAACCTGTGCCCTGGCAGGCACTAACTGCAGGTCAGTGGCTCTGCCCACAGTCAACCAAAAATATATTTTCAGCTGGCAGTAGCTGCTGAGGTTTTTGTGAGCATATGCAGCCTGAGGAAAAAATGTGTCATTATTTCTGCTGTGTTAAAAAAGACACCAACAAACAAATCATGGTTCATGGGAACTTCTGAAATGCTGACATTTCCCTTGAGCATGAAACCCAGAACCCCACCTGATTCTGGTTCCTGCAGCTGCCCTGCAGCCTGGCAATCCCCACAAATCTACACTTAGAGCACTCTGCTTGGTGTCTGACCTTTCTGCTGAATGAAGTGATGGAGGAGCTGGAACATTGCCCATTACTTTGCTCCCAGCTGTGTGACACAGGCACTAGCCTTGGAAGGCTCTACTTGCTGAAGGGTTGGGTGCTCATGGAAGGTAATGTATTCCTGGTGGAGTGTTCATACAGATGTAAATTAAATGTAGAAAGGTTTCTTTACAGAGAGGGCAGCCTTGTGCTTCACTGGATATGCAAGCTGCTTTCACCGTCGAGAAATTACACAGATGATCACAGAATTTGATAAAGTTTTTCTTAGTACAACTCTGCAAATTCATTTGGTGAGAATCATCTTACCTCATGTCTATACTCAGTTATCATAAGTTTGAGGGGAAACATTTCAGATTATAGTGGGATTTCAGAGTTTTCTGCCCTAACAGCTGGGAAGTGACATCGTTTGCACACTAGCCAAGAGAGGAGGTCATTCTAACAGAGAAAATAACTTTCTAGATTTGACACTTGTTTCAGAGTTACTTTAATGAAAAAGATCATTCCACTTCTCAAAGAATATAAACCAACCAACCAACCAACCCCCTGGTGCTTTCATTTCTGTCTTGTTAAAATTATAAGGCGTGGAAAACGCCCTTTCATCAGAAAAAATATTTAGCAATCTTTACCCTTAGCAGGAGAATTCAAAATCCTCATTTTTACCTGTAAATGTTCTTTTAAAATAATAACTTCCCTACGTTAGAGTGAAAATCTCAATTTTTACAGGCATGTCTTGTTGGGGCTTGGGTGTATTTTTGACTTTGTGTCATAGCATTTGCACCACTGCAGGCCAGCGTTTGACCTCCACTCAGTTTTACAGCTGTGTTTGTTAAACCACTTCACCTGTTTCCATTGCAGAGAAAGAGGTGAATTGCTTGGTGGAAAGGTTGTCATGAAAACAGTGATTTTCATGGTGATGAACAGGATCATCACAGGATGTATTCAACTCTTAAACTCCCCCTGAGGTTTTGGACTTTCTATAAGAAAAATGCTTGCAATAAAACCCACAGACCTACATTCATTCTTCTTCCCCCTCCTTTTCTCCCAACCCTTGGCCTGAGCCTTTTGCACAGTGCAGGTCTCCGTGCAAATCTGAATGTTACTGGAGGATGAATCAGACCACTGAAATCCAATACTCCTCAGCTCTGCACCAGGGTGGAACTGGGTGGTTCCTCCAGCTGGAGGATGGTGCTCCTGACAATTGAATACCTTTCTTCAAGAATCATCTCTGCAGCCTGACTCTTGAAATTTTTAGGGTTTTTTGAATTTGTTACATTTTATTTGCAATAATCACAGAGTTCTTGGGTTAGCTTCTGCAAACCAAGAGCTCCAAAAGGAAATCTGAAGTAACTCTTAGCTAAACTCTCAGCCCCTTTTCTAAAAAATTATCTTGCAAAACCTCTCTGAATTGGCAACATGTATTAAAGCCATTGCCTGCTGTCTGAAATTTGTTTGTGGTGATGCAATGATAGTGATTAAGTCGATTGACAACACACTACTGAAATTCTCTTTCTGTGGGATAAATCCAGTGAATGGTCTTAAGAGCCTGGCCACTGAACTGAAGTGCAGACCGCTGTGTTGTTTGTCTGCTCTTCATATATATATAACCCATGGGAAGAGTTAGGTACTTTGGGGTGTGATCCCAGAAAGTCAATTTTGTCCAGCTCCTGTTTCAGAACAGAGATCCTGAGGGTGATGAGTTATTTGAGGCTGCCAGTGGCACATGCAGGCTGCTATAAAGAGGCATCTTAACTGCTTTGAAAAGATAACCAGACCCCTCTGATGTCTCCTGAATACTGTAACATGGGCTCCAAGTTAGCAGTTGGAGCTAAATAAAGTATGTGTGGAAGATGTGGAGGCTGTTGTACCATCTTCAACTGGAAATCCAGTGTGCTACAAGAACTTAAATGCAAAACACAAAGCATAATTGGATCTAAGGCCACTGAGCTTAGACAGTAGCTTAACATGCATTTATAAAATCATACACTTGGTTTAAGTGCCCAAATCCTTCCTCAGTCTTATTTTAAGTGATCAGACCTGTGGCTCTGACCTGAATCCTTGTCCTCCCTCACTGATGCACGGAGGTCACTGCTAATCTGAATCCTGCCCTGCTAATCTCTTCCTTTGCCTTCCAGCATCACTGACTGTCATTGCTGTTAAGGCTGTGTCCAGCATGATAGCACTTTCTGTGAAGGGGAAAATGCAGCTAACTTACTCTGTTTTCTATATCATGATTGTTTTAATGGCAACTTCTTGTGCTTTCCAAATCAAGTAAGTGAGATTCTACTTACCTACTAACCTTCATACGTATTTTATCTGACAGTTTTGTTTGGTACTGATAATGTTCCAGATACAAGTTGCATTTTAAGGCAAAAAATTCCTGGCATAGCCTTGACAGATGCATGAATTGCCTCCAGCTGGTTGTATTGTTTATTTAAGCTTTATTTCTTAGTTTATAATTGATTGTTATGGACACCACCTCCTCTCAATATCCCCTTAAACAAGGTCTTCCCAAATTTACTTGCCTAGTTTTGGCACAGGTCTTAACACACTAAGTGAAGTTTATGTTTGTGTAGTCATTTGGGGGTTACTTTTAGAAACCTTTATTGCTGAATAATCAAATGGCCGTGTTTATCCTAATTACTCATGTCTGTTCCCCAGCTTTATGGCCCCAGTCAGACTGAAGAAGAGAGTTTATCCCAACTTTCTCCCTGGCTCTGTTAAATCTGCATGTTGGCACTCTGCTATCCAGTATGACTGTACCTTTCAAGTTTCCCCTGCAGGCCTCTGGTCTGTGAAGTGATTGGTTTCTGCTGCCTTTGCAGGTTGCTGGGGGTGGCAGCACGGTAGAATACGTCTTGCAGCTGAACAGAGTCTGTTCTCTTTCTGCCTGTCCCTCTGCTTCTGGTGCTGATAGCAGCCTTCAGTAATCTCATCTAGACTGCTCCAGTATGAGCCTGTGTAGTTAGCTGCATGATTATTTTCCGGTGGAAAAGCCAGCCCAGCGTTCTCATGGCAGAACATACCATTCCCATGTGGAATCAGAAAGTCCATGCATTATTATGCACTGACTCTCCATGGCTGACTCAGGAGCTCCCCTGTAACAGATTATAAAGTGATTTACATCCAGCTTGTCTATGCTGGGAGAACAGATCTGGGCATTTAAAATAGGAAATAAGAGCTTGGTAAATAAGAAGCTGCTGACTTAACCTCTCCATCTCGTAATTTTTACTTTTCTTTCTTTCTTTCTTTCTTTTGATGGCCAAAATTAATGCAGAAGTGGAATGTACCCATTTCATTCCCTGGGCTCAGTGTCCCTTTCTCTTTACTATTTTGGATGCATTTTTTAACAGGGACAGTGCCGTCACTCTAAATTTTTTATTTTATTTGCTTCCTCTCTTATTTTATTTGACTGTCATTCATTAGCTCAGAACAGCCTGTGCTGCAACAATCTCCTGGATCCAATGTTGGGCCTTGCTATCGCTGTTTCAGTCCCTGTGACAAAGTTTGTTGCAAATGGGAGAAAATAATGAGGTGTTTTCAATGACTTCAAAATCCTGACTATCCTGTGGATATGTAGGATTTCTTTATTTTTAAAGCACCATGGAGACTGTTCAACAGTTGCTAAAATAACCACGCAATTATTTTAATGGCTAAAACAGATCCAAGCTTGGATTTTTACTGTGCACGTATATTGCACCAGTGAAATGTTCAAGTGGGGTTCTTTTTACAGGCTTGAATATACTTTGCAGACTCCTGATTTTTCTCTCTGAAATGACCATTCACATAACAGAATATCTACAGGTGCATCCACAATTTCAGCTCATGATTCATCACTCTATGGGTGAATGCTGATGGCTGTGGTCTCTGTACATGTGGGTTAATTGCTTTGCCTTTCTGCAGGTTGTGCAGGCTGCTCCACAGCCAATGTCTCAGTCCTGCAAGTCTGTGTGCAGTGTGTGCTCCTCTGGTCCTGCACACTCTTCCTCATGATTCTGATGAGGGTTTGTGTTGTCTTTCTGAAGAGCAAGACAGAGAGTTTCCAACCCAAGGAGAACAAGCTTGAAGCCCCCCTCCTTGACTTTCCCCACAGGACAGAGTGTTTCTGGGGTGTGATTGCATGGATAAACATACAAATAGGTGTTTCAACCAAACTGGATTGAGCACAAGCAGCAGTGCAGGCTTCAGCAAAGTGAAACTGCTCCTATGAGCACACGTGTTCATGTCCATGATGCCAATATACCCTCACACAACCTGTTTGAATTAGAGCAACTTGTCCCTGGCTGCTTGCAGGCAGCACTGCTTCCAAGAACCAATGCAGATCATAAGCAATAATACCCTAGCATTCCTCCCTTATCTGTGGCAGACAAAAATTTTCCAGCAATGCTTCAAAAATATGTCCATCGACAACTTATGGCCAAAAGAATCCACGTCAACCTTCTTGCTTTCACCTATTCGTTTGTACTCTGCAGAGTCAAAACCAGAAAGTAAATTCACTATGTGTATGCTATCCAGGGCTACTGCTAATGTGGTAAGAAATGGTCACACTTATTGTTAAACTGACAAGAAGTGGCTTAACCTGACTTAAAGTGCAAGGAACCTCCTGTAGGCATGAGATGCAATAATGCTTATCTTGCAGGTTCTTGAATCAAGCAATGCATCTGTATGAAGCAACAGCAGTTGTTCCCATTAATTATGTGTTCTTCACCACCAGTGCCATCATTTCAGGTTTGTTTCTGACCTTTGTCCTCTACAGAGAGATTTTCTAAATATCAGGTTTTCAAGAATAGGAGCTCTGTGAATAGGAACCCAAACCAGTCATATTAATTTTCACAGAAAGAAGTTTTTCCTAAGTCATAGGTGTTTATTTTCTGAAAAATAAATAAGTTCACAACTTCTGAAACAAAATAAATGGCAGGGGTGTTAGAGCTAGATAATCTTTAAGGTCCATCCCAACCCAAATTATTCTATAATTCTATAAAAAATAATCAAATTCTAACCTTTCCAAAATAGATATTTATGACTTACTGTACCTTGCTGGCTTACTAGAAGTACCTGCATTTATCCTAGCCTCATACTGACATCCAGTAAATGCATTTACCATGTGCACACCAGTCTCTCCCTATAGGAACTGGTAGAGTAATTTTAACAGCCTGGCAAACTACTCAAATGACAACCAGCTGTGCTTCATAGTAGTTAGTGTATATTCCATTTCAGAAGGTGGAATTCTGGGTTAAGTGAAGGAAATAAAATGACTACAAAAACTTTTTAAGCATTTAACATTTTATTCTGGGTGAGAACTTTGAACTCAGCATTGTTAAAGAGGGACTGCAAATCTTGGAAATGGTGTGCAGTGTAAGAACATGAGCTGGGAGGACGACTAAGATGCTGTATCAGCAATGAGCCAAAATGATCATGTTGTTAGAACATTTATGACTCATTTTAACACACGCTGGGGGCTTTCCTGTCATTGCTGTGCAGGAGTTTCTCATGCAGAGCTGCCATTAATGAGAAGGGGAGTTAGCTTCACGCACAGATTGCCTCAGCACCTGTGTTAGAAGAGACCTACACTTTGTGACCAAGAGGAAACTTGTGCCAAAAGGGGGTTGTGGTCCTGTGACCATATGGGGAATTTGGCCTGGTGCCTCCTTAAAAGATAACTACCTATTCAGGAATGGCTTAATAGCTTTGAGAGTGGATACACATGCATTTGCACCAGGTTAGTTAAACCAGTGCAGGGCTTAGAGGAACAAACTCTGCTGAATTTTGCTGGGGTGCTTGTAGAAGGTACCTTGTCTCATGAGTCCCCCATCCCCGGTTACAGCCTTTGGAGACACAGTCACACTTCTGCTGCACTGGGTCCCCCTCTGGTGTTTCTAAGCAGAGCTGTGCTCATCAGTGGTTTAAAGCTAATATACTTGGCTGTTAATAGGGGCAGCTGAGATCCAGATACACATCTGCTTCTGTCACCTCCACTACAGAGGTGCTAATTCCTGGAAGAGGGGTGACCAGAAAGAGCTAGTGATCCCTTCAGCCAGAAAGATTTGGCAAACCTGGCTGCTGGAGCCCTTCACTTGGTGTAAACATCAGGGACACAGTTAGTTATTGAAAATCTGTTCCCAATTGGAGTTAAGATGTCCACATGGTCTGTTGGAGTAGCTTAACGGAGTCCATGAAGAACCTCTTAGCTGTATTGGTATGCCTCTGCTTGTGAATAAGACCTCGAGTTTGACCTGCATAGAAATTGCTGCTGACAATGCAAAAGATACGTGCATCTGTGCAATTACTAACCCAGCACATGTTCCAACCTGATTGCCTAAATCTTCCCCAGTCCTATGCAGTGTCTTGAGAAAGCCTAGGTTATGGAATATAGGACATAAAGTGAACACACCACAATGTGTATTAATGCCTTCTTTAGGATTTTTTTGCTCCGTCTAAGCATGACACTTCTCCTGACCCTCCCAGCTGTAATTCATATCACTTGGAAGCCAGTCAAGATCTGCAATTCTTGTTTCTGTCACATTCCAGGGGTCATATTTTATCAGGAATTCCAAAGTGCAGCTTTACTGAACGTGTTCATGTTTCTGTTCGGGTAAGTGTATCAGCCTAAAATCTGCACTGAGGTTTGTACTGAAACAGCATTGCCTCGTGGAATCTCTTCTTTTCTCAGTAAGAAGAAACCCGCCTTGTTATTGAAGTATTATGGAATAGCCATTATAGTAGGATAAAAAAAACATTAAAGGAAAGATTGATGTCTGTGCTTTGGGAGTTTGGAGGCCTGGTTTTGAATCCAAATATGTAAAAATGTGAGACACTTGTGAACTACTAATCTCATGATGGAATGAAAAACCAGCATCATGTGTTCCTCGAGCAGGAAGGAGAAGTCACTGCTCTCCACCAAATATCAAATTATAAGGGGTGCTTTTACAGCTGTGAGGCATCTCCTCCCATGTTACCTTCCCCTGGTGTGTCTGGCTGGTCTTTGCTGCCTCTAGGCATGGGCAGTTATATGAGCTGCTTGCCTACAAGGCAGTACTGTAATAACTCTCTCCCATCTTCCTGTGTCCAGAAAGACACAGTGTGCCTGTGGAAAAATTCAGAGCATGCTGAATGATTTTTTTAAGGATGGCCTAGATGTTGTGAGAGAAGAAACCTTCTGCTGGCTATCAGCACCGCAGCAACTTTTGGGTGAGGTGACTATTATAATAATGGGCACAAAATGTTTAAAAGGTCTCCTAGAACTGCTGGAGGTGTCTTGCCACAGTGCTGTCAAGTAAATGGAGCTGACAGCTGCAGACATCTTCATCTTCTGCAGCTGGACTGGAGTAGGTGCACACAGCCACTATCTTGTCTGACTGCTGGAAAAGAGACAAAAATGGAGATGAGCAACCATGTACTTGGCAGATAGGAGCTAGGGGCTGTGTGTCCAACACCCAGTGGATAGAAGATGTGTCCAACCACAGCAGTTTTTCATTGCTCCTGGCTTACAGCCTGCCCCTGAGGCACACAATCACATGAGAGAAACAACAGAGATGTTGATTGTCCGCAGCTAGACTGAGCTGTTAATGAAATTGCACATGCTAGAATGCTAGCTTGGATGCTCTGTGAAGATTTGCTCAGGGATTCAAGTGTTGTGGTCTCACACTCACAGGCATCTGATTAGGTATATATTGCTGGAAGTGTAATTTTGGCTGTGGAGCCTTTGGAACTGATAATAAAGCTTCAGGAGGCAAAAACCAGACTGAAAAAAGCCCAAAATAAATTTACAGAGCTGCCAGGAAGAAGTGTTTCTTTATAAACTCAGCAACTTGGGCTTGGAAGTCCTTGAAAAAGTAAAATGGAAAGAAATTCTCCTCTCAGATGCAGTGAACTGTTTCTAATGATGCTGTGCCACTGTTATTTTGCAGGTGTCTCCTATCTTTCCTTGGTGTGATTATAATTGCAAGAAATAAAAAAGAGGAGCATTTACAAGTTCATTTTATTGACTGTGGACATATTCCTGGTAAGTAGGGCTTTTTTTCTGTCTCTGTTTAAATGAGGTATCAGATAATGGGATGACCTAGGAGAATTGAGTCAAAAATGTGCTCTAGTCATATTTAATAAATATACTGTTCCCTTAATTTATTTTCGTGTTCCCAACAGATTTTTCAGGGAATTTTTCTTCGTTTTTCCAAGGTATTGTTACAACCAGTCAAATGAAAACAATGATTACTGGAGCAAAGAATGTTTAGATGATGGATTGGTGGGGAATTTGTTTCATTAAAATTCTTCAGAGTTGTTGTTTTTTCCTTCTCTCACCACATTTTTAGGACAAAAACTGACAGGCAAAATACAACCAGATTCTCACAGTTCCTGCTATGGCACACTGAATAAGGAAGATGACTCGGTGAAAAGGCAAAGCTGAAAGAAGAAAGCACTTTACATGCCATTTAACAGGAGGAACACCACTGGAACAAGGATCAGTAGCACCTTTTTATTGAACCTATTCAAGTATACATTGAACTCCTGTATGTTGATGAGTCATAGTATTATTTAATCCTAATTATTTTATCCCATGATTGTACCAAATGTGTTCTAAAGATACAGGACGTCTTAACAAAAACCAAATAACCATTAATGAAATGGAATGTTCTCCTAGTATCAATGCCTTTTGAGGACATTTTTAGAGTTTTAATTGCTCTTAAATACAATAAGCACGGAACATGATTATAAAAATTCCCTTCTGGAAGCCCTCAGATCTGTGTAAATGTTTAAAGACAAAGGTGAGAAATGAGAATTTTCGTAAGTGATTTCAAAGTATTCTGCTACATGACCCAACCCCTTTAAACCTGTTCCTTCCTGTTCAGGAGTCAAAACTGTGAGCATATATGCAGTAGACACAAATAGGTACAGAACAATAATTTTGTATAGTGTGTAGAGGAACAATCCTAATTATCTCCTACCATCAGACTAATTCTCGTATCTCCCAAGGAGATCAGTACTTGTGTGAGGAGCAGGAAGATGGTATTTGCCATAAACACAGGCACGTGGGCACACACACGCATTTGAGGTGCCTGGCCAAGGCATTTTACATCCTTCCAGAGGAGTCCTGTGCACTGGGCTGGACTGGGCTGGGCTCTACCATCTGTTAGCACAGTCTCATCTGAACTTTAGCTTCTGTTTTCAGCAAAAGAAGGTTTTAGTGAAGAAAATGCAACTTCAGAGGAAGTGGGGTAGCCAGGGTCCCTCTCTTGGTATGTCTTGGAAAAATATCCCTAAAAATGAAAAGTAGGACAACTCCTGTTACCACTGGTAATTCTGCATGAAGAAAGGCTGTAAAAAACAGGACCACAAAGAGTCGTGGTAACTGTACAATTTCCCCTTCATTAAATGGTGGTGTCTCCACACTGATTTGAAGAGCCAGCAGTGATGGGAACCATGGCAGTACAGACTTTGTGTTCAGATTTGGGACATCTTGATGTCTCTCAGTCCCAGTGTCCCATCAAAAAAGACTCTTCTGGGCATTCATCATGGGTGCACTTATCCCTGCCTGGTAGTACTGATCCACCTCAGGCAGTACAGTGGGAGTTGTTCACATCCTCTGCATAAACAAGGGAAAGTGCTCTTGGAAAATGTTTGTGCCTTGTTTTAGGATTGAATTAATCTGCAGTAATGGGACTGTGTGCATTTTTGTTTCAGGCCTCTTTTTTTTCTCAAATAATTTTTTATTTAGTTTTAAGATAGGTAGACCTGAAGAGCCATAATACAGTTTCGTTTCAAATGCTGCAAAGCATACACAGAGCTGCAGCATTTTGTGGGCAGCAATGTCCCAGGAACTATGGGATTTGGGGACTAGTGAATTTGTTTTTCAATATGGGATTTTTCCAGCTGACACAGGACAAGACTGTGTCTGCACCTTACTTGTACCAACTGCTTGGCTTGGCCTTCCTTTCCTGCCTTACATCTTGAGTTCAAGTTTCTAAAGTTTTCTAAAATAAAAAAAAAGCACATGGCTTTCATGAGCTTTCTCCAAGGAGTAAGAGCATGCCTCTCTCTTTCTTTTGCAAGTCAAATTTAAGCTGCTTTCTAAGTCTCAAGTGAGAGTATGTGTTAAAGATGGAAATAAGAGACCTACAGGTTTTCATTCTGTGACCTGGGAAACAAATGGGTGAAAGGATTTGGTATTGTTGCTTTTTTAAATGATTGGCCTTGGGCAACTTTCCGAAATCTGTTTCCATGGCTCAGAAGGGCTGCAGGAGGTAATAAAGGTTACTAGGTAGAGGATTTTCTCTTTAAAGCAAGAAATAAAATGTAAAAATCTGTGGCAAAAGTTATTATTTATTTTAAATTACTATATTTCTTCTTGAACAATGTTTTGTTGGGGTTTTTTTCCTATGGGTTTATTAAAACTTATAAGGGTTAAAATGTTTTATTTTAATTTTAGTGTATTTCAAAATAATTTGTGGACCAAAACAAAATTATGTGCAATTAAAAGCTGTGATTTGATGTGATCTTTGAGATGTTAATATTTTCCAACTAATTATTCTATTACAGGATTGGAAAAACTCAGTGATGAGAATTCATTACTGATCTGCCAAAAACCAGGCATGACTTTTTTCAAGAATCATTTTCTAATCAATGTTACTTTCAGATTAGGTTAGATGTAGGTTGCAAACACCACAGACAAAAGCCTGCTAGAAGAAAAGCCTTTGCACTGGAATAAAAAAACATCTCTGGAGCCCTTCTCTTTAATAATGAGTTATTTTCTGCAGTGGTTTTCCTGACATCATAAAGGTGGGCCAGATAATAAGCTGCAAAACTTGTGCCTGCAGACTGAAGTTTCCTGAACAGATCCTCCATGGGATCTGCAGAAATCAAACCAGGAGAAGGTGTGGTAGGCAGGCAGTGTCTCATGTGGTCCCTCAGCCTCCAGCTTGGGATTTTTTGACAGACCAGGACCAGCAGGACTCATTTAGTGCTTGTTCCACTGCTGGTCACGCTGCAGCAGGAGATGAAGTATTAACTGGCCATGGGCCTGGAAATGGGAGCTCTGGAGCAGAGTGAGACTGTTTAGTTTTTGCTGTAAAATATTAGGATGCATTTATCAACAGTTTCAGCTGGCAAAAAACAAATGAAGTTTGGACTGGATTTGTCTGTTTGCCCCTGGGAGGGGCCTGGTGTTCACCTGGCAGGCTGATTGCCTGCTACTCGCTCCAGCCCGGCTTTTGGCAGACTTATGTTTTGGGTGTAAGGGCACTGGTCACCTAAAACCAAAGGAAAGAGGCTGAATTTTATAAGGGTTTGGGTTTCCGTGCTTTGGAGCTGTGATTTCATGCACCTGGCAAGCTGCTTGAATGGATCAGCACTGCCACTTTTTCCCAGCTGTGAGGTCCTGTGGCTTCCTGTGTCCAGTTCAGCTCACCCATCCTGCAGAAAGCATCTGCATCCTTCTCCTTGCTGGGGTGGCTCTCTGAACCAACCAGGCTGACTGGAGCAGGCTGACTGGAGTCCTGGTGGGACTGAGGTGAAAAGGGGGAGAGGGAGTGAGACCTCTCTTGCTTCAGGGGAACTGTGATATTATCTCTCTCCTTCTGAGGAGATTCTCTATATAGCAAGCATTCTGAGATCACTCTTCTTGTAAAACCATGCCCCAAATGCAGCTGAGAGCCTCTTGAAGCTCTTTTAAGTGCCAGACTCACTGGCTTGTGTATAATGAGTGATGAGTGACCCAGGTGGGACTGGGATAAGGAGCTTGTGGCAACCAGCAGTGTCCCAAGGTCAGCTAAAAGACCGGACACGTGTCTAACTATAAATGTTTCTAAGGACTAATTATTTTTTTTTCAGAGACTGTTTGCTATAAGGTGTATAAACAGTGCTGGAAGAATGGACTGAAAAATCTTCTATACTCAAAATATTCTCACCTTTGCAATCCCTCCTTCCAGCCCTCTTTATACAGGATCGATGGTTGCTTGCAGAGAAAAATTCTCCCTTTAACAGCAGTGGGGTGCAGATGATTAGACTGAGCTGTCTGTCAGTATGCCCTTTTGTTAGTGTCCTCCAAGGCTTGACATTTATCTTGTTCAAATTTGTTTGTTCATTCCTTCTGCAGAAATCAGCTAGACTGTTTTAGCAACTAGCTGAAAGGAGATAGAGGCTAAATACCATAATTTTTATTGGAGAGCCTAGCTGGAATATTTACAAACTGAGGCCACTTCAGGAGCAAAATACAGAGAAATGTTTAGTGCTCTCAGTTCTCAGGAGTTTGAGAGATCCTGAGTTTGCAATATATTTGGGGTCTGGGATAGAGTTGGGGCTATCAGTGAATAAATAGTGATTTCATATAATTTTGTTGTGGTTTTAGTTTGGGTTTTGTTATTTTATTTATTTCCCAATGATTTGGGAGTGGAGCATGACTGTTCTCTGCGTAGAGAAGCAGAGAGGAAATACGACATTCCCTTGGCAGATGGGAGACATTTCAACCTTTTGAAGCTGGGAAATTTGTAGAGGCATCTCCCAAGCACCTGGCTGATGTAACCCTTTAGTAGTAACATAAAAAGAGGCAGCACTGGCAAATAGATCACTACATATTAAGCACTCCTGACCATGTAGGAAGGATCCTTGTCCTCCTGCCATGTGTTAAATCTCTTCAGAACACATGTAGCCAATCTGGCCCCTGAGGCTGCACATGGACATATTTTTAAGACATGCTAAATGGGATGCCTTGAGCATTGTATCAATGCCTCTTGGGCATGCACTGTATTTCATAGAGTTCTTGCTGTGTCTCCACTAGAGGGAAATTAGACTGTGTGATAGCTATGCAACACAGGATTGCTCTGATAAAACGATAGAGTGCTGCTGGATATTCTCATGACCTGGGAAGTGTTTATAGAGAGTGCCCAACAAGAAAGTTGTGTAAATCTGCAGTGTTGGATTACATTCCCTTTACTTTCTGATTACCACTAGAGTAAGCATGGACAGTTTTGGTATCCACAGAAGCAGAATTTTTAGCACCTCAAGAATCTCCAGGCCTAGGTAAAGGATTAGGTGGCTGCTGAGTAGGTTTTTTTATTTAATCTAAATCCCAGTTTTGCAGTTAGACCCCTAAAGCTTGTCCAAGACTTTCAAAGTGCATTTCATAGTACAAATCCCCATCAGTATTTTGGTTGCTAATGGACTCAGGCATCAGTCCCAGGGGAATGTGTGTGAGTTCACAAGGTAGCAATGAGAGGGACGCTGTTGGGCAGCAGACTCAGAAATGTATCATGACGGCAGGAGAGTTTTGCATGAACACAGGGAAATTACTCCAGGCGACCAGTAATGCACAGTGGTCTCCTGGGCTCCTTTTTGACAGTGTCAACAAGGCACTTGTTGACAGTTTTCAAACTACAGCTACTGTAAAGGAATGATTAAACAGGTGGTGCTAACACTGACTGCTTTACATGAAGTCAATATATCATTCTAGTCCATGGCACTAATACTTTAAACATGAGAAGTGGCCTGTGGCCATTGATGAAGGAGCCAATTTCTGTACTTTGCTAAATCACTTTGGGAAAAATAGAAATGATTGATTTAAGCCTCCAGCACAAACATGCACTTGCCAGCTCTCCAGCTGAAGATTTCCACTCTTGGAATAGGCATTGCCTTGCCTAGATGAAATCTTTGGAGTCTCCTGCCAGGTCTTTTGCCAGAATCATTAAACTGGTTGAAATAACAGCACTGTCATTTGTCTTCCATTGGATAGCTTGTAGGCATAAATCCAGAGCAGCATGAGCACAAGATCAGGAGTTTTCTCTCCATTTGAAAAAAAAAATTAAAAGTTTTTATTGAATTTCAATAGCATGTGTACCAGGTGCAGAGCTTTATGCTGTCTAATCCTCTCCAATGCCCTCAGCCAAGAGTAGGAGAGAACGCTTGCATGGCACAGAGGCTGCCAATTAAGCAGCTCTTACCTGTCACTGAAGGTCATGGCTCTTAACACGTTGTACAGCAATTGAATACAACAGCAAACTACTGGAGCTTCTATTGATTTTTCAAGAACTGCTGTTCTGTGCTTTACAAGGCAAAAGAGCTGAGGAATATAATTTACTGTGACTAAGCATCACAGTTACCCATGTGTTTATCTTTTCCTGACAATATTTAACAGTTAACTAACAACATGTCCCGACAATACTGCCTGGATTCTGGGTGCGTGGATGTGTTGCAGGACTTGATTCAGCACTGTGAATAATGGAGGTTGCTGTTATAAGGAGGCAGCTTTATGTCATCTGACCTGGCCTCCTTTACTGTTCAAGTCAGGCATCCTCCTCCAAACATTTGTGTGAGCCCTTTGACCCATCCACAGAAGACGACAGCCCATGCTCTCCTACTAGTTAAAAGAGAGGAACCACCAATGCCATTAGTAATTTTTACTAGCAATGAGTCATTGTTTGCTTTTAAACTCTGCCTTATGTCTATTTTAACTTGTTTAGCTTGCAGCTATTTGCCGTTTGCCAGTGGTTTAAAGCACTTGTTAAGTCCCTCCAGCAAAATACAGTATGGTGGATTTTTCACTAAGCTAGAGAGAAACATTCTAACTCTCTCATCATCAGATATTTTTGCCAACCCTTTCCATTCTCTCCATTTCCTTTCTCTCCATTTCCCAGTGTCTGCATTAGGCCAAACACAAAGTAAAAATCAGATCCTAAGAGCACTGAAGAAGCATCACAGGACAGGACGAGACCCAGCGTGCCGTGGTCGGATGCCTGGCTTCCCCACTTCCCACAGCTGCAGCCCTGCCACCTCTGCAGGGAGGTGCTTACGCTTTGTTTTGACACTGTAATTGATCATCGGCTGTTTTGCATACCCAGAGATGTGGCAGCCTCAGTTATTTTCAGCGATTTGATTTCTGACTCATTGCTGAGTTTGGTGGTGGCCCAAAGAGTAGGTGTGCCCCTGCTCAGAGGAAGTCCAGCACAGCAGGAGACTTTGAAAGCCTCTGGCCCAGGGTTTGACACAGGTATGGTGGTACCTGGCAGTGGTAACAAGCAACATCACAGAGCTGCCCTTTCTTCAGCACCTGAGAGATTTGAGAGCTCGGCCCAGATTTGGGAGGAAGATGACTAATTTAGTGACTGTTTGAGGTGTGGTAAATAAATAGCTCTGGGAGGAGTGCCTGGATGTGAGGAGACCCTGCCCAGGTCAGTGGGTCTCCTCTCAAGGATGGCGATGGTGCACCGGAGAGAAAAGGTGCTGATATTTGACAGAGGCTAATATATGACAGAAAGGTTTCTGCTCTCTCTGTTCCCCACTACTCAAAGCCTCATAGTGAGCCTGTGCTCTGAAAGCAGCACTTTGGGCATCTTCCCTCCAAGAGGACACAAGCATCTGGCAATGCTGACTGGGACATCCAAACCCCAAAGAGTAGCGGGATGTGCAAACCAGCCCTGGCATCTTTGGATCGTTCAGGTAATCAGCAATTTATTTACTCAGGCTGTGGATCTCCCCACCCTGAGGTTCCCAAGGCTCCCCACAGGGTCCAGCTCCTGGGTGGACCCTGTGCTTCACGTCCTGCCTCTCCCTGAACAAGGAATGAGTGTCCCCCAGCCCTTTTGGGGATATAGGATTTGAAATACATTTGCAGTGGAGGGAATATTGCTGTACTTTTACAGCCTAAGGTGCTATGTTAAGCCACAGAACAGACACAGCTATTTTGCTGGCAGCTTTACACAGTGAATAGTTTGGATCCAGTGCTCTGAGGTGTTTGGGGTGGTTTTTCTTGGTTATTTCCAATGAACAGATCCCTAATGTCACCTCATTTAGCCTGAGATAATTTGTGGTGGAGTTTTTCATTTAAAAAAAAAAGTTTCTTCTTATAGTGAAATCTTTGCAAGTAAAAGGCCCTGTCAGAGCACTTTGAAAGTGATTACAGTGACTCACATTTTTAATGGCTTTTTTTTTTTTAATCTCAAAAATGGCTTTTTTCCAAATAAAATCCTACAAGGCCTCATATAACAAACAAGGGTTACTGCTCTTTTCCACACATAACATGAAAAATATCCTTGAGCGGAGCAAACTGCAGCCCATCTGCTGTAGCTTGGCCGGCATGCGGCACAGCTCCCTGGCCATTAGGCATGGCTCTGGGTAAAGCAAACCACCTGCTTCCTGCACGGGGTCCCACAGCCTCCCCCATGCTTCTCCGAGGAGGAAACCCATCCAAACTGCTGATGGGGATGACAACCTTGGCATTCCCTTTCACTGCATTTGTTCTTATGCCATTTGTTGTTCACTCAAGTGCTCCGTGGACTTTCGTCTTCTTTTCCATCCAAACTAGAAAAAGGCAGGCTTTGCCAGGGATAAACAGACTCCTACTTTCCTGTCTATTGTGCTCCCTTAATCTCCAGCTGCAGTCAGCAAAGTCCTCATTTGGGAACCCAAAAGGGCACCCATGAAAGGGCAGGGAGAGGAGAGAATTCTTGGGGTAATTTTGCCAAGGAGCAATCTGAACAACAGCCCCTCCTCCCTGATTCAGGGTCTGATGCTGCACATGTTTAACTGAGCTGAGCCCTTCATGTTTCCCACTTGTGTCAAACAAGTACTCACTTTAATTCCAGGAGCATCACTGGCATGTACTTCCCAGACATATTTCCTAAACCCTTATAGCACAGACAAACTGTAATTTTGCAAAGAATGTGCTGAGTAAGAAACAGAATTTCCCCCAAGCTGCTTGCCATCATGCTGCAGAGCTCTGCCAGCACCATCAGACTGCAGATGCTGAGCATCCCCTCATGGACAGCAATGGCCATGAGGGGAAACATCTCGATCATTGCTCAAAGCAGACGAGGGACCACCTGCATCACCCATCCACCAGCTACACTGGGAGAGTGCCCTGCAGCCCTGGGCCCAAGGAGATGGGCTTGGCTTCAAAGCATGCAGCACTTTACAGAACAAATGGCTTTCTGTAGCCTAAGTGAGGTCAGGGTACACACTGCTCCAGGTAAATCTCAGTGGTCAAAACATTAATGTGAAGTTTTAAAGTCCAAGTTGAAATCCTTTCCCAGTTGGAACTGGAGGCTATCAGCAGTGTCTCCAGGAACTGGACGAACTGGGCTATTGGGAAAAGAGGACTTTTGCTCCACCTTGACTCTGCCACAGATATCCAGAGGGTGCTGTGGTGGCACTTTATATTGTCATCAGGAGAAGATGCTTCTTTCCTTCTGTGTTAAAAAGAAATTAATTCCACTGCTAAGAAATGAACAGTTTTCACTACCTTCTTCACTGCAGTTAAATCGTACTGTTAAATTCATTAACTATAAACAGCCATTGGTGGCACTCTGATGTAAACTCCTGATATGAAAAATTTCCTCTCAGATGGGAAAAATTTGGCACTTTTATGATCAGCTCAAAATGTGGTCTTACAGCAGACAACAAAGCAGTGCTGCCAGCTGTGCCCAAGACCAGGACATTTGCCTTCTTGAAATAGTGTTATTGGAGAAAGAAATGTTTGTGGGTATGTGTAGTTAACTACATACATATCAGTATCTGATCAATAGCCCATTTTACCTGCCCTATCATGTGTTTGTTAGAGTGCCATATTCCATGCCACTCAGTGCTCAGAGAGCACCTTTTTTATTATTTTTTTCTTAGAACTGAAGTTGTGCAACATGCAGTAAATATCATTAAAACTCAGCAAAATTAGTTATTTATGATACATAAATAAGTTTTCTAATGCAAAATAATATAATATCTTATATTATAATATAACACGTCATTAACCATTGACCAAAACAAAATCATACCTCAAAAATGTATCATGTTTATCTGGCCAAAACTCAGGAGCCTATGTTAATTCATTTTGTTGTGCTAAATAGTGGCTTTAAACACACCAAGCCACTGACAGAGTCAGGTGGCAGCTGGGCTGCATGAAACGGGGTAAAATGTGCAAAATGCACTTCAATAAAACACTAGTTAAGGTTATCTCCACATCAAACTAAGAGAATAGAGTCCAAAAAAATTACAGGAATGGTCCTAACTGTTTTAGCAAATGTTGGTGCTCACAGACTGCATAAGCCACAGCAGCTACCAGAGTCCCTGTGCTTTCCTTCAGCTGTTTAATAACTAATAACCAAACTGCTGGGGTTAGCTGGGGGGTTATTGGGAGGCATTCTTGCCTTGAGAATGCAAGGCATTTACAAAGGCAGGAGAATGGAAGTCAACTGCACTTCCAAAATAACTCTGTCCCAGTACTGGTAAGACACTCTCCTGAATTCCTGGCTGCTTGTGGGTCGGGCAATCTTCTGGTTCCCTTTTCCAAAGAATTGAAATCAGGTCAAGTAAGTATAGCTCTAAAGCCTGGCCTCCTCCTTTCTGGAGCAACTACTCCTGTTGACTCTTCGCCGTGCCCTCCATTTGCTTTTCACAGCAGGATTTTCGTGAATTGCTGTGTCCCTGGTGATGAAAGAGGCATCAGAGCTGTCAGCAGTCAGGGCACCAGTTTGAGTCCTCTGCACACATTTGTGTTTGACATCTTCTGCTTACAGTGGTGTCCCAAATCCTTCTGGGTCACCTTCATACACAGCGTTTTTGAGTGCTCAGAGGCATCTGGGTAGGGCCCATAGGTGTGTCTGCAGCACAAATAACTCACTTAGATAAAAGACAGTGGTAGAAGCCAGAAGATAAGGAGCTAATCTGTATGTCTCAAACACTGATAGCCAGATAGTTATGGAGCCAACCAAGGATTGTTGGTAATAACCATGCCTGCGTGAGAGAGAACAGGATGTGTCTGGTCAAGGGTGGCATACTTGAGGAAGGGCAGCACTCCTCTGGGACAAATGTTCCTGCTCTGTCTCTTGGAAATACAGCAAGCACGGGAATGAGGCTGAGAAGTGGGCATGGACCATCAACCAAAGGTCAACCCAGTAGAAGTGGATCAAGGCCACATAAGCTCCCCAAAGCTCCCTGGCTCATTTCCAGAAAGGTTGGAAAGAACAGACTGCTCACATTACAATTAATTTGCATAAAGCAATAATTTAGATTCAGGGCGGGAAAAAATTGTCTATAAAAAGGCATCCCAGGACCCTGGACAACAGATCAGCTGGATCAACTCTGGAGCCAGGACTGGTGATTTCTTTTCTTTTCTTTTCTTTTCTTTTCTTTTCTTTTCTTTTCTTTTCTTTTCTTTTCTTTTCTTTTCTTTTCTTTTCTTTTCTTTTCTTTTCTTTTCTTTTCTTTTCTTTTCTTTTCTTTTCTTTTCTTTTCTTTTCTTTTCTTTTCTTTTCTTTTCTTTTCTTTTCTTTTCTTTTCTTTTCTTTTCTTTTCTTTTCTTTTCTTTTCTTTTCTTTTCTTTTCTTTTCTTTTCTTTTCTTTTCTTTTCTTTTCTTTTCTTTTCTTTTCTTTTCTTTTCTTTTCTTTTCTTTTNTTCTTTCTTTCTTTCTTTCTTTCTTTTTTAATTTCTTTCTTTCTTTCTTTCTTTCTTTCTTTCTTTCTTTCTTTCTTTCTTTCTTTCTTTCTTTCTTTCTTTCTTTCTTTCTTTCTTTCTTTTCTTTTCTTTTCTTTTCTTTTCTTTCTTTCTTTTCTTTCTTTCTTTTCTTTTCTTTCTTTCTTTCTTTCTTTGTCTTCCTTTCTGCCTGCCTGCCTGCCTTTCTCTCTCCCTTCCTCCCTCACCCCCTCCCTCCCTTCGTTTCTCTCTCTCTCTTTCTTTCTTCTTTTCTCTTCTTCACTTTACTCTTTCATTTTCTCTTTCACACTACCCCTTATTCAAAATCCACCACAGTGTTTTTATACCAGACTAACTGGTAGCAACACAGCAATTTCCAGGCCAACTCTATAATTTACTAATAAAACATCATAAGTTTTTGTGGACCCCCTGACTTTTGTTGTTCCTTTTTGAACACAGACATCTAGGAATCTTGATTGCTGACTTTCCTTTAAGGTGGGACACCACAGCAGCATGAACAGAAGAATAAACCAGCTTACATGTGCCATAAAAAAGTGTCTGGAATTACAAAGTTTGTATCAAGTTCAGGCAGAAGGAAGCAGTGGAACAATGCTCCAACAAGCTTTACAGTAGGAACAGCAGGAGCAAGACACCTGACTAGTCTTAGGATGGAGCCTGCAAAAGGATGATAGGTTTACATGCAACAGCACAGGATCCCCTGGTGAGGAGGTCAGTCCCTGCCCTGTGATACACAGGCTGATGGAGCTCTTAGATTCAGTCTTGGCTTCCTGCAGCCACAAAGCTGTAAAGTGAACTTCTGTCCATCCTCTTCTCTGTATAGTGAAGCTGTGAGGAAAGAAAAAGACTTGCATTTCACCGGAGATATTCAGCTGAGATATTCCAGGAGTGATATTTATATTGGAAAGGCCATCCTGGCCTATGGCAACAGTGTTAGGGAGGGCTTTGGCAACATCTGAGATAGTGTCCAGTAGACAAAAATAGTGCAATAAATTAATATTAACCTGTTAGTTTTATTAGTAGTACTTTTGCATCTAGTATGCTTCATTCATGAGTATTGACCACCTGGTGGAAGGTGGAAGCCTGATACTGCAATCAGTATTGACTCTAAAGAGCACAGACAACACAATAGGCAGGTATTTTGTGTCTTCACAAATAAATGAAATAGTGCACAGACCTCTCCAAAGAAGTGTTTCTCCATGCTCCTTAATCCAAAGTTAATTCCACTAACTTTTCTGAGGATTAAGCTGCAGACTGCTTGAGCAGTCTTAGTGCAGCAGTTTGCATGAATAACCAAGTGAAGATTAGGGTGCCCTTTGAAAGTTGTGACAGCATGTGTGTGAGAGTTTGGGCAGTTTTGGGATGGGGGAGATAGTGGGGAGAGTTGTTCTGTTTTAGAGCTATCTCAGAAACCATTCTCTGAAGTCTTGCAGAAAGGAGTGGTCCCCAGAGCACAGGTGGAGAAATGGTCTCCCAGGGCAGGGACATCTGAGAGCAGAACTGCATTGTTCCCTAAAGCTGCCAGGTTGGTCAAGGACTGCTTGGACAGCAGGGGTGGTTAGACCTCTCCATTGTTATTCACAGCTTTAACTTACAGCAGAACAGAAAATAGCTCTCCAATTGTTGTCATAGGGAAGGAAATGTTAAAACTCAGTGCAAATATAACCCATGCTGGTCTGCTGCAAGCATTCGAGGAAAGTCAAAGATCAAGGTGTTCCCATGGAGTAGGGTATAAGCTGATACTGTCAATATGTTATACTTTCTGACTGATGTCAGTAATGATCAAAACACACAGGAACTGAGGAGGGATTGTTGATTTTAAGGACAGTTGCATCAGCAGTCACAAATGTAAGGCTATCCCAAGGAAAAAGGTAGAGAGGCTCTAGATGATAAGGACAGTAAATGTACAGACCCCTGAAAAGAGCCAGATTTCCAATGGGTTTCTTTAATTTTCTGGACTGAGGAGTAGTCTTTTAAGCATCTGGCAAAATTTTCTTAGTGCAGAAGAGGTGCTTCAAAAATGAGATATATAAGGGTGTTCTGACTAAAAGCAGAACTCTCTCCTCCATCAAATTTTCTTTGAAATAGTAATAAAATGTAAATATTGAAGTCTCCTCTACTTACAACAGTCCTGCTTTTCTGTTCTTTTGCGGAGCACTTAAGAAAGACATGTCTTTTTTCTTTGTCTGTAGGAAAGCAATAAAATTACAGTCATCTGAAAAATACTGGCATTAGGTCAAAAAGGATTACACAGAAATATGCCAGAGAAAAAAATTAAAATTAAATATTTGTTACAGTTTAAGACAACTGAATTCCTCTAAATGAGTAGCACATTTATTTTGAATGTCAAAATTTTTAAAGGTAATCTCTTAAAAAGTCAACGATCAACACTCACATGGTTCAGAGTCTGTACAGAAAAAAACAGTAATAAAACTTGGAGGTTGAATAATCACTGCTCTTGACTCTGCCCATTGCTTTCTTTCTTTAAATAAGAGTACGTCGACTTGTTTGTCTGTGTGTAAAACATCATAAATCTATCAAAGAGAAGGACTTGTATGTCCCTGCATTTATCAAGCTTTGCTGACTCCAAAATATGTAATTCTGAAAAACAAAGATGTCTTGTTTCCCCCCTACAGGAAGAACTTTCTTTTTCTTAACTAAATCACCACTTAAGACATTTTAGGATTAAAACATGACTAAACTTAAATATTTTAATTTGGAAGAAGAATCTTCCAGCAGGCTTGGGTGGTCAGTTGTGATCAATTGGCTTCTGTGAAGCCATTTGCAAAGAAGAAAAAAGGATTGTTATAAGTGATTACAGTTTTTTTCAAAGATTGCTTTCTTGATAATGTTATACAATAAATCCCTAAAAGCTGGTTTATAGGCCAGCTCCACAAGACAAACAGTGAACAAATTGGCCTGGGCAAGGAAAGCTTTCCTAAGATAATTAAAAACAACTTGTGCATTCACTGTGAGAAAGAAGACAGCTTTCAAAATGTTTATCTTCAAGCTAAAATACAAGTCTCTAGTCTGAGTTTGAAAAGCAACTGAAAAATTGCTGTCCCTGATGAGAAGCTGATGTGCAGTAGGGGGGCCAGGCTGTGAGCATCATCAGGTGGGATTGGGGCCAGCAGGTCAGCTGGGATGGCCCCAGGAGGAGCTGGGCAGAGACCTCCTTCCTCTGAAACATCCCTCTGGTCCCAGAGGCGCATCCTCTGCCAGCTATGTCACAGTCCCTCCTCACACCCGCACACAGCACCTTCAGCCTCTCAGTTTGTTTCTCCCTTTTGAGCCCTCCATGCATTAGCACCTCTGGATGATCATGCTGTACAACTCCTTTTCCTCTTCTGCATGTTCTGTGGGCCACCCCACCACTGGGATATCCCAAAATACCCTTTTCTTTGCCAATGTATCCTTCTCCTGTTGCTTCACTTCATGTTGGCTTCATGCAACTTATTTAGGCAATGATTTACATATCAACCTAGGGTGAGAACACAGGCTGACATGGTGAAAAGGCTTTGGTTGAAACCTCACTTTCAGTCCCTAACCTGAAGAAACCTCCACCTTCTGATTTCGGATTTCCCAGTGTTTCAGTTGCCTGCAACTCGGTGGTTTGGTGTATTTTAAAACATTTCATTCACAAGAAGAAAGGAAGCAAAGTTCAGCCATTACTGCATGAGCAAGGACTGGAGATAAAAACCCCTCTCTTCATTAAAAAAATACTCAGACCTTTTCCCTGCCTTCCCCCAGAGTCCAAGCAGGACTTCAAGCAGAAGGCAGTGACATTTGCTATGGCATTGTGTCCATGGAATGCAACGGGGCCAGGTGCTGGAGGAAACTTTTGTTGTTGACTGGGTGGTTACAGGAATTTGGATATCACCTAAGGAGCACGTGAGATTGGGTGTTACTGTCTCAGTCACTCATTAAACCTGCACCTGGTACAGTTCTTTGCAGCAAACACCACATGCAGAACCATCATCTCCAGAAAATAAGTCTGAGGAAGCCAAGGATCTGGAGAGGAGGACAAATCCCATGCCCAGGGTGAGCCCTTGCTATGGTAAAATTGTTAATAGAGGTCTCCTCTGTAAGCCTTGGCCCTGCATGTTTAGCTGTTTGCTGGCTGCAGATGAGAGCTCAGACAAAGCTTGTGGGCTGCCCTCTGCTCCCTGGGTGAGTTCTGCTGTACCACCTGCTGAGGCTGTTGGGCTACAAAAACTGCACCTGGCTCCAAAAATGCAAACAAGTCGGACATCTAACTAGAGAACATGGTCACAGTGGATTTAGCTCTGAAGATTGATTTCTTTGAGAATTAGAGAATAATAGAGCCCAATAAACCACAGAAGGATACAGTAAATATTGGCCATCTCTTCAAAGTCCTCTACAGAAGGATGGTGTCTTTGCACAGGGATCATCTCTTATTTGTGTCTCTTACTTTTTTTGGTTAAAAGTGGTATCTCTACTTAGTAAATACCTGATCTGTCCTCAGTGCTTTTGTGCTGCTGAACAGGTTTATTGCGACAGGAGATGGCACAGAGGCACAGAAGCCAAAATCTCTTCAGGGCCTCTGAGACATCACATCAGCTGTATCAGCCATAGCATATAGCATCCAAGGGGGAAAAATTAAAACACCATACTTGTGAAAAAAATTGTTCAGAAGAAGTTTCAGACTTGCCTTTTTTGTTGCACGGTTAGCAGCTACAGCTTAGGCTGTTACTGCTACAGCAGCTCTGCCCTTCCTTGCAGATAGCACAAAACACAAATATTGAAGTATGTTAGAGGTCTGTAGCAACAGGGGAAAGGGCCAAAATTGATGGTGGCAAATAGTGGGAAAAAGGTCATGAGAAAAAAACCGAGGGAAATAAGTTGTATTAAGCAGAAAAACAGGGCATGACCCTACCATTTGGCAAAGTTACAGAAATGCTAACCTTTGGAAATGCTATTAGTTCACTGCTGTTGGAAAGTTGGCTAGAAAGGCAACACTCAGGACTGACTCAGTTCTAGGGTTTCTGCTGTGCTAAGCACAGTAACACATGAACACATCTCCTCCCCTCTTGGAGGCACGCTCATAAGGAACAGCCACTAAATACTGTTATTCCTAATATTTTGCTACCCTAGGCAACCAACCATCAACTCCACTCGGCATGACACAGCCTGCAAGAACTAGATAGTCTAGAATCACTTTGCTACTCCAGTTGAGTTTGATTTTATGATCTTAACACTTGTCATTTTGGGAAGGAACAAAACATTCACTGTTCCCAGGGTATGTAATGCTACTGGGAAGCCATAAATTTTAATTTGGTGCTTTATTTCCCTTGTGAAGACATGTTGTTCATATGTGCTGCCACAGCTGGGGGTTCCTCTTTTTTTCCTTGTCCCTTCATTAAGTTGGAATACATTCAGAAACACGACAGCTTTTCTTTTTCTCAATGATGGATGTTAAAGTGAGAGTTTTGGTCTGGTTTCCTTGGACTGGGAATTGTTTCACATGAAATTTTCTGCTGGATGAGCTGGCACTCCTGGCTCCCTCTCCAAGCTCTGCCAATCACTTTTTTTTTCTCTTCAGCATTCAGCTTGAATTTGAAGTGGCAAGATATAGAGATTGATGGTTTTACTCTTTAGAGGAAAGGAATCAATTCTGAGTGCATCCTGGAGCACAAAAGAAACTTGGGAAAGAGAAATGCTCTGCCAGTTTATCCAAGTGTATTTCAGGGATTGAAAGTGGAAACAGAAAACTTATTAGAAATATTTGTATTTTTTATTTTAATGAATACTTTCATTGGAAAACCCATGCTCTATGGAGTCTCCTGTAAGATATATTGCTTCATATTTGGGAAAAAAATGCCTGGATTCCTAAAAGCTTAGAAAAATTATTTGCTTTTCATTCTTTCCCATAGTATTTTCCACTTGAAAAAATTTTACCATGACAGAAAATGAAGGTACATACTGCAGAAGGCTCAGTTAATGGAAGGATGCCTACAGCAGTCTGTGAAAGAAGACAGGTGTTATATCAAAGGAAATTTTCATAACAGAAATCAAAGTTCAAAGGACAGTCTTTTAAGGGTTTTCTAAAATTTCATGTTATGGAATAAAGGTATATCCTGTCTGTGAGGTCAGAAAACCTGTTTAGCTCCCATTTCAGAAGGAGACTCAAGCTTCAGTCAGGAGATTGGCTGAAGCTTTTATTATTTTTCAATACTCAATGATCTTAGCATTTTGAGGTCTGAAAAGGAGGAAACATACGTTTTTCTCCAAGTCTAGTTCCCTATAGAGTAATTTACGTCCTCAGAAATATGCAAATTAATTTTACAAATGGATTTGGATAAGAATCAAGTTTTAATGGTCATCAATTTCATGACCTTGCAGATAGAAGAGGTGACCTCTCTTACTGCTTAATAGACTCTGAAATCCAGCTGACATGTGGAGTTCTCTACTTTCAATGGTGAAAGGAAGTTATTATTTTTGGTGGGGTTTTTTGTTCCCATCCCTGAAGACCACATGAAACCTGGCTACTGTCCTGGGACTTGTAGTGCAAGTTATTGTCTTTATAGTCCCTAGAGTTAATCTAATAGCCTGGGATCTTGACTGCAGAAAACATTTGGAGAAAAATGAATTTATGTTGTATTTCCTGCATATTTTTGATAGCTGTTTGGCCAAACTAATAGCATCCCCCATCTCGTACTGTGGGACAGTAACCTTTCAGCTTCTGATGGTCTTTTACAAAAGGAAATCTGAATAAAAATTAAGTGTTTCAAAACAAAGGCCAAGATTAACTCAGAATAGGATCAAAGCAGAATTTAAAAGACAAATACAGCATAGAAGAAGCCATTTCCTCTTCCCTGGTCTTTACTACACTTCTACAGGAAATCTGTCAAACAACGAACTGTTCCACACCAAATGGGGAGGACACAGCATGAACTCACGGCGGGAGCCAGGTTGGATGGGCAACCTTGTCTCGTGGGAGGTGTCCCTGCTCATGGCAGGGGGGTTGGAACCAGGCAATCTTCAAGGTCCCTTCCAACCCAAACCACTCCATGTTTCTATGGTTTTAAAGATGTGTGAAGCCTCTTCTGCTCTTCAGGCAATGAAAAAAATTATTTGCTCCAAGGGAAGCAGAAATTTGAATGTCTGTTTATTAGGAAACCTCTTCCCTGGTGTGCCATGTATTTGCCCATGTGCAAACACTTGCAAAACAACATCTTGTAACATCAGTGAGCTCTGCTTGACACCAGCGTGCTGTACCACAAAACAGGGTTGGGTGCCTATGACACCACAAACAGGCCTTCGGGCAAAAAAGGAATTGCTATTTTCTGGATAATTCTGCTTTTGTTGGATAATCAAAAAAGGAGTAAAACTAATTTTCTATGCATCTACTAACCTAAAAAAGGAAAGGTTTTTTATAATTTGTCCTTTCTTTCAACACCACCACCCCCACCCTGCCCCAATTAACACAGAATGGCAAGACCAGGATCTCTGAGCTATTTATTAGACTTACCCTTCCTTCTCCAACACCAAAGGACTCCAGAGCTTTGCATGGGAAGGACTGGCTTCCACAGCTTGTGACAGAGGGTGCTCTCACACTGCTCCAAGAGCAACTTCTACTGAGGTTGTTTTCCCAGGCTCCAGTGCATGTCCCACTGGCTGCTGCTGGACACCTGCAACACCCCATAAACCTCCTCTGTTCCAGCATCAGGTGTGGGGAGACTTCAGGGGATACAGAAATCTGCAGTTTTGGGGTTGCCATTTTAGGAGCTGGGCTATTGTGTGCTGCCTGTTGGCATAAAAGTAAGTTCTTAAAGACACCAACAGAAATGACACCTATTTTTTTTTAATAATTAACTCTAATGAATACAAATAATTAATGTCTCAAAATACAGTCGCTCAGAAAACCCTAAAAGGACTAGGGGAAACTACAATTAATTCTTTTTTAAGACATTCCTCAGACTACCGTGTACTAATGTTCATTTTCATCTTCTTCTCTTTGAAAAAACAAAAACAACTGGTTACAGTTCTCAACCAATTTCACAAATTTTTGTGCCTTCATTTGGAACCCCCTTCATGTATTTGCCAACCAATTTAAAAGAATTATTGCATTGCAAAAATATTCAGAAAACCTGGATGCAATTGATTCTTGTAAGACACTCTGTTCTACAGGAAAATAAATTATCTATTGTTAACCCTTTAATCCCTGCTGGTCTGTACCAAAACTACTTCTACCTGCATCTTAAAAAAAAAAACCAAAAATCACTGCATTAAGCAGCTGCCCATCTGAAAAGTGTATTTTTAATTGCAGATTTATGGTTTGTTTTTCTGTGCTTGCACTCTGGATTTTTTTCAGTGCTGAGGAATAGTAAGGGACTTTGATGTGTATGATCCCTCTTTCCCACCCAACCCAACTCATTCTGAGCAACTGGCTTTGCCTCTGTGTTGAAGTTTTCTTGGATGACATGTGATACAATTCAGGTAAAATTTTTAGAAGTATATGTATGGTATTTAGAAATAATTATGACTGGATTCATCACTAGAGCCACAGTTAAAACAACTGGGGTGTCTCTAGTGGGGAGAAGGAGGGGGCTTACTCCTGAGGTGGCATTTAAAGTAATTTCTGAGTAATAAAGCTCTAGGTAACTCACGTTTCACCTGTCCAAATTTGTTTTTATTTCATCCTTTAGTCAAAGACAAAAAATAAAAAAAGCCTTTAATACTATCTAATATGAAAAAAGACAGCAAACCCAGAAGTGATGAGTGAGAGAGCTTTGATGGACACATGGGTTTGCAGGTGCTTTAACTCTCACATCCATCACAACCATTTTGCTCTTTTTTAAAAAAAACAGTCTTTCTGGGCTAAGAACAGGATGCTGACAAAAGGACTGAGCTGAAACAGCTTTCTCATCCTGGCTATTTATTTGATCTTGAGACGAAATGAAATACTGAATTACACCATCCTTTCTAGAAAGTTGCAGAAAATCCTCAGATATTTGGATCATGAAATTTGAGTCACTCTCTTCTTTCAAACTGCTTTTTCATTCTCTGCTTTGCTCTTGATGTGTCCTGAATGTCTTTTTAATTTTCTTAAGAATTTGACTTAGCTGTCAGAATAGCAGCACTGCTGTAAGCCCATGATGAAAAGACCCCTAGAATGTATCAAGCAAGCTGATGATGGTAGATGTTACATGCATCTTGCAGCGTCTAGAAAAATGTTTTAAAAAAAAAAAATCATTCTGTGCAGGCGTATTGCTACTGTAGAAGAAGCTTAATTTCTTTAAGAAGAGACACAATGCAATAAATAATAGCTGTGTTTTGTCTTTTGTCACTCCATCTACTTTGCAAACTACCTTGAACTCATTATTTTGTCCAGTGTCAAGCTGGCTCTCATTTTCAAAGCTGCCAGAAAATGGTTTCAGGCCATATTCTCTATCCTTTCCGAGTTCTCATTATTCCATACAATTTTACTTGCTCTTGCAGGGATTTGACAAGACTAGTGTTTGTAAAGAACTGTAGTACAGCCGAGTTGAATTTGCAAGAAGTAAATTGTGGGTGCTGTTTACGTGGCTGTCCTCTGGGAATACTGTTTAGAAGCATGGGATTTTGGCTTGGGATTTTTTGTATTTTTGGAAAATAGAACAATGCTATCGCTTTTCTGCTTTTCTCAGTCTTAGTGCTTCAGAAATCTGCCTTCGGTGGTTTACTCCCCCGAGCTCTGTTCCTACTATCTACCTCACATGGACACGAGAATGGATCAGGCTTGACATATCTGGCTCTTCTAGATTTAGAGCACTGAAAGAAAACTGTCATGCTGCATTTGACAACTCTTTGTCTGCGTATGCCATGATCCCCCAAGGCTTCTATCTCCATCGAGCAGTCTGACACGCTGTCAATTATTTTCCCAGATTTGTTTCAACAACCCCAGCTGCCTTTCTGCCAGGTAACTTCTTCCATTACCTACAGGCTGCTAAAAAGATTGCCCTGAACATCTTTAACAAACACACAATAATCTGGCCCCAGTCCTACCTCACTTCATCCCACAGAGCAATCACCACCCTCCTCTGCAACCTCATTTTCTGGATTTGGGATGGTAAAGAATGTGTATCTTGGAGCCCATCAGCTTGGTAGGTCCATTAGTCACTGTGCCTGTCAACAGAGCCAACAACTGCCATGGAAGTCATGGTTCAGCTGGGGAGAAGACCCTTCACCATGTCAGTCAAATGCAGCATTTACACAGCTGCTCTGAGGGAGCCACAGAAAGAGCTACAGGAGCAGTGTGTTACCATTCAACCTCCCCACCGTGCTACAGAGAATGACAAAATTGCCTTCTGTGCTTCATTTTAGCTTCCAGAAGCTCTTGCCAAGCACAGAACGAGAGCTAAGGGTTTGTGCATCCATTTTGAGAAAGTTATCTGGAGGAGAGCATGGGAGAGAGAGAGCTTGTGAGAGCTGCTTTCACTAGGCCAGAGCTTCCTAGGTTCCCAAAAATGCTCATGTGTCACAGCCCACGGGAGCTGATCCAGATGCTCTGGGGTAGTTAACCAACGTGTAGCAACTGCAGTAAGAGCAGATGTGTGCTGTAAGCTACACCTGATTCAACATGATGAGCACAGACATACTGTACAGCTGATGCACAGATAACACAGGTTTAATTATCCACAGTTTGATTATCCGGTGTTGACATGGTTTTTATGACTAAATCACCCTTGAGACACCCGGAATCTGGAAATCGCAACCACAGATAAAAATTTCCTTGCAGCTACATAAAGTCACAGTGCTTTTCTGACAAATTTTGGCTGAGAGTTTTGAGCATTTTTAACTTATCTGGTTTGCAATGTATTTTACAAGGAGTGAAGTCTTAAGGCATAAATCATTGACTTAAAGGAAAACAACTGTGTAACAATATTACAAGATATACAGAACAGGATGCACTTGGGTTCCAGTTTCTGTTCATTGGCTCACCAGAGACAAGGATCATAAATCAAAAATAGAGAATGGAAATCAAAGAAAAGTAACAGGAAGTGTCAAAATGAGAACCTGGCAGAAATTACCAATAGGAAGAAAAAAAAAAAGGAAAGACTCCAGATGTTTTTTTTTAAAAATAAAAATCTGGGAAAGACCAATGAACAAAAGATCTACAAGCAGAAAAGAAAAAATGATAGCTTGGGTGGGGGCTTCTCTTTCTTTCTCACATATAAGCCATGTCTATTGAGGCAAGAAAATATGTATCCATTAAGAAGATGAGGGAGGCGAGGGGGGAAAAAACCATATAAACATCACCTCCCCTCTTTCTTCCCATGAAGCACAGCTCTGGAAACTGTGATCCTAGAAATATTTCAATCGGGCTTACAATTCAAAAGGTTCATTAAATCCAGGATTATTACCACGAGAGAAGTTAATCAGAGCAGCCAGGCTGTAAAGTTTAAGGGGCTCCTTATTCACACATACCTACAGGCTGCAGCACTCCCAGCCACACACCCAGGAGCGTGTGAATCCCAGCCCCACCAGAACCAAGTTCTTTCCTCTGGGGCCATCTGCTGGCTTTCCTGCAGATGCTTCCCAGGACTTTTCTGGGACCATGATTACTTTATCAGGTGCATCAAAGGTGAGCAGTGAGGACCCATTCAGCATGTTTTCTTAGGGAGCTGCAATCCAACCTGTGTTGGAAACTGCATCTTTCTTTCCCACATGCCACCACAACTCCCATTGCTGGTGCACATTCTACAATCCGTCTTCTGAAGACTTCAAAACAAAAAATCCGCCCCACTTTCAATACTTCCCTTGCATTCAGATGTTCTTCTGCCTTCCCCATGTGTATGCCATATTTAAATGGTCCTAAATTTTAATAATTCTGGGGGTAAGGCACACTAAATCTTTCTTCCAGCAGCTCCAGCCAGCATTAATAAATTCGCCTAAGACTTTCAAACAAAACTGTGAAAGAGGAAATTAAGTTAAACACTGACATTTAGAAAGAAAAAGTCATTAACTGATCCAAGTTTAATTTCTCTAACAATCAAACTTAGTCAACAGACTACTACCTCAAGAATACATTACATTTTTATTTCTACATGATCATTTCAGGATAATTTTACCAACTGGCATGTATTTGTATCATGCTGCCACTAAACTACAGCATATTACTGTAGATTTCTTTTTGAGTTCCTTAACTGACAAAAGGCTAGATGCTCAAAGTTATCATTAAAATAAAAAACCCCAACAAAATACCAAACACAAACAATCTACCCACACTGCCCCAGGCAAATCAAACACCTTTCTCCCTTTACCCCCCAGCATATTTTTCAAGTTTTATGATTGTTTGAACACTATTCATGAACCGTACTGTAGCATGAAGAAACCTTCAATTCTAGCACATTCCATACAAACCTAAATTCATGTTTTGAGGAACAAAAACATCCCCTATTATTAACAAAAAATGTGTGCTGACCCACCATTGGCAATTTGCATCTGAAAGGCTTATTACATTTCAGACTAGGGAGACAGACTGGTATTCAGTGCTTTCCAGTTTCAAAGCGCCAGTTGCTATAATTCAAAATGACATAGCTGGTCTATATTTTATTTGCATTTCATTTAAGCATTCAGCTTTCTGTACCAGGTTTCTCTACAAAACTCTGCTGCACTGCAGCCACTGCAGTATTCAGATAGGAGGAATCAGGAAAGCCACTTGCTATATACACTGGATGAGACTGCATGCAGTTACATGTAAAAGTGCACTGTAAAGTTACAGTCCATCTGAGCAAAGACTTCTAAAATGAAGATGATGATTTCCTGTACATTGTTATAGCAGCCACTGCTTATGGGAGAAAAAATGAAGAATATGCTTCTTTAGAGATAAAGAAGATCATGATAATGATCTGTTTGAAATCCTTAGCAATGCAGATATCACAAGTAATTCTACTCTGTTTATGCATTATTTTCTTCAGTAATACTAAAAGGCTTTTTAATTATTTCATAATCTTAGAGCTGTTTGGGCTCAGAATAACCTCAAATTTGAGGCAAATCACAAAGGCCACAGAATACAAAACAGAATTCTTTGGTATTTTTGGCATTCTACTGCACTGCAATGACACTTAAACCTCAATGTTAAGTCTTGCAAATCTGTACTGTAAAGATGCTGGAGTCCTTAACAAAACAAGCCCTTTTTTGTCTGCTGGCTGGTTGTATAACATATAAATTAACCCAGTCAGGCTAACAAAACCCAGTGCTTCTCCACAGCCTGCAGCCAATGAAAAATCCCCTCGAGTGACATACCCCAAGACAGCCCTGGAGCAGTGGGAAGTAACATCTGGGAGAGCATCTGACCAAAGACCAAGAATAAGATCTTCATGGTCCTCAGTTGCTTCTTCATCTGGAATGCCTGGAGGATCACTCTCTAGAGACTTCACGTTATCCTTTTTCTTCTTCTTCTTCTCCTCTTTTTGCTTCTGTACCTTGTCCTTGAATATGTCACGATGTTTGGGTTCTTGTGGACCACAGAAGAGTTTGTCTTTGCTTAGATGCAGCAAGTCATCTTCTGTTGGGATGCAAATCATGGCATGTAATTCAGGGTTCCCCTTTCTCAAGAGCGACAAGGTGACCCAGACGAGAGCCCTTGGGTAGCTCATCAAGATTGGTAAAAAAACACCTTCAGTCATTTCCTTCTGTCCCAGCCGAGAAATAAGGCGGATCCGCCGATCCTTCCCAGCAGTGGGATAACACCAGGCTGATAACTGCATTAGAAGTTTCTCACTCCTATTAAAAATTTTCAGAAATAAACATCACAGATAGTTATTAACAAGCAGTACAACAGAAATCCAGCACTCCACATATTTGCAAGTGCACAAGAAAAAGCCCTGGGGCTTTCTGTAACCTTCCAAACCAGTACTTGTATCACTCTTAGCCTAAAAAGAACATTGCTGAGTGGAATTCATGAGTCTTCTTCAGAAGGAAGGAGACATTACTTGTTAAAACCCCCAAAGCTTGTCAAAACCACAAACACTCTAAAATCTCCAGTGACACTAATGCAGTCCAGAACTTTCAATGTTTTCTTCCCCTGGTAACCACACAAAAATGAAAGACCTGTGTTCAGACACTTTCCAATACTGTTGCTGCCCTCATGCGTTGCATTGAAATGCAGGAGATTCTCTGTTTTCTAGGGACCTTGTAAAAGAGCTCAAGAACCACCTGTGGTGATGTATTAGGCAAGAGAATGCAACATGATTTTCACAGTAACAGTCTTAAAGTCACAAGTATGAGCCTCTGAAAGCTCCATCGACCTGAAAGCAGACAGAACTCACCAACTCTAAGAACACAGAAAATTCCAGAGCATTAAAGTGAAGATAATTTAAGGAGTTTTCTTTATGTAGTCATCAAGTTTGCTAGAGAAAATCAGAAGGATTTCCATTCAACAGCAGATTCTGATTCGTGACAAAACTATTTAATCTCACTGTATTTGGATCAAATAATTATTTTATCTTAATAATCAAGGCTGAGCACTTCCTTTCCCCAATTCAATAAGCACCAATAAAGAAGTAAAATGTGTGTATCATTTTGACATACCTGAGAACAATAAAGTCACTTGTCTTAGTTTCATCTCTCTCACCAAACTCTTGGGTGCTTGTAACATCCTCTGTCTTAAGGGCACCTTCAGAACTTGTTATTTCCATGGTCTCCTCTACCTCACCAGTCTCACGGGAATCTTCTCTGACTGCTTCAGCTTTGGGGTCACAAAGGGTCTGCCCTTCAGCTGTGCAGCACTCAGGGTGTGGAGAAGAAGGATGTAAAAATCCTCCTGAAGCTTTCATTCTTCCTTCCCAGTTCTTTGTCAGCTCCCCCCAAGGACAGATGAAAGGAGACAGAGTGCCCAGCTTGACATAATTTGCCCTTTTTGCAGGTGGACGTCTAAATGATAGATCAAGTAAGTAGGTAAGAATATTTTCAAAATCAAGTATTTAAAACAGAAATGGAATGCACAGTTAACTTTCTAATCTCATCGAACAAGAAATTTAGAATTACAAGCTAGAAAATGCTGCTGTACTTCTGTCAACTACATCCTTTCAGCCGTGCTGGAAAGATCTACCTGCTGTGACTGACACCACCACCTTGTCCTCTAAACTTCTACTTTCCTCTCCTACCTGGAAGAGGAATCAACACCAGATGGTGCACAGGACACTTCCAGCTACTCCAAACTCATGGTTAGGAATTCTGTTTGTTGCAGTAAAAATGAAGGCAAAACTTCAGAATACCCGATGTTTAAAATTAGATACTGAAATGTACCTCTTAACTTACTTTACTCTTTAACACTTGGTACATACTTTGACATACTCTTTTGCATTCTCTTACCTCCTCCCCCATTTGCTGCTTAGGAATCTCAAATTAGCTTTGTTTATTTTATTGCTATGCAGCCTTGTTACAGCTCTGCAATTGAGAATGTCTCTGGGAATAGAAGGGTTTAATTTATATCCTCTCTTTAGCAGAGTTAAATATATCTAAGATTCCTAAAACACTAGTGAAAGATCTCAAAAAGTCTACATCTAAAGGAACACAACAACAGATAATTAAGGGAATATTTCAAGTAATATTAATTTTTGTCATTCTTACCATTCTTACCAATTTTTAAGTTAATGTTACCGTTTGAATTTTTCAAGAAGACTGGCTTCCAGTTCTTTGGCAAACTGCATTCCTGCCTGGCAGTCTGGGAAATCATTTGGAGTGTGAGGTGTTCTTTGGTATTCAGAATGCTTTAATGCCTCTTGCAAGCCACCGACTCGTACACCTCGATATATCTGTGATAAAAACCAAACACCGAAAAAGGCAATGTTTGAACTGACTCCGGATTCCTAGCTGAAGCAAAACATTAATGCCCAGAGGGTATTCCCTTAGAAAATTGAAAGTCTAACACTTTAGCTTTAAAGAATAAACTTAAGCATGGTTTCTACAGAACTAAATGCTAATTTTAACAAAAAAGTTAGTCATGCTCTTTAAATTTAATTCTGCAAAACTATCAACAAAACAGAAGAGAATTTCACAGGTTCTAATCTTGTGGGTTGCCAGCAATGTTGTATTACTTCAACAGCCACTGCCCAATATATTTGATACCATACAACAGGTATCACTGCAACTAAATCCTCTGCACATTTAAAAGCGTATTTTTAACAGCAGAAAGATGTTAAAACTGCCACCTAAACACNGTGCAGATAACCAAGCTGCAAATTGATTAGCAGCAGGCACCAAATGATTTCTCTTTAGAGGCCTATGCTCGTAGAAATACAGAGGTATAGCTTCAGCTTTCTCTCCTGACTCCCCACTGATCTGCTGCTTTTAGACTGCCATGTGGGCATAGCTGTACCCAACAGAAGACATGGAAAACTATTATTTAAGTTGCAAGACCGAGCTTCTGTCATGAACCAGTTCATATATCATTTTTAAAGTGAAATTTTGACCCTGTAATTGGGAATTGGTTATCCATGTGAAGTACACTCTCTAAAATCAATTAATTTAAACTAAATTATATAAATTATTAAATTTACTTGCAATTTCCCATCAAAGTCACTTACAAAAGGAATCCAGAAAGCCATGCCCCAGCCCTTTGGGAGATAGATATCCCAGCCACTCCCCCATCCTGGTCGATCTTCTCCAGCCATTTTCCCTGGCTGCTGCACCAACAGTATGGGAATCTTAGATTCACAGGGACCCAAATCAAGGTGTGATCCAGGTACCAGTAACTGAGCTCTCATATGGTTTAAATCCTGAGAAGGAGGAGACATTTCCCATAAGTTAATAACCATTCTTCTTCCCTCTTCCAGATACCCTTCCAAGATACAGAGAGAAGGTGAGTTTACAGCTAGGAAAATATAGTAGCAATACACTATATATTTAAACGGAATTTCATCAAGGCATGAAAAATTATTTTAGAGTATTAAGCGCCCTTTTCCTCCCCTTCTTACTTCCACAGTCCTTGATAAAGAGCAGGTACAAGGTACAACATTGATGAAAGAGGAGAAACAAGTTTTCCAACTTTGTGTTTATAGATTTGTGCACAAGACTAGATTGAACAGGTGCTTTCAGTCTGTCAATACATGGAACAAATCTGAACTATGTCCAAGGAGATGGGAAGAAGATTTGGTCATCAAAGGGTCTCACATAAAGCATGCTGGCACTGAGATTTTGTCAGTCACCAGCTGTTACATTCCTTGTACTACACTAAGAATAAATTTATGAAAAAACCAGACCATCAGACTCTCTCTGTTTTATCAGGTAAACATTAAATTTCGTGATAGCATAAAGAACACTGTCATATATAAAAAGATTGTGCTGATAACTGTCATGTGCTAGTGTAATATTTTCTAAGTATTCTGCTTTTTTACACTATGTCAGACAGTTTGAAAGAGCACAAAATTAATTTTCAGAAAGAGAATATTTAGAACCATGTTTCTGCCATACAAATGTTTACTCTTTCTGATTACAATGGTGCTAAAAGTTTTTCACCTCTCGGGACTATATCACCTTTTTATCTGTGCACTTTATGGGCTGCCCTCCATTGTCAATGAAAATGTCAAAATAGGAAATTTCAAACACACAACAGCAAATCTGAAGTTCTCTACAAATCACAAGTTATTGCCCAGCACACTCACAGCATAGTATGCTGCAGTTCAGAAACACAGGATTTCTTTCCTTCCAACTTCCACAGTTCTTCTGTCAGAAGAATCATCCTGACTACAGCTAAAGGCCAGAGCCCTCCTGTGTCACTCTTTTCTGCTGCACAAGTCAAGGTGACATATGAAAATCCAATTCCAAACCTTTCTGTTATATAAACCTACAACTATAGTCCTGTAGGCAACCCAATAAAGCTTTCTTTTAATTGAATCATGATCAATGGCTGTGCAAGAACATTATGCAAAGGCTACAAAAAATCACTTCATGTCAGCAGCTGGATACTATGACATCAAGGAAGCTATTGATTAATCTTAAGACTTATACAAATTTTAAGAGTCTCTTTCTATGACTATGAACCATTGGCCATTTCCTCCATGGCACTACACCTACTTAGTTACCTGCTCTGAGATTTTATTTTCAGTGACGTTCTTACAGATGTCGTGGTCCCAGATAAAGCTGTGAGCACAGTCTACAGGTACACCCTTCAGGTACAGCTGCCTAACTTTATCATTATCTACAAAAGAAAAGAACCTTTAAACAAAATTCAAACAGCTTTTGTGGCTTAATTACCAAAGCCACTTCTGTATCATAAGTATAATGAGCAGACAACCAAGAAAAACTATTAAAAGCTCGACATGCTTCTGGCATATCTTACTATCACACTTTTTCCAAATACAAAATATGAAATCAACTGTTAGTGTTAGAAAGACTAGCCTGATATTTTCTCATCAGCATTTCTTCTTAACAAAAGACATGACTGTTGGCAAAGTAAATTAGATCTTTACATACCACCTTTAATACTCTGGAATCTGGCCTTTTTGGCAGAGTGTGAAGCTCAACAGATTTGGCAAAAATCAGAAAGCAACATTACAAAGCCTGAAAGAAATCTGCCTAAGTCAACTTGTAAGAGAAGCAAGATTTACCTCTAAGAAATGCACATACATGAAACATTAGTATGGCTATGACTAGCATGCAACACTTATTTAGTATTAGTTTCCTACTCTGGATCTTTTCAGGCCGTGTGCTTCAAGGAAGGGACTATTCTTGCTTATGGCTGCACAAATCAACAACACAATCAGTTGTGTACATTACTGAAGATAAACACTTGTAGCTTTAAAATGCATTCTTGGAGTATTAAATAACCTATCTCTTCTTCAGCTTTACAATCTAAGCAAAGCAAAGAAAATGTGTACCTACCTTTAGTGATCTGAGGATTAATAGCCTTCAATGTACAGTACAGCATGTAGTGAATGCCGATCCATATTTTAAGTAAAATAATTCTTATCAAGAAACAATACAATGAACCTATTAATAGTTCTGTGATTAAAAACTTAGAGGGATTGCTCCTCATTTTATCATCCACAAGGTCTTACATATTAAAGGAATTATAACCTGTCAGGGTTTGTTTTGTTTTTTAAAATTATTTAAGTCTTTCTAAGAAAGGTTCTGCTAATTTTTCCAGATAATGTAGACAAAGACTCAAAGACAGAAGATTTGGATTATTCAGTGGTAGTAACAGTACCTAGCAATAGGTACTGCCAAACATAATTGCAATAATTATTTATCTAAAATCCACAGCCTTTAGAATGCATTACTAAAAGCTGAAAATCTTTTGCAAGAAATATTAACTACAGCAGCACTTGTGACAGTTTGATGATGTTACTGATACTTGTCATGCATTCTTGCTAATGAAAGAGATTTATGTGAGGAGAAGAAATGCAAAAGAAATTATCAGATTACAGTGGCCTTCCTTCAAATTAAGAACAATAAAACAAAAAGGGAATCCTTGCCAACTAAGCAGAAGTATTGCTTCTCTGACCAAAAATTAATAACAGGAAACTGAGCAGGAACCTAAGAGAACTCAACACTTCTATGGGCAAAGTGTATTTTGTCTGGAGATAAAGCAAGTATTAATGCCTCAAAAGGAGAAAAAAAGCAACAAAACTGTGTGTGGTGGTGGTAGGGAATTCCTTCCTGACTCTTACAGATAACCAAGGGGGAAGGGCACATAATCACAAGGTAAAGAAAGTACCTTTTCCATCTTCAGTACAGAAAGCATTTGTGAACACCAGAATCTCTTTATGTTAAATTATTTAAGCATGTTCTAGTTCCTTCAACTGCAAATTATTCACTGCAACTTTCTCTGCTTTTTTTAACACTTTTTTCTGTAACCACAGTTCAGGCAGCCTACCCTTGTCATATTCTCAGAGTTCTTGGCAATTCCTATATTCTGGTGTTGCTTTTCACCTAAATTCCTATATTTGTTTCCCCACTATAGAATAACCTTTAAGTCAGCCTCTTTTCATCACCACCACCCATCCTATATCCTCCTTATTAGCCTAAAATATTCTTCTTTAACTTGGTACATTCCTTCTCTTTGATCTCACTGAACCTGGAGAACTTACTCTTTCTACTAAGCATACCGTAATTCAAATCATAATCCCAAATCCTCACACCAGTTCCTCTTACCTCTCTCCTGTTTTCTTCAGTCCACATTTTAAGATTTCTGGGGAAATAACCTTACTGATGAATAAGTTTCTGATAATAACGAAAGTAAGATGTTGGGGCTAGTATAGGATATAGGAAGTTGCATTACTAAGCACTTGAAGCTGATCAACAAGCTACTTCTGCTGGTGTCAATGGCTGGTGCTTAGACAATACAGGCAGACAGAGGAAGGCTTTGTTCCATTTCAAGCTATTGATCTGATTTGCATAGCTGATCATCTGTCTTAGAAGACAGGCCTAAGAGTTCTATTTGAAAATTTTCCTTCCTCCCTTTCGTTAAAAAAAAAACCAAAAAACCAAAACAACAACAACAACAACAAATACAAACACTGCCTGGGAGCAGTCTGAGAGCCCTATGTATGTAGGGGGGGTGGGTATCAGGACAACTGGGGACAGACACCTAAACCTCTGCAAGAGGTGCATTTACAGGCACGGACCGAGGCTCTGTGTCTGCGGAAGGAACTTTAGTTCACTTATCTTTCTTGGTGTATTCTCCTTCTATGCATCTCATTCACTGATTATGTAGAAGTTTCACCATATTTTATGGTGAGTGTTCTTTAAGGCAGTGGAATTTGTTTTCTCCCATACAAGACAGTAACAACACAACAAAATGCCAGAAGTGTACTTTAAACTGGAAAAAAGAATAGTACTAATGTGCTAATATGAGAACTAATGTGAGAACTGACTGCTTACTGGGAGTCTTGACTCCAGCCTGAAGAAAGAATGACAGTTGATTTGATTAAATCCGATCAGCCCGTGCTCGTAACACACAGCTTGCATACATGCATATGTATTGAAGAGATAAAGTAACTAGGAAAGACTGAAATGACATTTGATTTGTTAGCATGCTACTCACAGGGCAGAACTCAGGCATATCTTGGAACAGCATTTTAGAAAAAAATCCTGTATGAATCCTGTATGTGTATCATTCCACAGACTGCATGTATGATAATCCCCAGCAAAGGTGATGGCTATAACTTACCTAAACTATTCACTCATTTGACAAACAACTCATCTTTAAATCAGAAAAGTTTATCTAAGAAAATCAGTTGACCTTTATACAATACTGAAGAACAAGAGAGGCTAAAATACATATGGAATCTGTATGCTAACATATACAGTGCTATTTCAATCTTATTAATACTAATCCTAATAGTACTTGAATGTCCAATAAGCAAAAAAGGGGAAAAAGCGTGGAATACACCAATGGTTCCCTTTTATTGCTCAATAAACAAGATGTGATTAGGGCAAATAAATTACTATTATAATTTTTTAATAGATGTCAGATCACAATATTACTACATCTGAGTAAGGTCATAACACAATCAAGGTTCAAAAAGTTTATGCAATTCCAAGGCTCATAAAAGGATTTTTTTTTCTTTTCAGAAGCAGGAAATTAGTAGCACTGAAACAGAATTACAGATCTTAGAGAAATCTTTTTTTTGGGCAGTGGTATTGTCTTTCCTCTTTCATCCTTCTGCCTACTCAACTTTTCAGTCCCGTATAACAGTAAGTTATTTAGCAGACCTAAATTAGAAGGTATTACGCCATTTACCTTTCCTTGCTAGCTGAACAAGGACCTCTTCCTTCTCCTAAATAAAAGTCAGAGAGGACAGAAGCAGTTTTGAGTTCATGATGAAAAAAAACCCCAAAGACTCAGAAAAAACTGAAAAGCAACAGCAGCTTTTCTGAGTATCTGTGGTGTGGAAGATAAGTGAAAGATAACCCCAGGTAGAAGGATCTTGAAGATGGACAATTCTACCCAGCCAAAGGAAAAAACACAGAGGTGCTCTTGACTCCCTATCTTACACCATTACCTTTTTTACCATGGCCATCCTTCCTGAGGGACAATCAGCTCAGGTAGCAGGAGAGAAACTACCATGAGACATTTAAAATACCAAGATGCCTTCTGTTGATCTTGCCTTCTTGAACATATCCTCAGACATGATGACCAGAATGAAGGCTGCCAAATTACTTTCTGTAATTGCTAACTCCTCTACCAGCTCAAACCAGTGTCCGTAAACAAGTGCTACATAGCTCACCTTACTTCTCAGCAGGAAGGAACCAAAGTAGAGGTCATGTCTGCTGCAGCATTTCCAACAGGAACACTAATGATGAGAAAGTTAGCTGAGCAGAACTAATTAACAGAAAGGCTGTTCCAGATACAGAGGGTAGAACAGGAGGATGTAAGAAAATGAAAATAGCAGAATTGTGGAAAGAGCTAAAAGACAGTAACTGAAGTAGGTATTCAACCTGACATAAGTGATTTATAAGACTAGATTATTCTCGTGTCTTGCAAACAGACCACCAAGGAAATTCAGTATTTTCAAGTCTCTGGAACTTTCAACTTGTCCTATTTGCTACTGCTTGCTAGCTGCCTATCATGTTTCTCCTATTAGGTGAGGCACCCTTGGTCCAGTCAACCTAACTGGGAATGCCTATACTGTACACAAACCCCACTGTATACTGTACATACTCTTGCCCATTTTTAAGGGACATTCACATCCATCTGAATTTGAATTTTGCACTGAAACACTGTGTAAGTCAGAAATGAAATGAAAATTTCAGAAGTTATGCCTGAATCTTTCATTTTCTATCATAACCAGCATCTTGGCCATCTGAAATACTAATCCTGCAAAGGTAATAAGTTTTTTGCAGTAGAATTGGAACTTTCAACATCGTAGGCCTATAATCCAGAAATAGCAGGTATCTTCTTGGAGAGATAAACAGCAAGACTAAACACCAAAAAGAAAATTACTGTGGAGCTTTTAGCACCTGGTTGGCCTTGCCAGGATTCGAACCTGGATCATCTGTATGGTCAGACAGAGGCTTCCACTGAGCACAAGACCAGCTTTGGTGCATGTCCCTCCCTCACAACTGCTGTTCTAAAACCTATGCAACTTTCAAGCTATTTCTGTTCTGCCAGGGGCTCCGGAAATGGGAAATATTTTGAACCAAAACTTAGAGGAAAACAGCAAGAGACAATCCATGGAAGATGACAGTAAGTGAAAACAAAAGTAAGAGAGAAACTGAATCTCTTCATAATATAGGCAAAGGATTTTACCTTGGTATTTTTCAAAGTCTGGCATGGCTTTTGTCTTCTTTTTTGGCAAATTGACTCGAGGATCTCCAACAGTGAGGCCAAGTATTGTCCCTGGTGGCATATCTGATGGTGATCTCATCCCTTTAAAAACACACAGATGAACATTGCCATGAAAATACCAATTAAGTTGTGATCTTTCTGTGCACTAGTACTTTGAGTGTTTTTGCCTGCAGTGGTGTGATACCATTGTAAGCCAGTGAAGCAACCCAAAATACTCTATTTAACATGTTTTGAAAATGCATCTATGCTTGTTAAATGTTCAATAGCAAAAAAGTCAACAGCAGTGCAAGACTTGGTTTGCAATTACATTTACGTTTAGCACAGAAGAGGGGTCACTGTCACAGACTCAATTCATCCTTTGCAATTGACAAATTTCAAAGAACAACCAATCTTTGTTTTACACATGTCTTCAAGGGAAAGGAAATTTATAAGTGTTTTTAAAAGTTCTACCTCATCCCTGCTTAACTGCCTGACATGACATTGGATAGATAGCTTGAATACAGTGTGAGATCTACCAAAGCCAGTTCCTTACCTGCTTCAGTGTTAGAAAAGTGAGATGACGTTAACTTTATGATATTTTACAATTCAGCCACATACAGAGAAGAAACAAACATATATAAAGTATAATACTTCACTTTGGATTGGAGGCTACCATTTTATCTGTGGAGGTATTGTACAACTTACTGTCTTAATTTGAAGTGTATGGTGGGAGAGAGTGAGAATATACATCAGACTGTATATCCCACCAGTAATCTCTAATCTAAGTTAATGAAGATAACAAACAAGATTCAGTTTATTTATTAACAGTCTGAACTCCACAGAGGATTTAAATTGCCTTAAAAACCCCCAATATAACATTTTTTAATTCTTTGCCATGCCCTGGCAAGTACCTAAGCACATTCTCAAAGGCATCACTCTCTTGATCATGCAAAAAGTAAGCATGTCCAAAATGAAGTCAACTTTATTAGCTTGCCAGTTTCGACCACTAGATTTTAAGTTTCCCCTCCTCCCACCCATAGCACCCATCAGCCCAAATACCTTCCAATAGCTCAAAGATATCACTTTGACACTGATGAAGAGATACTTTTTCAGAGTCCTTGCAGTTTTCTACCCACCAGTTATTCAGTTCTGTCTCTGAATCTGCCATCTCCTGGAAAACAACATATCTAATTAAACACCCACAGTTCTTCATTATTGTCTATCAGTATGAATTAATTCTCAGTTTGCCTTAACCACTATAGTCACTTCCTTCCTCAAGTTTTAAAGCAAAATTAATTTTTCCTGATTAAGTGTAGTCCTATACTTTATAATAATCTCTAATAAGCTGTTCAATTTAACCTGTGTATCAAAAATAATTAAAGCAATCCACAATACTTCCTAATTCTGTCATTAATTATTTCTTACAGAAAGCCAGAGATTTTATGGCTTCATCATGTTTGCTTAAAGACACAAATAAACCCCTTTAAAACCAAAGTGACGCTATTTGCCAAGAAGTGGACAAAAAACCTAAATCCTGAAGAAACTGCATATTTGACTGAAAAGACACTAGTTTTCTGTTACATGTTTTCTTACATGTCTTGCCCCCTAGTTCTAGGTGCTCTAGCTCATTGCTTGAGAAACAGGATCTATGGTCAAAGGGAATATGAATTATTCTGGATCTCTCAGCAGCAACTACACAGCCTGCTCAACAGCACCACTGTTTTTATTTTCTTCCTACTCCCACTTAAAATCCAGGTGGGAGTTCTTCCTCAGATCAGCATTAATTAAAAGTCTCAATACAGAGAACCCACCAGAGTTAATACACAGGTTAACCTTTACGAAAAGGAAGGCTAGATAATTTATGTGTCTTTCTAGCAAAAAACAAGCTTGCACATTCTAAGAACACTACCAAGATTACATTGACATCCAAAGTGCCAACTTCCTTACTGTTTGAACAGAAGCTGCCTTCAGGGTCTCTGTAAGGACGGAGTGCGATAGTGGGCCGATCAGCCGGTATCTCAGAATCTCCATACTTCTGTCACTGAAACAGGAAAGTTTCAGGTGAACGTACAATTGTACAACACACATTCTTTTCCCCATTCTGTTAAGCCAGAATGCAGCTATGTTATGTGGTTATGGGCCACAGTTTCTGACTCTGCTGTGAACAAACCTGATTGCAATGCCAGTAGCCTGTGAGATCCAAGAGTAGGACTGCAATGGATCTCTAGTGCCGTCACCAATGATTTTTTTCACTGGTACAGCTTTTTCTCCTTCTTTATCCTCCTTCTTTCTTTTATTACCAAGGTTCGTAACAACTTCCACTTGTTTTTCCTCTTGAATTGATGTTGTAACAGGCTCAGCAATACACATTTCTTCAGGCTCTGTACACTGAAAAATTGCTTTTAACTCCCTCAGTATGTCCTTAAGAAAAACAAAGTTTGGATTAGGATGATAGGCAGTGCACTACAAACCTTAGTACACTTTAAAAAATTATACTCCATTCTTTAATTTTCCTTTTGGCCTTCAAGGAATAAAATTTAATTCTGCTGAAGTCAACGGCTTGCTAAGAAAAGCTGAAAGTAATATTGAAAGTTGCTAACAATCTGTTCTCTTGCAAATTAACATAAGAAAAATTGCCTGTGCACAACATTTTACTTTTTTCATTTTCATTTTTTTAAAGCTGATAGCTAAGTATCAGATGATGATTATCTGTGATGATACCAAACTTAGCCTGTTGAGGGTGCCAATGGAAAGGATGTGAATCAAGCAACATCATACTTCACACGTGTCCTGAAGCAAGTGACACCACAGAACTTTTCAGAAGCTCAAACACTGAACACCTCAGCTGCACGGACTTTCTGCACAAGCTTTATAAAAACAAGTTGCAGAACATGAATACTGTTAGAGTGAAAATAGGCTTACAACTTTTAATTCCTGAAGTCACATATTATACCCAGTTCTTCCACACTTTTCAGATGACCTCTTCAGCACTAATAATGCACAAAACAAGAGTTCAACTAGATAGGAAAAAGCACCTGCTTGAGAGCTGGATGGACCCAGATCCACAACTGTCTGTTTTCAGCCCCATCCCTGGGTTTCCAAATAAATGTAACTGGTCCAAGCATATCCTCAGGATAGCAATCTGCTCTGTAAAGATTCAGGGAACCCTCGAATCTTCCAGACAGAAAACAAGCCTCTTGAAATGTCAATCCTAAAAAATAAAAAACTTATTGAAGAACAAAATAATATGTTGTTTAATAAACAACAATTGAAATTCAGTCTGGCTGTGGGATGGCTAATATTGTACCATGATTAGCTTATTAATAAGCCACTGGAATGTCTAGTCTTACTATGACATCATAATTACATTTTTCATTCAAAAATCACAACTCAGGATCAACTCTACTATTATTATTGAGACTGATACATTACTAAGAAAGGAAAAGGATGGGTCATACTTTAGTCTATTCCGAATCTTTATTTTTAACTATGTAAATTTTACCTGTGTCAACGCTACATATTCGAGCAAGTTGCTTCAGAAGCTCATTCTCTTTGCCCTTCAACTCCAAGCAACAATAATATGATAAGTCCTGAAACAAAGTGAGAATAACTCTTTAAAGCGAGCCTGGTAAGAAAGGACCAGACAGGGCTTCAAAATTACACTTAAGTGGAAATTTTTCATTCCCTAAAATTTGCCAAAGTGAAATGAGTTTCTTTTTAACTTAAAATTAATAGCTGTAGGAGAGTGGTAACCAACCTGCCTCTCAAACCAACAGATCAAAAAGGACATAGAACAAATTATCTCTCTGCAATAGCTGCTCAGGTAGATGATATAGGGATCCACTTCAACTCTTAGCTCTTGAGGAAACTGAAAATGTAGTATTTCAGTCATAGTCACCATAAGACTCCTTTTAAAGGTTCATCTTGTTCTCTCTGAAATGTGTCAACCTAAACTATAATTATAAAATGATTCATTTCATACTTAGCAGTCTTATTAACAGCTGACACAACAGTGCTTCAAAGAGACAGAAATATTTGTTATAACTAAGCAGTTGATTACTTCACCATGGCAAAATATCAAATAAAACATGTAGATGTGGTACCTGAAGAAGGCAGTGCTTTGTCATGGCTCGGTAACAAGCCCTGTAGCTCTTCTCTGTAGGGCTGTTTCCTAAACAGTATCCCCATTTCTTTACCATATGAAATCTCTTTGCATGCCAAATATGGGTTTCCAGCCAAATGTTCTTTCTTTGCCTGTGATTAAACTCTGCTACCAGATTTATGTGGCGTCTTCTAGCTTTCCGGCATTTAGTCTTTGACTGTTCTTTTTTCTGATGTACAGCTTTCTCTGCCTGTTTTATAGAAGAGAGGATACTGAAGTAAATCTCAAGGGAAAAAACTTCTGAAAAGAAAAAGGCTGAAATATAAGGATACAGGAAGCACTAACATTAAGTTATACCATGTTGGATCATTCTTGAGGGTAACTAACACTTCGAAATTTTCTACGCAAGTCACATTCACAGAAGTGCATCAAGGTTTGACTGAAACCCGTATATAAAAAAAAGCAGGACACAGAAGAACCAAACATAAACATTACATAAATATAGATTTAACAAGAATAGAGCACATAACTAACTCTGCAAAACAGCCCATGCCTTCTTCCTTCAGTTCCTAGAAATCAGGCCCAAACTGCATCATGTCTAACAAAGCAGAAAGAATGTGAATGAAAACAGTAAAATGAGATACAGGTTTTGAAGAGCCAATAAAATACCCTAAGAAACATGTAATTGGTGTGTGGCAGAGAAATATCCAAAACAATTTCTGAACCATGAACAATCAGCTTCAGGAACTCAGGGTGGATGGGGCAGGGTCTCAATTTAAAGACAACGCAAAGGAAAAAAAGATTGCAATAAATAAATTTATCAGTCAACCTTAATACATAGAAAATTCACCAAGAAAACTCAATTGATCACTTCAAGAATTCTCAGAGATGATCAAGTGATCGATGCCAAACATTGGGAAGATCATTTCCCAATAACATCCCACTGAACCAATTTTAAATTTTCCTTTTTAAACACACAGGAAGGCCACAGTGAGTAAGGAGCAAGTAACCCCCACAGGCGTATTCTGACTAAATGCCAAGATACCGCCAGAAAATGAGTTTCATGAGCTGCTGGGCTAGTCAATTAGTAAGTCTTAAGCTGCATGGAGCCCGCCAATAATCCCAGTGCACCTCCCATATTTGAGCCATAACACTCGAACCATTGTGTCAGCTGTGCTGGCTTGTGGCTGGTACGGTCACATCCTAAAGCTGGGGTGAGGTACAAGGCACAGGTCTTACTGAGGACTCTTGGACCACCTGGGACCAACACATCACTTGAACAACCTCTCCTGCAGTAGACCCTTTTATCACTACTCTAATAACTTTTCAAGAATCACAAAGTAGGTTAGTGAGACTTACTTGAGCTACCACCTTAAACTGAGGTGTTCCTGCATTTTGAATCCAAATGTCAAAGTTTAGGGTACTCAGGGAAGCCTGGCAGAAGTTCAGGTATGAACATTAATAACTATAGAGGTAAATGCTGTGCTTTAGCTGTGCCCACTACGTGAAATGCTGTAAAACACACTTATACCTCTTTCCTGGCCATCTCTTGGAGCCGCCTGGGTAGGCGCTTGACATTGTGACTCATTGCCCGCCTTCGCATGTGCCTAGGGAGGGTCTGGAAAACCAGAGAGTTGGAAGACTTCTGCGAGACTGCTTTCAACATGGCATTGATCTCAGCAGCACGAGCTTGAGCAAAGGTAGACACTGGAATGAAAAGAACTGTATCAGAGCATGATAAACAGCAAGAAAACCAGAGGCGGATACTGTATGTAAGTTATGGAATTACTCCTAGTACAGCAGTCCAATATCTTTTTGACATAAAAGTAGGTACTGTACACCATCACTGAAGAAATTTCAATTCTTTAGATATCCTGAACTTTACAGATACGGTCAAGCAATTATATATGCATGAGTGAATCTGACAACTGTTTAACCAACAATTCCTATCTTCATTAAATACTTTGTTAAATTAGAAGAGTAATCTTTTCAGGTGGTATTCAGGGAGATGAAGAAAAGTTTTAGCATGGAAAAAAAACTGGAAGCAGTAACATATTACAGACTGTTTTAAAACAACCAAATAAAAATCCAGAGCTTGGTCTCATTTCATGTATATAGAAGTGTATCCACTACCAGAGCACTGTCACACTTTGCAAAGCTTATTTACTCTCCTAAATAAATGTTCTGATAGATGAAAAGTTGTCTTTACATTACATCATAAGTAAAATCACTTTCACTGGCTACATTAAAAGCAGACGACTCTCAGTACTCATTTTGCTAGCAAACAGAAACCAAAATGCATATCCTCACTACAAGCAGGTGCAACTTTTCCACTCAGAAGTCTGAAAGGGCTCCTTGAACAACAGCTGGTCATTCATTCCAGTTCACTACTACTTCTGTGTTTTGAAGAAAATCAGGAAAAACAGAAGAACATAGCATCAGTTCCAATTTTTGCTCTTGCATGTAAACAAAGACAGACAGCAAACTTAGTCACCAGCAAATTGCCCTGGACATATCAATTATGGTGTTTTCGCATATACAAACCTGTTATGTATTTTGGCATTTCCTCAGAAACACTCTGGTGTCCTCCTTGCCATCCTCCTCTTCCTCTGCCTCTCTCTCCTCTACTTTGCCCCTTTGAAAAATATTGGTCTTTCCTGTAAGAAGGGCCAGATGACTGATTTGAAAATTTCTGCTGCTGCTGCTGCTCAGAACGAACATCTCCTGGAAGGTTTAGAGATGAAAAGAGGTTAGAGAAACACAAAACAGTCTGAGTAACTGATAACTCTATTAGTCTTTCCTCATAAAACTACATTGCAGACTATTCCTATTATATTTAATACATCTAACTGAAAAAGCCACCAGAAATCAGAAGAATTAAGTTTTTTCCTTCAGGAATAAATAAGAATTTTACACTGCCCGGCAGCAAACTTTCAACAGATTAAGTAACTTTTGCATAGACTGAAAATGGTACCCAATCCAGACTTTGCCTCCAAGAGCCAGAGTGAAATCAGTCCATGTAATATCGTAGTGATTTTTATTATTGTCTTGTCAGAGTTTTAATAACAAAATGGCAACATTATTTTTTCCACTTCCCAATTGTTTTTTTTTTCCTATAAGCAAATGTATTCTTGCCTGACATATATTTCTTTTACAGCAATAATGAAGGTAAGCATGACACATGTATGTTGGTGCAGCAAGTTACTTGTCTGGTACAAGCATTTTAACCAATGCTGAAATTAAATAACTAAAGCCTACAGTAAAGCTTCCTAAGTTACAGACACACCTTTCAGGAGTGCCAAGCACCTAGCAAGTACCTAAAGTTTCAGAGGGCCTTGAAGTCCTTATTCAAAGACCAGTCTATATTCAGCCTAACTAATATTATATATTAGTTTAGATTACTTTATGTTCAGTTAAGCCTTAGTTATGATTTCTACTACAACTTGAGATATGGTTCTCAGGTAGTTCATGCCAGACAATCCAACTAAAAATGGTCTCGACAGTCATTCCTATCACCCCATCCACTACATCAAGACAAGTGCATGAGAGAACAAGGGGCCATAGCATCTAGGGAGCTTCTCTTGATGCCTTGGAGTGGCTACCTAGAACAGAGGCTAGACAAGATTAAGAGAATAAAGTGGGTATTTATTAAAGGCCTTCAATAGATACACCTTGGGCAGTCAAAAGCCTCTGAGAGGGGCTACACCCAAGATGGATGACGGTCACGAGTTTTTCAGACAGATATAAGTTTGGTCCATTTACATATCAGGGGTTAATCCTCCAATTACAGCTTCAGGTAATTAAGTCATATACTGCCAGTTTGTTTCTTCCCAATTCACTTTTGTTTATACTTTTCAGAGCCTGAGGCAGTAGGGTGTCCTTGGATCTCAGGCCTAGAGGAACTGTGTTGTCTGGCCAAAATGTGAAGACGCTTAACAAACATTTCATATGGAGCGTACAGTTATGCACTGATGCAGTAAAGGATTTGAAAAATATACAGGCTAAAATCTTAAGGCATCACTCTAGTGAAAATCAACCTGTGTGTCCACAGAAATGGAGAGAGAGAGATTAAAAAAAGTTTTCAGCTTGATCAGCTTCTTAAACAAGCCTACCCCTTTGTCCCAAAAATGCTACTGTTGGCATGAAGACTAGTCAGGAGCAGATTCACATTCAGCATCTCAATTTCTGAGAACTTAAAAAGGCAAAGAACCTCCTTTCTCCATTTCAAATAAGGAAGAAACTGAAGTTTTATGTTCAGCAGCTGTACTGTTGTAGCCTACTGCAACCATACATCACGCAGAACTGCATTAGTACTGCAGAAAAAATAACTTGGTGTAGAAACAGAAATCAGCTTTTACGTGGAACAATTCCCTGACCTGGGTTTCCACATGCCTGAGAGCTGCGTTGTCCAGACACTGAGATGAAGGTGAGAAGGAAATAGCTGGGAAAAAGGGATGGAAGCTGTCTCAGTCAGCAAATCTGTGTAGGCCTGCAGCCCAAAATTAACTTGTATCACAAACACACCCTCTTAATGAAAGAGGTGCAAATTGTAATCAGAAGGCAGAAGACTGCTTGGAAAAGCAGTCACTGCCTTAATACCTAAAAACCCCCTAAATTATTTCAGCTACTACATAGATCCATAGTTTTGTAACTCCTACTCAGCATTTTTCTTTCCTGTTCTACAAAATAGCTCTGTAAAACTGCAATACTAATACTACAGAAGAATATTACATGGATGAAAATCCACGCCTTTCAACAGAACAAAAAACATAACCACGGAATCTCAGAAGTTCCCTGCTACAAATAAAGTTAGAAAAATGTGTTTAATCCGGCAGTACTCCTGTAATGACATTCCAAAATCTTCAGACATGGCTGAGCATAATTTGCTATGTCATTCTGTCTGCTTAGGAACTTTTCAGTCACCTAAATACACAGTGACACTCACGGGTTTATTCAATCAATCACAAAGATGCAATTTGTCAATTTCTGAAGGCCTCACGGTAACAAGTTCTTTTATGTGTGGGGTTTATCCCAGAAATAATGTAGGTAACAAAATATCTAAATGGGCAGGTGGTGCGAATGGAAATTGGGGTCCCATTGAAGCATAGAGGACGCAGCTCCAAACACACACACGAAAAAAGCATCCAGCATACAAGCTGACAGCATCCTTCAGTCTTCAGCTGCAAAGGTTACCTGCTCCAGCAATGCCCCAGGACTCTGCCATTTTAGGGACATGCCCTGCAGCCTCCTGCCAATGCCCTTCCACAGACACAGGAGCCACAAGCCCATGGTTGGGCATGCAGATCTGAGGGAAAACCAGTGCATTTATCATAGCACCAGAAGGCTAAATCAGCCCCTCCTGCAGCTCCCAGGCCTGTCAGAAAAGCAAGGGAGAAACGGGATGGGGCATAACTTCCAAATTCATGTTACGGATTCGTCGTGTAATCGAAGGGTTTATAGAGAGAAGCGCATATTCACGGGATCAGAATAGTTTGGGTTGGAAAGGGGTTCTGGAGACCATGCAGTCCAACCCCCCGGCCAAGGCAGGGCCTAACAGTGCAGGTTACACAGGAACGGGTTCGGGTGGGTTTGGAAGGACTTCAGACAGGGAGAGTCCACAAGTCTCCCATGTTAAAGAGAATCCCGTATTAACGCGATTTATGGCAACACCAGGACTAAAGGAGTCTGGGGACGAAGGCATATCTCGGCAGGGGACGAAGCCCCGCATACTCCCACGGCGAGCACGCTGCGGGCTGGGGAGAGGGGGCACTTGGCCCTAAGGGGGGCCACCCTGCCAGCCTCGGGAGGGGCTCCCACAGCCGTACCTGGGGGCGGGCAGGCTCTGCTCCCGCCGCCGCTGAAGGGCCCCGGCTCTGCGGGAAGCGTGACGCTAGCTGGCTGGTTCCTCATCTTCTTGGCTCGCTTCTTCTCCCGCGCCCCAGACATCTCCGACGGGATTGCGGAGGCTCTCCGCAGCGCAAGGAGGAGGGGAGAGGCCGGCGGACGGTGCAGCCGCAGCCCCCGGCACCAACCCCAGCCCGGCGCTCTCTCGCGGCGCGGCCTCCACCAGCACACGTGGGCACCCACGGCACGGCACGGCGCATGCGCACTCCCCCAGCACAGCCCTGAATGACTACATTTCCCAGAAGCCCCCTCGGGCGGTGGTGGGCGGGGCTTGCGCTGGCTGATCGCTAAGGGGAGGGAGTGCCAGAGGGGCAGGCTCCAGCCCTTACCGCAGCTCCAGCACCGGCTCCAGCACCGGCTCCAGCTATGGCCTCGCTCGTGAAGAAAATAATCAGCACTACTAAGGCCCCTGCACTGGGTCCTTACAGGTAATGCCTTAGCTAAGAAAGATCTGAGAGTCTTGGTAGGTAGCAAGTTGACGGTGAGCTGGCAGCGCCCTTGCAGCCGATGCTTTCCTGGGGTGCATCGGGAAAAGTGGCCAGGAGGTCGAGGGAGGTGATCCGATCCCTCTGCTCTGCGGCCACATCGGGAGTGCTGTGTCCAGTTCTGGGCTCCTCAGTACAAGAAAGGCGAGGAGCTACTGGAGAGGGTCAGCAGAGGGGCACAAAGATGATGAGAGGTCTGGGGAATCTGTTATGAGGAGAGACTGTGGTAGCTGGGCCTGTTTAGAGGGGATCTCATCAATACCTATAAATAGGTATCGAAGGCAGGTGCCAGACTGTTCTTGGTGCTACCCAGCGACAGGACAAGGATCAGTGGCCACAAACTAGAACAAAAAAATTTCAGTTCAACATGAGGAAGAGCTTCCTTACATTTAGAGCGGCAGAGCTTTGGAACAGGCTGCCCAGGGAGGCTGTAGAATGTTCCTCTCTGGAGACATTGCAAACCCACCTGGCTGTGTTCCTGTGTGAGCTGCTCTAGGTGACCCTGCCTTGGCAAGGGAGTTGGACTGGATGATCTCCAGAGAACCCTTCCAAAGTGTACCAGTTGTGTGATTTCGGGAGCTGCAGGTCTCTGGGGAGACAGGAGCAGGTTTTGCTGGTGGGGTTTTGCCCGCTCCTTGGGGGAGGCAAAACCCCACCAGGGGTTAGGCAGGCCTGGGGCTGAGGTGAGGGCAGCACCCCTGAGCAGGGGCCAGTCCTGGTACCCCCTCCCCCCCGGTAAGCCCCAGGGATACCTGGAGCCCCAAAGCACAAGTGGGGCTGTGGTGCCACAGCAAACTGCAGCCCGATAAGGGGATGGGATATACTTCAAAAAGTTAGTTTGGGAAAATAATTCTGAAATAAGTGGTANAAAAAAAAAAAAAAGAAAGAAGAATGATTGTTCTCCAGAAAAAGGTGCTTGGCTAGAGACAGCAGGGAAGCTAGAGATGCTGACTATGAAGATGATGGAGAGTGGAGGCTGAACCCAGTCCAGGGTGAGCTTGGTTAGATGGAGAATTCAATGCCTGAGAATTCAAAATTCTTTCTTATTTTGAATAGTTATAAATGTTTTTCAGTCTAAAAACTTAACTGCTGTAAAAATAGATAAGATGTTCAACATTTTCACAAGTATGTTGTTGCAGCAGATCTACATGTAATTAAAAATAGAAATCCCAGTTTTAATTGGGGAAAGGTTTCTGTTTGCAATTTGGATATGAATAAATGTTCAATCAGTATAGTAGATTCTTACAGCTAAAGTACTGAGGGGTTTTTACCAGGATGTTTTCTAAGAATTTCTAATTCTGTATTCAGGCTCTGTTTTCACCATAGCATCTTTGTGACTTCCAGGTGCATTTTTGTCTCCATTGCTTTGTGTCCTTTGTCAGCTTTCTAAGCATTAAACTGTGTGTTTCTTATAGGCATTCTAAAGTGGAAAAATACAAAGTGTAGAAGCAGAGAGACATGACACGAAGGTTAACTTCTGTAAACAATAAACTGTTGGTGGATTGCAGCCAGGGGCCTGGCATTGCTTGGCATCAGGAGAACATCTAAGACACAGGAAGGCAACAATTTTTTGGCTGCACACACACACCACTGTCCCAGCCTTCAGCATAGCTTTCCACTCCAAAATCCTATGCTTAATGGTAGCTCTTGATCAAATACTGCTTACTATGCAGCCTGTTAAATGTATCACAGGTCTAACATCAATAAGTTTATCACTAACTTAGTTTATCAGATTTTGGTAAACTTGTCAAAGTCCAGAGAGCAGAAGTTGTACAAGAAATAACTGCCACAGCTCTGCTGTGAATTCTGAGTGTGGTTACACAACAATGAGGGCTTAATGTGGAATGAAGAATTGGGATGTATGGGATGCATTCCTGGTTCTGCTACAGCCCTTCAGTATGCTTTTTGGTGACCTATTTTTACTGTATTTTTGCATTTCCTTTACTGCATCCATTTGCTAGATATTGAGATAGCTAGGTAGATAGATACATAAAAACACACATATCTGTGTATGTGTATAGATATCTCATTAATGTTATTAACTTTTTAAAAGACACTGCGGAGGTACTGCTCTTTTATTAATCCACAGTCATTTGTGTAAAGAAGATCTGATTAACAAAGAGCATGCTTCCTGACACCATCTCTCTGATAGACAATGTTGTTCTAAGGTCGCAGTGCCTGTCCAGTTATGCATTTAGGTCCACTGAAACCTGGATGACTTTAGACACACATTCACATCTCTGCTGGTTAATGAGTAGCTACCATTGGCCCCAGTTATGAGGTGCATCTGCAGTTAAAGAATGATTGGGGTTTGTGGAGTTGAAGTTTCCCTTAGCTTCACTGGTGAGTTTGAATGCAGTAGAAGTGTACTCCTTGGCTGATAAATTGTTCCTAGTCTCAGTGAATGCAGGATTCCATTGGGAAGCACACCAAGAGGAGAAAGTTGAGGAGCAAAGAAGGGGACCCAATAAAGACTGCTGCAGATGTTGATCTGGAAGTGGTATCAGAAGGTTGCAGCCTTTTCTTTCCCAAGTTATTAATGATTTAGGACTCTCCAAAGGTCTCTGTTGAAATAAACATTTCACTGTCATTTGCTTTGTGATAAGCAATACAAGACAATCTCTTTTACTGGAAAGCCTGTACTTTCTTGTTGCACAGTGCTCTGTGCTTCAAACAGAAACAGAAGTTTGTGCTCTAAGGGCCTCCCTCCACAGCAGGAGGAGTAGGAAAGAAAATTAAAGAAGCCTGTGTGTACATGCACACATTTCTATCAACAAGACTGTGTCAGCTAGAAAAATCTAAGCTAGAAAAGTACTTTATTCACTGGTTTCTCTTCTTTGAATGGTGTAGTGTTATGATTTACTCAAGTTTTGTTAGTTGATGATAGAAAAAATAATTCCCACAGATATATAAATAATTACCATATCTGACAAGTTACTGACTATTTTTTCCCCTTATGAAATTGCAGGAGAAAAGGAATGATGGCATTGTTCAAACTGCCCATTTGACCTGGTCAAACCTGGTCATTTGACTGAGTCCCTAAATTAGGTTGGTCCACTGTGAGGTGAATGGATTAAGATGATCTAACTGAGTCAATCTCAGTTAAAAGATGTACTAAAATTATTCTGTGAATGTGTCCCTCTTTTTCCATCGACATTAAAGGGAAGTTAATCACCTATTTCAGGTACTTCAGGGAGGTGCCTAACTCTATTTTGTGTGGCTTGAGAGACTTGGTGAATGGTCCAATGTATTTTCTTGAGGAATGGGAAGAGAGATAAAAAAATGGCATTGATAGACCATAAGCACTTCCAGAAGAATCTTTCTATAATTCCTTTGCAAAATATTTGTAATTATTGGCTGAAGAGAATTAAATTCTGTCACTTGCATAATGTTTGCTAGGTAGTTTAAATCTTTGTTTTTGACTTGTAACCTCTTTGTGGTAGAGACATTAATAATTGCCAACTCATCTTCAGCAAAAGCACACCTGACATGTTTATATAAATGTTTTGCAAAAAGCTTGAATTTTGCATTCTTCTGAATTTACACAGCCAAGAAGTCACTCAGGTTATTTGGTGAGAGGAGAGTGATTGTTTTGGGGATGAAGTGATTAAGGTGTTTTGCTGACTGGACAAATTCATGACTGCAGGAATACTGCCAGAGAGCGAGCATACAGGTGTCACCTCACAGCTGTAACTCATTATNACTAGGAGGGGATATTTATGTGGGCAGGTGCAAAAAATGTTTTTATTTACTCTGCCTTCCCTCTGTGCTATCTGCTGTTTGGAATCTGTAGCTCAGTTCAGTGTTGTGTTGCTGCATTCATACCTTGTGCCTTTGCAAGAAACAGGGTTTATCTCCTCAAAGGCAGAGCTATCCACTTCCAAAGATGGTGTAATCCCAGCTCTTCCAAAAGCATAAGCAGATTGAGTGTATGACTGCATGTACAGACTTGCATGTGCATAACCTCAGTCCACTTTGTTATATTATAAAGTACTGTAGAAAATTTGAAATGTGCTTTCAGATTTGAAATGTTTTCAGGGGGAAACATGAAACCTAAAATGTCACTTGTGTTTTCAGCCAGGCTGTGCTGGTGGACCGGACAATGTACATTGCAGGGCAGATAGGGCTGGAACCTTCCACTGGGCAGCTTGTCTCTGGAGGGGCAAAGGAGGAAGCCAAGCAGGTAAGAAGGCTTCCAGCAATGAACTTGTAATGTAGTTGGCATGTGTCTAATTAAACATGGAATTGTGAGAAATGGAGGAGACTAGAAAGCACATTTCACATCCTCCAGATGAGGGAAAAGCAGGAGGAAGTAATTTCACCTTAACAACCCTGTCATTTTTCCACTTGGACAACTTGGAGGTCAGGATAGAAATGCGTGTTTCATGTAGGAAGGTAAAAAATAATCAGTGTTTGAAGCAAAGGTTCACACCCCGATAAAAACCCTGGCTTGAGTCAGGGAAAGTTTTATTCCCCCAGCAGCAAAGAGGTGGAGTGAGATAGTAGCATGAGATGGAGCTGCATTATGCATTTACAATTAATGAATGGATGGTTTAGTATTTATTAGGTGCTCCCTGTTATTAATTTTTATTTAGGTCAGTCTTTTTTTGACAGTTGAGGTTTTGCTGGTTGAATTTACAGTAAAACATGGATTAAGCCAAGTCACGAGTCATATTTACATACTTAAATAAATATAACCCAGCTGATAGCTAAAAGGTTTTTGTTTCATTTTTCTTTAGGCTCTAAAAAACATGGGAGAAATCCTGAAAGCTGCAGGCTGTGACTATGGCAATGGTAAGTGCTTCTTTGACAGTGGCAAACAGGTTGTTTTCACCTGAGTCAAAATATAAAAAAATCAAGTGACCTTTTGAAAAAAAAACAACCCAAACTTATTTGCTGAACATTCAGTTGTTACCAATAGCTGTAAGAAACAAAAGAAACGCTGAATTTAGGTTACAAAATAAAAGAAATCAACATGCAAGTCTTTGCAATGGGTATCAATGGAACACTGCCTTTCACCAAAAATTTCTGGCAATGGTACTTATATTTTAATTACTTACAACTGGTGAAGCTCAGGTACAGACATTTTAAGCATCCTAGGCTTTGCTCCAGGTAAAAGCAGGTTTGTATCTGTGGTCTTAATATTTTAGACATTTTCAATACTTTTTGGGTGGAGGACTCTAATGGTGAGCCACACCTGGGTAAAAAATTCTAGGATAGACTGTATTTTCAGACCTTCTATGAACTTTTTTTTTTTTTTGGCAGTAGATATTATATATGGTTTAAGTTATTGCCAGCAGTTGGCTTAAAACAGCTATTTTAATTGATCTACTTATCAGGTCATTGCCTCTTGGAAGAATTTGGCTTTTTTAGAGCTAGTCAGGAATGGCTTAATTCCTTAAAGTTTTATTACATACTAGGTGCTCAAATTTTTTAGGTGGTTCCCTAGGTTGTAGCTCTAATGGTCAATACCTGTTCGCAAAACTTCTCAAAATGTTTAGAATACTTGGGAAAAATGCATGAAATAAAAGCAAGAAATGCACTAAGGTTTTTCAAGTTTTGGATGCAAGTCAGAGGTCTAAAATAACTGCACTTATATGATTTCTAGTTGTGAAGACTACAGTTATGATGGCAGACATGAAGGACTACAATGATATTAATGATGTTTACAAACAATGTAAGTGGATATTTTACTTGTGTTTTACCATTATGGCTTGTGGAACAAATTATGTTCATGGTAGTCAAAGTATTATAATGATTCAGATGATGTAGTTCCGTATTCTTTGAAATTGCAGTAGAAATTTTAAAAAAATTTCATTTTCAAGTATCGGATCAAGCACAGCCTAATTTCATGTGGATTTGTGTTCTACCATCCCACTAACTCAACTGTCCTGTAAAGATCAACTCCTGAAATCCCTACAGGTTGATCTTCCATGCCACTTTTTCTTGCTTGATGCTCTGTTGTCCCTGATAAAATTCTACTGCAGGCAGCCTTCAAATGCTGAATTTCAGATTTTATATCTCCATTTCTTTAAAGTCTGTATCTTTGAACAATTTGAGGGTTATTGTTATGGGACAGGGCTCATTTTTAATACAAGGATGAGCCATGCTGCTCCACTTGAAGCAAAAGGAGAACAGTGCTTAGTCAAAAAAACTGAATGTAAACTGAAATAGGTGATTCCAATGAGCCATGTTGTGCAGAATAATTTGGGACAATTTGCACAAGCTTCTTATTTATATAGCTTTGACTTTTAATTAGAAAACAACATTTGGTCTTGAACAAAGTCTCATTGATGAGCAAACAACACAGTCTCCTGCTTGTCAAAATGTACTGAAGGATGTGTGTGCTTAAGGAGGGTAAAACCAGACCAGCTGCATGCTTAGTTACTTGTTACCTCCAACCTGGAGTTTGAGAAAACATTTATTGCTGTTCTTTGATTGTGAGTTATTATCTCAATGCAGGACCCCAAAATTGCCATTTTTAACAGTTTTGTGATAACTGTCACTAGTAAAACTTTCACTTCATTATGCAAATTCCTTGGAAGTGTTCAAAGCCAGGTTGGACAGGGCTTTGAGCAACCTGATCTAGTGAAAGATATTCTTGGTTGTGGCACGGGGTGAATTGGACTATTTGTTTATTTGTGATCTTTAAAGGTTCTTCTAACCTAAACTATTCTAATATTCTATAAATTCAGCTGTTATATCTTTATCAGTACCCTTCCCCATGCCTCACCCCTGTTCTAATATCTGTGATTGCCAGGTCTAAATGGGCACAGAGGAATAAGCCAAGGGCCTATTTTTCCTCTGTTTTCCTTTGATATGAGTAAGGTTGGACTCCTGTTGACTTTATGTGAATCTGGGATCTTTGCTCATGACTCTTTTGGCAGGGGCCTGTTTATCTCTCCTGCTCTTTCTGGGAAAGAGCTGTCTCCCACTCCCTGGTGTTTGAAACCGGATGATCACCATTCTGATCTAATCTTCCTTTTTCAGCCAAGTTGGTGTTAAGGTCCTGCAGTGTTAGCAGAGTGCAAGTTATCCCTGGCCACTAGATCACAACTGCAGCTGACTGCTTGGGGATGAGTGGTGGCTTGCTGAGATTGACAGCAGTCAGTCACCAAAACAAAACAAGGGGGAAATGATAGCTGGCATAGCAATCTTGTAGCCTTGAACATGAAATTGTTCCAATGATTTCATTTTATACAGATTACTTTGAACTGTGTTTTATCAAGCAAAGTTGAGTGATTACCAGATGTTTCTGTTTAAATTACAGTTTTCAAGGCAAACTTCCCAGCCAGAGCAGCCTATCAAGTTGCTGCTTTGCCCAGAGTAAGTGTCACTTTTCTATCCACAAAAAAATCCTAAATTTTCTGAAATACCTTACTACTGAAATATTCTGACAGCTTTTCTTATTCTGAAACAGCTTTGATAGCAATTATTTTAATAAAGACTTTTAATTAGTTTTTTCTAAGTATACTAGTGTTATTCCCACACATTATCAGAGATCTGAATAGGAGATACACATTTCTTTATGGTGGAAGATGGATACAACATTAGAAATAAGGGATTATGATACTTGAGTAAGCATAAATTGAATTTACAGTATTACTGAACATTGCTAAATCAGTAATACAACTGTCAGAAATATAATCTCTCTCAAATGTCACTCTGTTCTTACTAAGTTGTGTTGTTTATCCAATTGCTTCATAAAATAGATACATTAAATTCCTAATATGTTTCTTCACTGTTTTGTCACAGGGGGCCAGAGTTGAGATTGAAGCTATTGCCATTCAAGGACCTCTCCAAGATGCTTCAGCATGACTATAAGTGGAGACTGGATATCTTAACAGTAGCAGTTTTAGGTTCAGTTAATACTTCTCCCTTATATCCAATTCCTACAGCTGACTAACAGCAGTTACATACAGTTGAAATCAGTAAACTTACTGAGGAAAGGTGCTTTCTTCAGAACTTCCAGTGAGTTCTCTGCTGGCAAGCCCTGAAAAGTGCCTGAGTCCTGCTAAAATCAGCTGTGCCAGATTGCAGGACAGGACCTGCCCTTTGTGGAGGTGACTGGATATTCAGGTATTAGGGTACATACCTGGGTGAATGTATCAGGGTTATACTATGGGTGATCTGGACATGGAAAATTATACTAATTTGTAATAGTAGGTTTTTAGTAACAATTTTAAGTCAGAAAAATTACAAAAATGAGAAAATTGAATACTTGAACTGCTTAGCATGCATCTTCACTTCTGAGGAATTTTACTGTATTTGCTTGTGAATTTTTTTAAACTCTTTCTTTGCATAATAGGTTACTGTTGGGACTCAGATTTTTTCATATGTAAGCAATTATTTAAAAAGTTAATTTCAGAAAGAGAAAATTATGGTTTTCTGATGTAAAGTGGTACCTTTACAAATCAGATGAAAATTAATATCTATTTGTAGCCTTTTTCATAATCTTTTCCTAGCAATTCAACTTTGACTATGTTTTGATTAAAAAAACCCAAAAATTAAAAAAATGTTTAATGAGAATAAAATATAATTGCAACGGCAAAAATGTGCTTGTCTGTTCTGGGAACACACTTTTCCTGATTACCCTTTGATAGTCCATTAAAGAAATGTCTCCAGCTTGCTTATTCAGTAAGAAATAATTTGAACCAAAAGAATAGGCTTATTATCTACCTCCTAATAGCTAAGGATTAAATTCTCCAGGACAGGAAGCTTTCAGCTACCATGTCGTTACAGTTCTTGGCATTTTTTTCTCTGCCATTAAGGTCAGAAGCATTGGTTTGATGGGGTAATTAAGCAGTATTGAGAAATTAAGCAATATTGAGAAATCCAACTGGTGATGCTGGTAGCTTATCCCATCCTTCTGTATTGATCTTCTATCAAGTAGAAGTATATACTGTGCTAACAGTCAGCCCTACTAACCCATCCTAGTTTTGATGTGAAACAGCCATTTCTGCTTTTCACTGAGCTTATAAATTGTAACATTATAGAAAAAAGATTCGTAATGAGGTTGTCACAGCAAATACATGCAGATGTATGGATTTTTTTATAGTATTATCTTGCTTTCTTTGGGAGATAATTATTTTTATTGGAAGCAAGATAATGTTTTTGGTATTTCAAACAGCAAACTTCCAAACAGCCTTTTGGAAAATGCCTGACTTTTCTCTAAACAAACTTCCTATACATAAACTTCTAGTAGTTTTTTCTTCTACTCTTGTTCTGTCTCCTTGGCTGTACTAATAATGCATTTTATGCTCTACAGCTTTTGACTCCATAAGCAATCCCACCTAAGAAAAGACATGGTCAGACGTGTTAGGAAGGAGATAGTACTAATATGGCTATGACTTTCTAGCAACCACAAAACAGCTGTTCTTTCATTTTGTCTATTAATAATAGTTAAAAATAAAGTAATTGAATGGAGTTACATTTAAACTCTTAAATGGAGTTTAATCCCTAATTTATATTTAGGTTTCTCTGTTACAGCTTCGTTCAGGTCTAATTACTTGGTTAGGATTTCTTTCACTGATTTTTAGCAGATTTAGTTCAAATTCACTGTAAATCAGCTGATTTCAAGAGTCCTGAACATGAGCTCAGTTCAGCCTTTTGTAACCACAGTGGTTATCCCTTCTTACTGCTCTCGTTCTTCCCCGCTGCCTTCCTTACCTGTGTGTGACCCGCAGCTTCCCTGCCCACCTCGAACCCAACACTAGGTGGCAGTTTCGGTATTTTTTTGGCATGCTGACTTGTGCATCGGCCGGTGATAATCCACTGCAGCGCTCCTTGTGAGACCTCGGTGGTAGGAGAGCGAATATACCTTTGCTTTCCACAGTAAGGGACAGTCTGAGACTGAAATGTAAATTAAACACCTGGAAAAAGTTCCATGCTGGATGCAGCTAACAAGGCAGAACTCATTGCTTCCATTAAGCATTTTTATCAGTAAGTAGGTGCCATTCTGCAAAAACTCAGGAACTGAAATTCACTTTTAGCTTTATGATTCTTCAGGTGAAGACAATTGTAGTTTTTAGGCAACATATTTAAATCAAAGCCATTCAAGACGTTTTCTTGATATGTATTCTTCTGGTAAAGGAAGTCTAAAATAACTGAAATAAACTCTCTTATTTACAGCTATAGTAGTAGTTTTCAAAAGAAAAAATCAGCCTTCCACAGAGAAGTATAAAACATTTATTTTATTTAAGGAGAGTTATATTATTTTATTCTGTTCTTTAAAACAAAAAGGCTAACAACCATGATTCTCCAATATGAAAAGGCTATCTCTTAGGTCTTAATTTGTAAATTTTTTTACATGGACATTTCATAAATCCAGTTTTAAAAAGAGGTAAGTTAAATATGGTGCTTTTTTCCCCTTTGCTAGACTGAGCTGCATGCAAAATACAAAGTTGCAATTCAGCTTGTGGCATCCTGATGTCACCATTTAAAATTTGTTTCTATCACATGTAACTAAAAAACACAGCAAAACAAATCTTGTCTTTCTGTGAAAGTAAAGCAATGTATAAAGTCCTGAAACGTGTATGTTCTACCAGGTGTTTCTTTTAGTAAGACTCTTTCTTCTTAAAATTTTATTCTCTACAGATTAAACAATGTAAAAAATAAATTTCAGTACCTAGTTTTAATGAAACTGTGTTCTCTTGAAGCACATAAACTGCCCCAATCTTCTACTAGCACTTGCTCTTGCTGCTGTCTCCCTAAAAGCAGTTCCTCATTGAGTGAGAGCCAACCCCAGCCAGCCAGATGGGCAGGGATCTTGTGAGATCCTACAGGGTGCATATGCATCTGCATAGAGCTTACAGGGTGCAAAGTTAACCTCTTCTAAGGCTGTGTTTATTGGTAATTAGAAACAAAATTCTACCAGAACTTTCTTGTTAGCTTTAAAATTAAGTTTGTACTTTCAAGTGTACTGCCCCACACTCCCTGCAGCGAGAAATGGTAACTTCTACCTTGGATAACGTTGAGGGCAGAAGATTCTTTATCTTTTGATAAAATACAAAACAATCATCAAAAATGCNATCTGGAGGTGTATCCTGTAAACCCAAATATGGAGCTGTGTTGGTTTAGGGCAAATTTGGGAGGAAAACCTCCAAATAGGATCCCTCTGGGAAGCAAACCCAAACGGCCCCTCCTCCACTTGGTCCTGGAAAAACTTCCTTAGAGAGAAAGTGGAAAAGTTATTTATTTAACAAACAAAGTGCCCACAAGCACAAGAAATGAATAATATGAAACAATATAAGCTCTCCAGTCCGAAGTGAGATGGTGAATTTAGAATGTCCTTGCTGTGGGTGCAGCTTGGCTCGCTCTGTCCCCTTGGTGGTGGAAAATGCCAGAGTCCTGGCCCCGCTGGGCCGCAGGTGTGGGATCCAGGTGTCTCTCTGGGTTTTCACCCCAGGACAGGTTTAAACAATCCCAAGAAAAAGGGAAAAAATCTGTCCAGGGAGCTTCTATGCTTCAGCTAGCCAAAAACTAATTGAAAGGGAAAAAAAGGAAAAAAAAAAGGAGAGCTCTCTCTCTCTCTGTCTCACTGTCTGTCTGTGTTGCAGAGGAACACCGCCGCTGTGGAATGCGGAGAAGTCACAGTAATTTCTCAGAACAAACTTGCCACTTCCCTGCTTTGGGAACTAGTCTTAAAGGTACAGGACACAATATCCAACACAAGCAGAACAGACAGTTTGGGGATACAAGCAGTACAAGGTCACCCCAGGACAGGAGCATATCCTTTTCCCAGCCTTTAACATGAGAAAGCTCTTTGACAGACCAATTTCTGCTCCTTGCAACCTCTGCAGTCCCAGGGTTGCAGAGACAGCTGCAGGCACTGGCCCTTTATCCATAATACATGCTTTGGTAGCTCCCAGACCATGAATACTAGATCTCAATGAAATTTGCGTGGTAAAGACATCTTATTTCTCAGGGCTGGGGTGTGCAGCATATTTCTAGCAGGTACATTCTGATAATTTATGTGATTTAACTTTTTGTGTTTAACATGGGATCAAGCATATTTCTTCTTTAGGAAAGGAAAAAGATATTTTACCTGTTGTGATTATAGAATTTGGGATGATATATGATGATTATAAGGATGAAGATGATTGAGAAAGACTGCTACTGTTGAGTCACTGACTGGTTTATATTCTTTATATTCTATTTTATATTCTTGATTTCATCTGCATTGCTTAATGACCTGAAGAAGCTGGATAGTGAGGAAGAACATATGTAGTCACCTGTCTTCCTAGTTAAAACAGTGGTAGAAAGAGTGACTCTGAGGTGAGCAGGTCATTTTGACTTCCTTGTATCTTCACATTTTATTTCCAAGTGCAGTTTCCTCTGTTGCTATGAGTACTACTGATCTCTGTCATGCTGCTCTTGTTGGTTTATGCTTAAAAATAGTTTAATGCTTGCCAGACTGCAGTTCATGATCTTGCCAGTAGTCAGCCTGTCTCTGCCGATTTAATTTCTGTTTTGGAGTGAGGCTGTGCTGGCACAGGTGCTGGTGGCCGAACTGAATTCCCAGCTCACAGGAGGAAATCAGCCATGAGATGCAGCTAAAGATGGAAGTGCTTGGGGCATCCTGGAACATGGCTGTACACCCAGCCCAGTCCTGTGTCACTGTGGGGTGTTCTCATTCTGCTCAGTACCTGTTCCCCCACTCCTCAGCTCTCAGAAGTGCATGGTGGTGTTTTTCATGGCTTCTTTTCACGGAATGGTTTGAGTATGTGGATAAAATGTTTGACTACTTCTGTTTGAATTTTTAATGCTCACTTTAATGTCAATAGATTTTTAAATAAAACTAGCATCTTGTTTTAGCTTCTCTATTCCAGAAGGCTAGAAAAACTAAAAAATAAATTAAAAGTGACATCCACCTAACAAAAATATATTAAAAAAAAAAAAAAAAAATTATGGTGTTACCTACAGGAAGTTGACATTAAATGAAGCTGACAAGTTCATAAGAATGCTTCTAAGCAGAAAGCCTTGGATTTAGTGATATAGCCAAGAAGACCTTCAGCCTTCATGAGGCTTCAGCTTACATGAAAGGTTAATAGGCCAAGGATATCAATTAGATTATTTAATACAAACCAGAGTCAGCTGGAGTCAGACATGTACATGCAGTATGAAATTATCTCTTAGAGGGAATTTGTATAATTTGCTGGTGGCAGGATTTTTGTTAAGTCCTTTTGTACAATAGAGCTAATAAAAGAGCAATATTGTGCTTGCCATTTTTAGGTAACTGACCTTTTCTCCATGTCCCACATCCTTGTGCCAGAGCATCTTCTAAACACAATATATTATATAGAGTCCCTTTGCACAGGACATAGCCTCAGGCTGTGCCAGCAGAGGTTCAGGTTGAACATCAGGAGGAATTTCTTCACAGAAAGGGTTGTTAAACATTGGAATGGACTTCCCAGGGAGGTGGTGGAGTCACCACCCCTGGATGAGAAATGACTGGACGTGGCACTTACTGCTATGGTCTAGTTGACAAGGTGGTGTTCAGTCAACATTTGGACTCAAGTATCTTAGAGGTGTTTTCCAACCTAATTGATTCTGTGATCCTGCAACACTCACCATCAGAACAAATTTCTACTCTTTATCTGACCCAAAACTCAAATCATATCCAGGGCCTGTTTTCACAGGAAATTTGTTTGAAAGTATTGCCATTCAGCTTCATTTCCAAAATGATAATTTAGCATTTTGGAAAATAACCCAGACAGTCTCTGATAGCATATTTCTCCAGGAGGACAGCACTACAGGGAAATAGAATAGATAATCTCTTCTCTGGGAACAGGCTTATATTTGTCTCTTAGACAGGTTTGTATTTCCTCTCTTAGAAATCCATTTTAGAAGCCACCAAAGCATGTGAGGAGAGCTACACAGCTAAAGACAGGTTATCATTGACCATGAATGTTACCAGCTGTGAGGTTATCTTCCAGGGTTTATACAACTAAAACATCTCACTCTCTTCTCTAAAAATGATCTCTTCTCCCTGCTTCTGCAGAAGTCATCACATATATTGTACTACAGTCCCTTCAATAAATTTGTGTTTAAAAATGGGGAGTGAGCAGCACACAGCTGGGTCCTGGGCACTGCACTCTGTTATCTTCTATTTTTTGGAAAACTCATCTCTGCATTTAGTTACAGCCTGGTAAATGGGCACTTTCCTCTCCCAACCCTCTATGTGCTGTACACTTTAGCAGCTGCATGCATTGGTAGTTCAGGCACTCAGCAGAACTGCCCACATACAATCATTTAAAGAGAAAAAAGCTACACTCTATTCTTTATCCTATATAATGTTGGTTGAAGGTTTCAATGATTTGAAGTCAGTTATCTGAACCTAGGAAAAACTCCTAATTGAAAAAGGAATTATTATACTGATAGTTGAAAAATGATCCTGCTATGTAGAGAAGGCACTCCGTGGCAGGGAGATGAAATTGAAGTCTTGGCAGCTTAACTTCAAAAAATCTGTATTATATAAAACTTTTTCTGATGCCTCCTATTCATGTGTAGCTTGTGGTTCAATCCATAAAAGCCTTTCTATTTTCCCAACCCAATAAAATTTAAAAATATTCATGTGAACAGAAGAGCAGGCCCAAGAAGAGGATGTTCACTGAGACATAACTTCTATTCCTTGTTATTAGCTGTCTCTGAAACACATGGAAAAAAATTAATTCAGCAATTAATTGAAGATATAACCTGATATTCACTAAATCTTACAGGAACTCAAAATGAAAGTTCCCTGTAATTATCACAGGATGACAGGGATATCTGCTCTCCTCCCACATCTGTAAGAATGTTCTGTGTGGACCTAAAAGCAACCACTGGTTCTGCTTCATATACAGTCTTCCTTTTACAGACATTAACATCACCTCTGTGTGTCACTGCAACAGTCTGGAGCTCCTCCTCACCCTGCTGCCTTTTCTCTTAACAACTTTTGAAATCACTACATCATTCCAGTCAGATCTGACATGGAGGCAGGCATTTCTTGGACAGTAAATCCTAAATAAGGACAAGAGACAAATGGCATAAATTGAAGTACAGGGTACTACCTTTAAATACAAGATTTTTTTTTTTTTTTCCCTGCAAGGACAGTTAAGTTAGGGGAATAGGCTGCCCACAATTGATAGAGTGTCCATCCCTGGAAATTCAAAACCTGACAGGACAACCCGTTCCTGCCTTGAGTAGGAATAAACAAGCTCTAGAGGTATTTTTCTACCTCAGCTATTCCAAGACAAAGTATGGCTGAGGAACTGTACCCAGCCCCTGAAGCTACTGCTGGCCATCAGCAGCTGAGAAGTTCTGGAGCTCACTTGATAGCTAAAAGACAGAGCCCAAGGGGATAATTGGCTGAAATCAAATGTCAGGCCATCCCAGCTCAAAGTACTTCTTTCCCAGCTAGAAGACTCTGCAAGGGTAGGGAACTGAGAATGTGGGACTTCCTCAGGCTGAATTGTGGTGTTCCATGAGGGTGAGTAGGGAACATGGGAGAGGTGGGAAATTTGCATGGGAATGAAGGTGACCCAACCTTGGTGAATGAAAGATATCCAACTGCAGTGATTCCCTGTGACTAAGAAGATTGTTAATATAACATGAAAAATGCCAACTCCCTTTAATGGTTTCAAATTCAGCACACTTAGCATGTCATTGAGCATTCCCTTGTTCTTAGGTGGACATCAGCTACCTTTAGAGCCCTATTTTTATTTTTTTTAACTAGGATCAGCTTGTATCCTCTTAGTCATGCCCTCTTAGAGACAAAGCTCTAGAATGTTTTTGATGTCACTTAAAGGAAGAATTTTTCCATTCCCTTAAGCAGTCTTGCTTTCCTGCCAAGAACCTTGCTTTATTTCTTCAATATCCTTTCAAGATGGAAGAATTGCTCCCTTACACAACAGAATCTCAGGTTTAAATGGCCACTATTCCGTTCTTAGCATTGTTTGCTTCTCTTGCCTGCAGCTGTCCTCTGACCTGTGTCAGTGCACTCCCATCATCTGAAATGTATTACAGATATAGAAGCAGGGTTGCTCTTTCTGCTCCCTTACAAAACTTTTGGGGAGAATATTGTCAAAGCAGGAAAACGCAGGAAGAATTTCAATAAAGCTGTAATAATCACTGGGTGAAATTTCTGGAAATGTTCAAGGCCAGGTTGGATGGGGCCCTGAGCAACCTGATCTAATGGGTGGCATCCCTGCCCATGGCAGGAGGGTTGAAACCAGGTAATCTTTAAGGTCTGTTCCAACCCAAGCCTCTCTATGATTCTCCTGCCTTTCAGGAGCAGGAAGATGTTCTTTGAGGTTTCTTAGAATCAAATGAAGTGCTTTGCTGAATTCACAGGAAAGAGAGATTATTCTTTGCAAAAGCATAGGATCTTTTTAAAAAGACATCATTTTAAGACATTAAAAACAAGTTGATTGATTAAACTTGTTTTGACTTCATAGGCAAAGCTATCTGGCCTAAATTTAAAACTGCAAAAGAATAGTTGCCAAAGGTCTACAACTGCTTGTCTTCACAGGCTATCTTAAAATGTAAAAATCTTTACAAAGATGAGCTACTGTCAAACATGAAAATTAAAGGGAGGTGAGAATTTTTTTATCATTGCTGATCTAATTTTACTTGAGTAATCACAAGGTCATAAGGGCACAAAAGCCTTGACCAAACTGCTTGACCACCACGCTACTTGTCTTCCAGACAGCAGTGATAAGCTGAAAACCATTTTGCTAAGTCCTCTAGCAGAAGCAGAAGCAGCAGTGCAACATGCTGGCAGCCCTAAGGCTGTGACACGTACTAGCATTGGGAAGGAACCCAGGTGCAAGAGGTTCCTTTGGAAGTTATGAAAGGCACTGGGGTAAGGTATCTACCACCCTTTCTGCTGAAGCTGTTCTCTTCTGAATTACAGAAATACTCACTTGCTCAGAGAGGTTTCAAGCATGACTAAATATGCCAGTGACTAGGAGGGAGGGGAGAGGGAAAAAGTGGTTCCAGCTATTGCAATAATGTTCACTGAGGGAAAGGAGGAGTTGTCTGCATTGCCTGCTCATCCTTTTCCACATTGCAGCAATACCATAGGGTAACCTGTGGTGGTGGAAATGTTCAAAAATTGTGTGGATGTGGCACTTAGGGACAGGATTTAGTGATGGACCTGGCAGCTCTGGGTTAACAGTTGGACTCAATGATTTTAGAGGTTTTTTCCAACCTAAATGATTTTATGATTCTAATTCTGCCTTCTGGGGTGTGTGAACACCTTACATGCTAAACTCCAGTGTGAGATTCTTAGTGAATGTGGAGGAAGAAGAAGAAATAACTTTTGTAGAAAGACTGTGGTGACAGAATTTTGACCATAATCACAAAGTCTGCCAGCGGGATGATCTTATCCCCTTGAATTTTTCTCTTCACTGGTGTGACAGTTTTCCAGAGGGACTTCATTTGGCCTGTGACTTTTCCTTTCCACCATGTGACTGAATATGCTGTGCAATGTGCTTTCACCACAGCACCACACTGCTGATTTCAGCTGATAAGGAGAAAAAGGGGATCTAAAATGACTGGCATAGAATGGAAATCACAAAGCAGCATTAAGGCTTAGCTTACAAAAACAAGCCTGCAAAAGATAATGAGCAGAATCATGATTTTAACAAAGGTTTTTATTTTCCAAGACTGCATATTATGGTCTATCGTTCTTCCCAAAGAGGGAAAAGTCATCACTGGTAAGGCTCATGTATTATATAAAGATGACCCATGTAAAAAGCATGACTTCCAATTGGTTGCTTCCAAAAATGTCTTTTAATATAAAGTGTTTTTTACTCTCTTGTGTAAAAATGCAGAAAGCAGCTGTATGCCAATAGGGGAATAACAAGATATGCTCATTAAGGATAGCACAGTCTCTTAAACAATAACCCATGTGATCCTTCCCTCCTCTGTCAACATACCTATCTCTGTCGCTGCTGCACTATCCACAGCTTCTCCTGTTTCTTCTTCTTTTGTTTCAGGCCCTTCACTTACTGTCTCACTGAGCAGCTCAGTTTCCACCTGTTCTCCCGTCTCACCTGGGAATGGTAACCATGGAGATCAAATTAGGATCCACTAAGAAAAAGCACCAAGTGGCCCAGATCGTTCTGTAAACTTGATTTTGCTTTGTAAGCTCTCCAATGCCCCTAACCAAGGTACTCCCTGAAAGAAAGCACAGAGAATAAACAGGATGATCCCAAACACTTTTCATCATCCAGCTATATGGTTGCTTTATGCTCATGAAGTTCTCCTAATGCTTTCACAAAATCCCCTTGATGCTGTATCCAAAGGAAATCATGAGTACTATTTCTGTTCAAATTATTTTTCCTGAATTGTATTTCATATATGTGCAGTTTTATTTGCAATTGGAACAAAACAGAAATAGAAAACATGGTAACATGCAAGTCTGGCTGAAACCCTGCTTTCCCAGGGAAGCTGCTGCCTAACTCATTTACTCCCTTAGCTACAAAAGCATAAAGGAAAGCAAAACAAATGCTAAGTATCAAATGTACCATAGCATAAAAATAGAAAATCCTTCTTCATCTGATGTCTCTGGTAAGAGAATGCACACAAGTTAAGGTATTACTTCTACCTTGGAAGTAATAGGAGCAAAACTCTTCTCCAAAAACTTCATTCACTCACCCTGCACACATCACTTGGTGCTTAAAGCCCCATAACTCATCTTCAGCCAGACAGACAACTGTAAACATGTTTCCACTGACAAGAGGTGACAGCACAAGGTCCAGGGTGTGATCCTCTGCCTCCAGCACTGCCCTGAGGCTTACTGAATAATGAAATTGGAGTTTGCAGCTGGGCAGGATGAGCAACCTGTCATTTACTGCTCACATAAAACAAGGCTTTATTCCATAGGATAGATGCCCATTTTATGTAGAGGACAGAACTCCTGCATGGAGAGGACAAAGGAGTCCAACGACCATGCTCAGCTACTGGGATGCAAAGAATGAGGTTCATATGCCCAGTTCAGAGACAGGCAGCACAAAGCCTCGGGATTAGGGGTAGTGTGTGTAACTGTCTCTGGACTTCACACAGATCAGTCCTTCTGCACCTCACATGTCTCCCTGCAGAGAAATACTCCTCATGTGCTTCACCTGCTTATTCCCTGAAGAAGGGCTACCCCAGGATATATCTGATTCCTTACTGAGCTACTTCGTACCCTTTAGGAGAAATTTGATTCCTCCTGTGAAGTGTTCATCTTCTGCATGTGCAGTCCATGTCCTCTGGGACTAACCCAATGATGAGCATAGCCTGCAATTTCCAGGAAGGGGTGCACCTCCTGCTAAAGGTTCTCCACAGCACATGGAAATACCTGTCACCTCAGGCACACTGCTTCCTCACACAGCCTCTCTGCCCACCCAGCCATCTCCAAGCATTTGTGCAAAGACAGCCCTGTGTCTCTCCACTACTATTTCTACTCTGCTTGTCTTGTAGCCAAGCTTCTAGGACAGACTGAACATGCCAAGTTTGCATCAAAGAGATGCTTTTTCTTCTACATCCAAACACGCACCCTCCAGCTTTATGTGTGCAAGGACAGTTGCTTTAAAATTAATACATATGAGTCAGTAATCAAGTCTTTGGGCTGTGCAAATACTAAGGAATGTGTCTGAGCTACCCAGAGACACGATGTTTTAAATGAGGAGTATGGTGGGACATTTTACCTGCTAAGAAAAAAAAGGACATGAAATGAAATAGCAGAGGTGGAAATGCTGATTAAATTTATTACAGCTTGGACTTGTAAATCCGAGGCTTCCCCAGACACAGTCTTCTATGCCTCACATCGTACAGACTCCCTGCACCAAATTCTGACTCCAGAGGCTCATTTGAGGCTCTTGGTAAAGCCAAAAGGACCCACGCAGGAGTCCCTGGAGGCAAATTTTGGTCTCCTGGATTTATGAAAGCACAAATATTACCCTCAGTGAGTTGGTCCTCTTCAGTAATATGTACTTTCTCGACGACTTCCACTAGAGAGCTGTCGCTGCCCTCTACCAGCCCACTGTCCTCTGCTGGTCCTGGTGATGGTGCTGCAGCATCTTCTCCTGGTGCCGGCGGTGAAGGCCCCCTGCTCTCCTCTCGCCACACAGAGGGCAGCTCAGAGCTCTCCGCCTCTCCTGCAGGCAGGGGCTCGGTGCCCTCCGGCTCCTCCCTTTTGCTGACCGACTCTGTCTTCCCCTCCACGTCCAGGATCGCGGCTGCAGCCTCCTCTCCCGGCAGCTGCTCGCCTGGGTTGGTCTCCTCAGAGGCAAGGCTCACACGCTCTGCTGGCTCCAGCTGTGTTTGGTCAGCTACAGTTCCGTGGTCATCTGCAGTCAGGATGTTTGCACCTGATGATGCTTTTAGTTATGACACAAGCAAGGAAGGGAAAAAGAGAATTACAGACAACTGGTGAATGGGCACATAAACTGGGTGACAACTAAACCCACAGTGAACCACACAAGCACTACCTGTCAAAGAGCTCCCTCCTGGCTACAGATAATACTCCTTAACAGGTCAGCTGCACATATCCATACATATCCAGTAGAGGATGGTGCTGCTCTTACATTAAAAATAAGTTTTCATTTGAAGCATGTAATATATTTTTATATGAAGAGAGCAAGCTTGTTTGCTAGTCAATGTTCTATTACATTTTCCCTTATGAATCTGCAGTGTGCAGGTGATTTGCTGGTGATGGGACACTACAAGGAAGCACATTTTCCTGTTCCAAACCAAGCACAAGATCAGCATGGGGAGTGTGAAGGAGCTGCTGTCCCGGGCTGCATGTGAGAAGTTCTGATGGTACCTCTATGTGGGCTGAATGAAAACCCTGAGAACCCAGAATATGAGCAGTGCCCACTTCTTAAAACAAAAACCACTTTGTCTTTTTCAGTACTAAACTACTGTTCATAGTATGATTAGTCTAATAAAAAATTCAACTACGGGAAGCTTAAACAAATTAAAACTTCCACTTCTTTCATCTTTCATCAACTTATTGGCTAGTAAAGCAATGGGCTTTGGCATTAAAAAATTATGAATAAAGAACTGACAAAATTGCTTTGACAGGTATTTGAGGATAAAAGCTGAAGACTCAAAATGAGCTATACCTACCTATCAGACTGACTAACTAACACTTTGATGAAATTCAGTTTGACAGGATCTTGTACTTAACCTTTTCCTAAAGAATGTCAGGATGAAACCTCTGGTAATTGAAGCCTGAAATCTGTTTACATAATAATTACAAAACTGGAAAAACTGTATTTTCTGAGAAAATTATGATTGCAGTGTCAAAGCCAGTAAGCAGAACCATATGATACTGTTTGTAGATGAACACATCTATATATGTTCATACAGACATAGATGAACAGGAAAAAAGAGTAGTACACCCTGCTCTTAAAACATCTGCTTGAATACTGCTGTTCTTAAAGTAAGTTTGGAGCTCTTTTGAGACATTGAAACAAAGCACCTCCCCAGCAAGTGTCACCTAGTCAGCATGTGCCCACAGACTCAGGGAAGGATGGCTAAGCCAGAAGAAGAGCAAGAATTGTGAATCTGGACTGTCGAGACAGACAGAAGGCAGCTTCGACTTCAAGACAGATAAAATCTCATTTGTCCCAGGAACTGTCAAACCATCCAAGTTTCAGCCAGCCCCTCCAAATCCACAGTGGTATGGCATTTTATAATGCAACTCAAACAACAGGAGGTAAACTCAGCTACACATCTCAGGGCAAGACCCTGCCTCTGACAGCTGCCGAGGGGCAGGGGAAAGGGCAGAGGGGCCCCGGCCCACAGGGCTGAGCATCAATCCATCAGTGGAATTCCTCTGTCAACCTGTTCAAGCCCCTTTTCAATCTGTTTACACTCAGTCTCCACTGTGACCAGTGGCAACAGGGCTGCAGCCCACTTACATACCCTATAAAACACATTTTGGCTTGGTTTCAAGCCTGCTGCTGGTCATTTCATCAAGTGGCAGCTCTTCTATTATGAGAAAGAGCAAATATATTTCCCTGATTACTTTCTGTAGATCTCTATCACACCTTGTCTTCCAAGTACTCCTTTTCCTAAAATGAAGCTCAAGGTGAAACAGATACCAATCAGAATAACAGTGAGTAAATCATACTTAAACTATTCTAGGCAGTGATTAAAAAAGCAATGTATGCTCAGAGACCAGACTTTCAATCTTTACACATTTTTTATTTTTCATCCCTTTAGACATTTTTCATGCCTTCACCTTGTTTGGTGCCAGATGGACAGGGAGCATTTAAAATCACCACAAAGAAACAAATGAGCCATGAAAATTAGCATGTTATACAGAGTTTTAATTCATGTTAGCAGTAAAATAAACAATTAAAGGTATCTCCTGCAGCTCCTACAAACATCAGGCCTGTAATTTCCAGCTAGCCCCCTTTTAATCAAAATGCTTTATATAAATTGGATTATAAAATACTGCCATGCAACACAATATCTGCACTGCTGGAAACCCTGGAAGCATTCCTCTGCTCTCATCTGAAATGCAAAGAATTCCTTAATATGGAAAAAATAAATCCACTTAGTAATCTGTTCAATACCTTTATCCCCAAGAAAAATGAACATCATGTGGCAGTCAGCATTCCAAGGATTACTTCTAGTTTTGTTTTATTTTTAAATTTAATTTTTTTTTCCCATGCTGTAGGTTATTTCAGATGGAGAAACAAAGAAAAACACAGTGAATGTACGTGGGCCATGGCTACAGTATTTTTCCTTTGACTTCTTTCTTTCCTTTTGAAAAAGCTTTAAATTTTTGTGAGTTACACATCAACAGAAGAAAATGCAATACATTTTCCTCTATTAGCTTATTCAGAGAAGTGTTGGGGTTTTTTTCCAAATTATCTTTTCTTATGAAAGAAAATTAGAAAATTGTTAACATATCTGGTTAATAATTGCCAAATTAATGTAAATCTTCCAGCTGTAATTACAAACTGCACTTCATCCTTACCATGACATCAGTGTATGTATTTAGTACATTTCATAATCTATCCTGCCATGAACATGCTCTTATACAGAATATTTAACATACTCAGAATAAATTACTTCTGCTGTTTCCTTGAGCCTTTCGGTGTTCCTGTGCAGGTATCTTTCAGTGGAGGATGGAAAAGCAGAGGAATTGGTACATTGACCAGGTGGAGGAGGCAGGAGGTAAGGAGTATAAACAGCATAAAGAGTTTTCTGCTGATAGTTTCAGCAGGGCTCCTCAGTTTGCAGCTGTGTGGTGGCTCTGTAATGGCACAGACAATGCTCAGCCCCTACAACCTGCTCTCCTCTCTGCAGTCACAAGCCACAGCACCACAAGGCTACACAGAATAGAAACCCAGACAAAAACCATGGATGCTGCAGGCAGAGTCACAACAACAGATCATAACTCAAGAATATAGGAAAGAAACTCAGTAAAATGAAATGCAAACAACTTTTATGTATCTGCCCTCACGATGTATCTTTCTGGAGAAGACAATTCCTGTAACTGCAGCATTCAGGTTCTTACACAAGGGTTTCCAAACCTTCCTTGGAGCAAAGAGCTAAATATGATTAATATGGAAACAAAGTTTTGTTTTACTTCCACTGAATAGCAAGAATATTCTTATGAAACATCCTACAAATATACGTTGCTCACAAAATTAGTCTGCTGTGGCTTGAGCCAATTAAAGCCACAGGAACATTGCCGATGCTGCACATTATGTGGAGGTGGTTTTTGTAAGAAAAAGGAAGGATAGTGGGGTCAGGTATTCCTAGTTCAGTATTCTTTTAAAGGAGGGAAGAAAGGGCACTAGACTGACAAGGTACTACACAAAAGGACCAACAGCAGGACCTGTCTGGAAATTAAACAAACAAAAAAAGCCTGAGGAGCACAGCTGAAGGGACACACCAGTTTCGAAGCCATCACTCACGGGGCGCAGTTCCCTCCACTGCGCGGGCAGAATTAAAAGCCGAGGAAAGCCCAAGGGGTTCCTGCTCCCGCGAGGTTTCTGCGGGACGCGCACCCGCGGCGCCTTCCCCGCTACGGGACGGGACCACCCTGAGAGCAGTGCGGCCCCGCAGCCCCGGAACGCTCNGCAGCCCATGGCGGGGCCGGCGGGCTCTGCAGCGGCTCCCGACAGCCGGGCCGGGTCGGGTCGGGTCGGGGCGCGGCGCGGCCGCCGGGCAGCACCGACCTACAGAACGGGGGGGCGGCCCCGGCGGTGGAGCCTTAAACACTCCCCCGCCGCTCAGCCCGGGCCACCGCCGTGGCTGTCCCTGCCCCGGGGCGGATTTCTGCGCTGAGTGAGGATGCCACAAGGTGTGAGTGGCAGCAGGCGAGGAGGGACTGCAGGTCCGTGTGCCCCAGAGTTTAACCATGGGGGTGTGCACGTAAACCTAGCTAGCAAGCTTTGAGCCGCGTTAGCACCGATTACAGGAGATCCACAGCCCGGGTAAGAGGGTCCAAGGCTGGACAGGGGTATTAGACGGACTTAGAGGCCACACCGACGTCTGGCAGTCCGTGAATGTGGCTGAGTTTCTGAACCTGAGACTGAGGGTGTGGGGTTTCTGTAGGGAACCCCAGTCCGGCCCCGGGGAGAGGAGCAGCAGGGCTGGGTTATCTGCGCTGACTGTATGCGGTATGAGCATCCCGCGGGGTGTGCTCGTACACGCACAGCAGCTGCAGCCTCGCTGCCAGCCCGCCCGGCACACAGGAACAGCTGCAGGATTCATCTGTGGGACTGGGAGGGACAGACCCCTGGGGTCTCAGCAACGCGGAGGCAAAAAAGGAATCCCTGGTTTGCAGAGTCCTCTGCGTTCAGCAGCCACCTGTAAAATCCTTACCATCAACCTGAAAGGTAAAATAAAGATAATCTTTTTATCTTTGCATATAGGCAAGTCAGCAAATGTCCCGGAAAGTCGAGGTAGCCTAAAAACTTCCCATAGAGTAAGAATGACAAATCTTTCCCACATGTTTGCTTGAATAAGCAGTTAATGTATTTATTGCACCTAAGACAAATTTAAATTAATCACGCATTCTTCTAAATGAACATTTTTTATCCACCCAGAAATTTATCCAGACAAATCATATTGTCTTTGGACATTTGTCCAGTGTTTGTGAGGTCCCACAGCCAAGGTAGAGCAGTAGCAATAACTCCAATAACTTCTGCAATAGTTTCTGCTTCCTCAGTTTGAGTTAATTTTCAGGATGCTTTAAAAAAAATAATAGAAAAAAAATCCAGTGTAGGGTCTATAGATTTCTATGACACACTAGACACTGAAATGCTGGTAACTTTAGGATTAGCAAAACATGCTGTGTGACAACAAAAGCAAAAGTTCAACAAAGGGCTGAGCAAATTAAAAATTCATTTCAGAAATATTTAACATTCATGCTGCTGGTGTGAAATCCTGACTGCTGAGGTGGGAGCAAGGTCAGTTCCCTACACAGCACGTGGGAATTCCCTGTACAGCACAGATGAAGACACCCAGGCATCCCACTGCTCTGTTGCCACAGGTAGGAAGTAGTAGTGCCTGTGACTGTGAAGGAGTACTGACAGCTGAGGAAGCCTGACATGCCAGGAAACACACCTGACATCCCACCTTTCTTCTGTGATCTTTCAGCGACCAAAGTAAGGAGGATGGGCCACGAGGACAGGCTCATCAAACACTGGGCATTGAGGAAAATAAAAAAGGGAAGGCTACATTCAGTTCATTCTCTTGCCTGCAGAGCTTTTACCTGCTTCCCTCCCTGTCCTAACCAAAGGGTGAGTTGTGCAGAGTGCACCAACCATCCAGCTTAAACAGCAGAGAAAGGAATTTCTCGCTATAAGGACAGACACGACACACAATAGCGGCTCCAAGGGTCAATAAGCAAAGATCTTGTTTATTACAAGCACATCTATTTTATAGCAATTTTTAACATTCGCGTTACATGTCTATTGGTTATTAACATTCGTGTTACATGTCTACAGGTTCTCAAGCAATTAAACACAATTCTCATTGGTTGTTAATAGCTTGCACACATTCATCAAAACAATATTGTACATTCTTTTCTTGTGGTTATCACATCCTCTTTCTGCTAGGGTACAAGCTAAGGTCAACATCTGGCTAGCTGTCAGTTCCCACGTGTCCCCCTTTTTTGTTTTTCAGCAATGAATGCAGTTTATGGTCCTCTGCAGGGCCCTTTGTAGACAAGAAAAACATGGCACAAGGCATAAAACAAAAAGGATTACAAGAAACACCATGCACCCCATTTTTACCAAATTTTTAACCCATTTGGCAAGTCACCAGTTGCCAAACTAGGTGTTACTTGCCAAATCTTTAATGCATTCGGCAAGTTGCCAAACAAGGTGTTACTTGCAACTTTTTGATGTTTGCAAACACTGATCTGGAATGGTCAGAAAGATTCATACAACATATACCTTCAAAGTCTTCACCCATAACCATGTGCTAATAACAAAAATCAGTGGCTGCTCAGTTTTGCAAAGTGGCATGTCTAATTGAATCAACATTATTTAGCAATCCTGATAAAGCAAGCAAAGCAGCATTAGTTTGCTTAGCAAGCCAGCAACCTAACTTATCTAATAATCCTAACACTTCTCTAGATGCTACCCCTAGAGCAAGAGGGGAAACTAAGATGCATCTTTCTAAATTCGAAAAATCAGGAGTGTCATCACAACCTTTGTCAAATCTGTGTAAAGATTGTCTACTGGGGGTTACGTGTGCATAATTCATTATCATGGTTGGATTCAGGGTGAGCATAGTAAGGTGGCCAATAGTGCATTGTCCACCAACAGCACAAGAGGATAATGTGGGCCAAGCAGAATCTCCGCAAATTAAGAATACTCCTCGAGGCAATTTGTTGAGAAATGTATCTGATGAGGCTTGATAATATGAAGAATTGTCAGTAGTTAAACTTGTCCAATATTTTGGGTGACCCATTTAGTATGAGGGGCCATTCTTACACACAAAGCATGGGCAAGGGTTACCGACACGTTTCCTTTAGGCGTTGGGGGTAACATGACGGATCCTCGCTGTATCAAAAACAACAGGGTACAGCACAGGATTATTTGCTCAAGCTTGCTTCTTGACTTCCTGCTGAATCCGTTGTTGCAGATCTGGGTGCACACACCAAGCAGGTACCCACCATTCACCAGTATCTATGGAGACGCAAACATATCTATGCCCTCAAGTGATGAGGTCCCACGGACCTTCCCATTTGTTGGTGATTAGATTGCATACCCATACTTTTGCTGGGGGATGGTGCACCTCACTTGTCGACTGTAATGAAAAAAATGGTTCAAAATAACAGGATTACTGGAATTTTGTGATACAGTTAAGTTGTTAATTAGGTATACAGCTTTCACCAATCTACTCTGTGGGGTTTGACCACACATTCCCCCTTTCTGTTTTTCTAACGTGTGGTTAAGGGCAGAGTGAGCACATTCAATAATAGCTTGACCAGTAGGGAATGAGGAATACCAAATTTGTGGGTCACACCCCACAGCTGGAGAAAGGACCAGGCATGTGAAGAGGCATTGGCAGGACCATTGTCTGTTTTTATGGAGGAGGGCACGCCTAAAGCTGCAAAAGCAAGTTGCCAGTGTGCAACAACTTCATGGCTCTTTTCTCCGGCATGTGCAGAGGCCCTCATGGCAGATGAAAAGGTATCAATACATACGTGTACATATTTAAGTCGACCAAATTCAGGTACATGAGTAATGTCTGTTTGCCACAGCTGCAAGGCCTGCAACCCTCTGGGGTTGACGCCGATGGGCAAGGGCGTGGCAAATCCTTGGCAATCAGCACAAGAGGCAATAATATCACAAGCCCCAGTAGCTGTCAAATCAAATTGTTTTTGCAAAGTGCATGCATTTTGATGAAAAAAGTCATGAGAGATTTGGGCTTGTGTCAACCTGTTTGGCCGGGGTGCTACCCACGCAGGGTTGGCTAGTGCATCAGCTCTTGCATCACCCTAAGATATAAATCCTGGTAAATTAGTGTGGCTTCTGATACATAAAATGTAATATGGCTTTGTCTGAATTTGAATTAAGTGCCACAAAGATTTAAGTAAAGAAAAAAGGGCAGCGTTACTCACTTCCTTCAAAAGTGAACAGTCCAATCATTGCGTAATGTCTGCAACATACACAGAATCAGTAACAACATTTAACGATACATGAGGGAAACAATTGAATGCCATAGTCCCAGCTCTCAATTCTACTAATTGAGCAGATCCATATTCATGATTTTGCATCGTTTGCCACTCAGATTCATCTTTCCATACAGTAATGGCCTTTCCCGTTTTCCCTGATCCATCAGTGAAAATGGCAAGTCCTTTCAGTGGCACACAACTGCTTTTTGATGGCAAAGAAAAGGTGGTTGACATTGCTAATTGCAGGAGTTTGTGACTGGGCATGTGATAGGTGATTTGCTCTGTGTAACTTTGCAATGCGCTTTGCAAAAAGGCATTGTGCCCATAAGACCACTCAAAATAATCCTGTTGAATGGGAAGCACAATTTTGGCATTGAAGGTCTTTGGCCATCAGCTGCAGACATCTTTGCCAGCATTTGATGATTAACTAATAGTTAACTCTCAGATATGGAGGGTGCTGTTTTCTTTGGCTGATGAGGTAAAAAGACCCATTCCAATACTGTTGTGGTTTAAAGGACAACAACTTTTTTTTCTCCTTCCTGGGGGGGTTTCTTTGTTTTCCTACTTCCGCCGGGACAGTTTCCAGCAGAGGTGAGGAGCCCACGGATTGGCTAGTTTTAAGATGGGCACTTCATGTAGCCACTTGAAATTAGAGGCGTCTTTGCGAAGCTTACTTTTTTTTTTTAGGAGCGGGAAGTTGGAAGCTCTCTTCGACTTCCGTCCGTCCGCGTGGAAGGTAACTCCGGCATGGCCCCGGCCGGCCGCTCTGGGGCCGTGCCGGGGCTGCGGCCGAGGGCCCTGCTGGGTTCCCCCCCACCCCCTCCCCTACCTCGGGCAGTGCTGCTGTTGCTCTGAGGTTGTTTTTGCTTCCCCCTCCCTGCCTGAGGGAGAGGAGAATGGAACTCCAGAAGGGGGCTCCCGGCCCTCCCCTCTCCCGGGCTGGGCTTCCCCCCCCCTCCCCCCCAACGGAGAGAGAGAGAGAGAGAGAGAGATCAGCCTGCGGTTACCGGGATTTGAGCCAGAGAAGAAGGCTTCAGAAGCTCCTAAGTCAATGAGAAAAAAAGTTAAAGACTAAAGGAGGGGAGAAAGAAGAGATGCCTTTAAGCTGAAAATCTTTTGTAAAGCCATGGTGATGAACTGCTCCTTGTAACTCACGGAATACCTTGGGGGAGATGCAGTGAAGGTTCTGCTTGTAACCTGAGCAAAGGCACTTAGTTCTAAAGCAAGCTGAAGCAGTTGTGACACCGTGCGAATTTGACCAGAGGGAGAGAAAGATGGGGGACCAGGCTGCAGAGATGAGCGATGAGAGTCTCTTGCCCTCGGGGATAGAAGAAGAGGACCTCTTGTTCCAGGAATGAGAAACCTTGCTTCCAGAGAGAGAAGACCTTTGCTTTCCTACCAGGACAACTCATCCTTAAAACTCCACCCCATAGTATACGAATGAGCCCTTGGATGACAGTTGTGGGAAAAGCTGTAACCAGGGGAAGAGACTTGTGTCACATGTGAACTAATATCCTTTCTGGGCGGGAGTTCACGGTGACATGAACTCCACGAGAGACTTGTGTTTTCTTGTGGGAAAAATCTCCATGGTGAGACAAGAGAGACTCTTCTTCCAATTGGACTGATGAAAGCCTATTTTAAGAGTGGTAAATTGACCAGGGGTTTTCTAAGTTTGTTTCTCTGTGTTGTTGGTGAGAAGGATGGTGGTAAAGGAAGATAAATGAGGTGGGAGAAAGGAACCATCATGGGTGAGGGGCTGGGGGGAGGAAGAAGAAACCACCTGGGGGTTGATTTTGATTCTGTTGTTTTTTGTTAATAAACTATTTTTATCTTTGAAGTTTAGGCCTGTTTTGCATTTCTCTTAATCCTTATTCTCATAAAACCACTACACTACACTCTCGCCTGGTGTGAGCAGGCGAGCAGGTGAATGTGAAACCACTACATTTAAATGGTGTTTCTGCCTGGTTTCGAACAAACCCATGACAAATACATGCAAAGGATCAGACCACTGCCAATCCCACTGGCCAATAATACCTGTAGGGTGAAAATCGGGTGACAATAAACACTTCAATATCAACGCAAAGGTCCACTCACACCTGACGATTTGTAATTGCCCACTCAACTTGCTACAAAGCTTGCTTGGCTTCTGTATTTAGCTGTTGTGGCAAAGCCAAATCAGGGTCACCCTTAAGAATATCAAACAGAGGAGATAGCTATGCAATGGTTAAGCCTAAATAAGGTCAGATCCAATTTATATTGCCTAAAAGTTTCTCTGCATCATTTAAGGTACAAACTGATTTTTTAAATTGAATATTTTGTGGATGTATTGTTTGTTCCAAAATTTTAACTCCTGAGTATTTCCAAGGGGGTTGTTGTAGCTTCTCAGGAGCTACTTGCAAGCAATAATTCTGCAAGGCTTCAACCAAATAAGGTTTGATCATTGACACGTCTTGTGGTGTGAACGTTGCTATCAGTATATCATCCATATAGTGATAGCAATAGGCTTCAGGGAACTGTTCCCTAATTGTCGGCAAGGCCTGTGCAACATACTATTGACAAATGGTCAGGCTATTTTTCATACCCTGTGACAACTCTTTCCATTGATATCAGTTTACAGGTTCAGCATTATTAACAGATGGTACAGTAAATGCAAATTTTGGCATATCATTTGAGTGCAGTGGAATAGTAAAAAAACATCTTTAAAATCAACAATTAGTATGTCCCATTTAGCAGGTATCATTGTGGGGGATGGTGTTCCAGGCTGCAAAGCATTCACACTTCACATTATGGCATTAATTCAGTGTAAATCATGGCGTAACCTCCATTTTCCTGATTTCTTTTTAATTACAAACACAAGTGTGTTCCAAGGGCTAGTAGATGGTTCCATGCGCCCTTGTTGTAATTGCTCTTGAACTAATTGGTGAAGGGCAGTCAGTTTTTCATGTGTCAGGGGCCCCTGATCAACCCACACAGGTTGTTCTGTGAGCCACTGCAAACGTAGTGTAGGGTACTTTGCGCTCTTCTGCACAGCGGCCCCAACTAAAAATCCGTTCCTATGCAAGAGCATCTCATCCCCAAAGGTTAAGCGGTGCTGCAGTAACATAAGGACCGATTGTGGCAGTCTGTCCCTCTGGATTCTTGATTAACACTGGCTTGCTGCTTATCTGATTTTGTGTGACCCCTCCAAGGCCAGCAACAGCAGTTCCAACAGGTGTGGAGGCCTATGAGGGCATTGACACATTAGTCAAAATGATAGTGACATCAGCTCCTGTATCAACGAGTCCTTTTACCTCTATGTGTGGTGGAACTACTCCTTACATATTTAATGTACCATTTGCGGCCTTTGGCTCGAGATGTCTTGTGTCCAATAAACTTGCTGTTACCCTGTTGATCGAAATCCTTGGTTTCCTCATAGCTTAAAGTCCGCTTTGGAAGCACAAGACTTAAAAGAAACAAGTTGAGTAATACAAGTTTGTGCAGGTATAGTAACAGGGCAAAAGGGCGTGGACATCATAGCATGTATTTGGCCTGTATAATTGGCATCAATAACTCCCGGATGCACAAAAATACCTTGCAAGGTTGCACATGATCTTCCTACTAACAATGCACTCAGCCCACGCCCTATTGGTCCATGGGCCTCTAAAGGCACTTTATGTATCCTTAGTGACCATAGTTACTGGGATAGCGGTAGAAACATCCATGCCAGTTGATCCTCTTGTCTGTGCAGAGAGGAGGTTGCACAAATCTGGTTTGCGTACGCTCCTTTGGGGTGTACGCAAATGGGGAAACATTTGTGCCTGTGGGGACACCATCTGGGGAAGTGCTTGTGTCCACAGGCACTTCCTTTTCAGGCTCTTCTTCCCATTTCCCTGTTCCTTGAGCAACGGTCCATTAACATGAAATTTAGAATGACACTGCTTTGCAAAATGGCCTGGTTTTCTGCATCGATTACAGTTGTATATTATGGGTGCTCCTTTTGGGTTTTTTGGTTGCTTGTTACGAGGACAATTAACCTTCAAATGGCCCTGCTGCCCACAGCTATAGCAGTAGTTGTGTTACATTTAGTGCTGCTGCAAGGGCATCTGCAAGCGTGGCCATTTGATAAGATATGGTGGCCACCCTGGAGCAAGCAGTAAACATTTAATTGAGCGTGGGATTTTCTTTGGGCAGTAAATCAATAGCTCTTCTACAGTCCTCATTAGCATTGTCTTTTGCTAACTGTAAAATTAGCTGATTTTTTGCATCCCAGTTTCCAATTTGGTTTTCCATAGCATCTTGAAGGTGTTCAATAAACTGCATGTATGGTTCTTGGGGCCCTAGTTTGATGGTCACATACCTTTGTGATGGTGTAGACAAGCTTGCAACCTTCAAAAGGGCTTGCATTCCTAGGTCATGGGACTGAGCTAGCACAAGAGGGTGCAAATGAGCTTGCAATTGTGGGTCATCAACAGGGGGTAAGCCCAGTAACTGCGGCAAACCCGCTCCAAATCGAGGTTCATTTTGTGGCACCTTGAGATTTACCAGTGACTTTTCCTCAGCCAATTGCCGCCAGACTGTTTCAAACATCATATATTGAATGGGAGAGCAAAGCAGTTTCACTATTTGTTTCATGTCAAATGGGGTTAACTCCTCTGCAGCTAGGAATGCAAGCGTTCTAACTAGGCTGGAGATGATAACCCATGTTTTGCAGATAGCTGGTGTAGTTCTGAAAGGATTTGCCAGTTAAATGGGGCGTCAGGCACTTGCCCTCTGCCTCTATTCATGGGAAATGCTTTAATGACCACTTCATTGCTCATTTGGCTGTTCGCAGCAGGAACATGCCAGGGGCCAGGAATACATTCTGCCATTTCATAGTCTCCATTAACAATTGCTGTATGCTTCATATGTTTCCAAAAGCTAATTGGATCATAAGCTGACACAGCTACAGAAATTGGTTGAAAGGTAGGAACATCCTCTGGGGTGGGTGCAGAAGGGCTCTCCCATGCTTGATTCTCGCAAGTTTATTAACAGGGGAGGCTCTCTAGGTTGTTTAGGTCTGACCAGTGGAACAGGCATGTCTATGAAAGTGGGCTCTGGAGGAGCCATGGGCATGGGTTCATCTTCACCCTCGCTCCATGCATCCGTAGGCAAGGGAGGATACAGCAGATTTGTGGGAGCGGGAGGAGTAGGACACAGAACTGGAGGGGTTGTGGATGGCATACAAACAGGCAGCGCTACGCTGGGTCCGTGAGCAAGCTCGGCCTGAGTTCCGGCTTGCAGCTTGCCACCGGGCTTATCTGTTTGCACCAGTGCCAAACGGCCCGTACCCTCCCTTTGACCCTCCATCCTGCTCTGACTGTTTGTCGCTGCAGATTCTTGTAATTCTGTATCCTGTCCCTTTTTAACCACTTTTAAGGTTTCTAGCAAGAACTGCCACGCGGTCATTAAGTTTTTGGCAGTCTCATCACCCTGAGACACAGAGTCAAAAATAAACTGTCCGACTTTCTCCAAGGCTTTTACACTAAAAGTATTCTCAGAGGGAGCTTCCAAGCCTTGGCTTTTGCACCACAATAATAAGGCCTTTAACATATGCCTATTGTACTTAATACCATGTCTGTCTAGCATAAGTACCCAAACGTTCAAAATTGCCTTTTCTTCTTGGGATCCGTGTGCTCCCATTGTCCCCAGAGGCTCACCTCAAGGGTTGTAGGTCTGGACTCCGACAGCTCTCCATGCTGCTTGTCTTCCGCTGGGCTCTGTCCTGGCTGCTCTCCTCCTCGTGTTAAAAACAGGAAGCGAACTCCCAAATGCAGTGATTTCAGCAGATTTTATTGCACAGCCTGAAGCAAGGGGGCTGCAGGACGAGCGCATGCCGGTGTCAGCGGGAAGCAGAGCAGGAGCTCCCCGGGCAGCGCCAATCGCTGGTGCCGCTGAGCCAGCACTGGGTCCTCTTCTTGGGGCAGAAGCGATCTCTCGATGTTCATTCTTCATGGGTATGATGAGCAGGACCCTGGGCTACCTTGGATGCCCCTTTTCATACAGTTTTTAGTCTATTTTGATTGGTCCCTATTTTGGATCCTTCATTTACATGAAGGGTAAGTCACTGATTGGTCCTTTAGGGCTTCTTGAAGCCCTATTGGTTATCTATTGTTACTTCATTTTGATGACATCAATCTCAGAACATTCAGGAGGACTTGTTTGGGCTTGTTCGTCTAGGGTGGTTCCACATGGAAGGCAAGTACTGTATATTTTTACAGATGCTTTTTTTTGGTTTTAGGGGTTATTACAATTCACTGCAATTTATTAACTACAACCCTTTTAACAATACAATAACAAAACTTTCTAACAGTACATGCATTACCAACATAACAGTTTTTAACTATCTAACAGTATTACCATTAACAGTATAACAATTGCCAACTCATTTTTGACACTCGCAGCCTTCCAAAGAGCGGCCGAATCACGTCAGGGGTCACCAATGTCGCTGAAAGGACGGACATGACACACAATAGCGGCTCCAAGGGTCAATAAGCAAAGATCCGGTTTATTACAAGCGCATCTATTTTATAGCAATTCTTAACATTCATGTTACATGTTATCAAGCAATTAAACACTATTCCCATTGGTTGTTAATAACTTGTGCACATTCATCAAAACATTAGTGTACGTTCTTTTCATGCAGTTACCACATCTTCCTTCTGCTAGGGTGCAAGCTAATCCCGTCAAGGTCAACTTCTGTGAGGCCTTGGGCTAGCTGTCGGTTCCCACAGGAATTAAAGCTTTACAAGGCCAGAGAGAGGGAACATGCGTCAGAGTGCATTGGCAGCAAGGCTCACCGGGGCGGCCTGTACGTCTCGTTCTGTAACAGGCCTTGGATAGGATACAGAAATAAAAATGAGAGCCCAAGGGCCATTTGGCAGGTGACTCCCACAATCACTAAATAAAAATGTCATGGTCTTCCCACCTCCTGTGTGAAGGAGGAGTTGCACGTTTTCAGCAGGTAGACTGGACATAACAGAGCCAGTCTTGGAGCTGGGCACAGGCAGAGCCACACCGGGACATGGCTGCACCTCTGCATTTCAGCTGGATTGCCATGGACCAGGCCAGGCTTGGACAACATGTGTTCTCTGCAGAGCATTCAGCACAAACACATTCCCCCGGGATAACTGCAAGCTGCCTCTCTGCCACTGTCCTGCCTTCCGGAAGCACAGGATTGTACGGAACTTGTACAGAGTCCCAGAGAAATTCCTGCAAGTTATCCAGTGGCTGCAGCACGATGTTGCCAGATAAAAATCCTTGGTAGGTTTTCCATCCCATCCCTTGCCCTTGGCAGGGCACCTTTCCACAGACCCTCTGCCATCTCTAATCAGAACAACTCTGGTACTGCCCCAAAGGAAGTCAGTACCAAAGCAGCTAAAAAAACCCCCAAAAACCCCTTTAACAGCAAATGAACTAAACAATTATATTGAACTAGTTATTTTTAGAAAGGCAAACTATTTTATTCAGGAATACAAATTGGGAAATTAAATATAAACTATGAGTATTCGGGGATAGCTGTATATCCAGAGGTAAAGCAACAAATACCTATGACTTCTTATATACAATCAGCAATACACTTCCAAAAGCAAACTTCATAAAGATTTCTCTAAGGCCCTGACAATTTCTAAGTTCTGCAGGCCAGTACTATATGAGCAAACTTGTTGTGCTTATTCCAGAGCTCATTAGCTGTTAAAATTTTTGAATATTTTAGATATCATTCCTACTGCAGCTATTAAATTTATATCTATTTTCTGATAGTCCCAAATCCTGGAACTTCCCAAATCACAGTGACTTTTCAAAACATTATGTTAATGAAGAGTTTTCTTTTGTGTGACTTCTTTTCTCAGCTCTTTGGCTATTCTGTACAGATCGACCAATACCTAAACAAGTAATAAAAGATTCTAAATTGTTTATTGTGTCAAGTAATTCAGGCCAAATGTTTCACTGATCCAATTATTTGTAGCTCCATTGAAGGCTGTTCTTTGATGCTGATTTATGAACTGCAAAGCGCTTCTGAAACAGTTATTTTATTTTTGCCTTGGATAGCATTGACCTTGAAACTTAGCTCCTAGTACACGCCTTGTAATTTCCTGGAAAGGAGGCAATCTGAAGCTTTTCTCATCAAACTAATTACTATCTTTAGAAGTCTACCCCTGTGGATTTCTGCACAACTTGGACCTTAGAAAATGCAGTTTCTCATTGTACTGGCACTGGATTTAAGCTCGTTACACACATAGGTATACAAATGTATGTATTTATACAGGTATATATTTATGTATGTGCATACACACGTACTTCTTAGCATGCTTTTACTGGCTGAAAATCTATCCAGGTCTGCAGATATCCAGGTATTTACAACAGACGGTATTTAACCTCAAGGTTTTCCCTGTTCCCTAACAAGATAACCTTTCTGCACTTGACCTGTTTACCTCCATAACTCCTTTCTTTCTTTCCATCCTTTCTCATAGTAAAGCTGCTGCAAGGGTGGCCGAGGAGAGGTTTTAATTCAGATCTAGTGGACCTGTGCCTTACTGGGATTCTAAATTCCCAGTGATCTGAAACAAAGAGCTGCATTTGTCTGCCTGACAATACAGGGGATAGTTCGGTGCATGACCCTGTGAAAATCAGATGAACATGCTTGCATTTGCTGTAAATGCAATGATTATCAGAGAACACAGTCTGTCACTTTTAATAGCCCTGATGTGCAAAACTAGAGAATAATGGCTGCAGGTGTTCACACAACATTGTTGTGCAATTGTGCGGAGATTGACCAGACTATAAATCAAAGCAAGACTGTATTTTTGCATTTTTGCATGCTATAAAAAGAATACGTTCTGTTCATATTGGTAAAATATATAGGTCTAGCTTGTCAAAAGATCAGTCTTCTTTTTTGACTTGAATCTCATCATTCAGGGTTAGCATGTGACCTGTGGCACCTGAAGAATGGCTATAGACCTGCTGTACCTCTTGCAGTGGCTTTAGCAGAGGTTACAACTTGAAATCCCCCCCCAGCCACACCACACATTTTCTGGAGCTTTTGTGGTAACGGGTCAGTACTTGTTACCATCTCAAGCACCTGGCAGGTCTGACAAGGAGCAAGTCCTGAATTTTTCATATTGCCCACTGACGCTCAGGGGAAGGGGCTAAGCAGGGGTACAGCTTCAGATGTTCCTTTGCATCCCTGGATGCCAGAGTGATCCCCACTTTCTCTCGAGATCAGCAGCACTGCCACTTTAGCTTTATAAAGAACTCAGAAGTTAAGAGAATTTAACAGAATGATCCATCCCAGGCTGTACCATAGGGTGCCCATGTACTTCTCATTTTTCAGACTTCAGAATGATTTTTTTCTCTATTCTTTTTTCTTCTATTTCTTTTTTCCAACCTTTTCTCTCAGTTAACTATACACTGTCTACAACAGCATGAGTAATTAGCACACATATCTGTTTTCTTTCCTCATTTTACTGTTGATTGGATTTTCTGATGACTAATGAGAAAAGCTGATTATATTATTACCACTGCATTTGTAGTCTTTGGCAGTGCTTGGGGTTCTGTACTACAAGAAGTTGCTCTGTGAGTTCTCTGCAAAAAGCCATGCTGCAGGGATGAGCCCACATCTGCAGCATGTCCAGTGCTGACTCCTTGCAGCCAAACTGCTGCAAGAGACCCCACGGGTGATCCTGGCCAGCTGCAGCTGTGAGGACAAACACATGAACTTGCTTGTCTGTCCTCAGGTATCTGTAGCCCTGCCACCGTGGCTTGTTTGCTGATGCACTGGCACAGGTGTCAGTGCTGCCTCAGGAGATTCCCCAACTTCCCTTTTCTAGATACATTGAGTTGGTTTCATTCACCCAAAATGATGAAGTTGCTTTCTAATTTTTTGGGGCAGGTCAGTGTTCCATCTGTGACTTTTCTGGCAATGCTCTCACTCTCCTAAATCATACCTCTAACTGGTGCTTTCTTACAGAACCTTGTCAGCATTTTAGTGGTGAAAAGGGGTGAAAGAACTTCAAGACCACTGCTCTCTGGCTTAAGTTCTTTCTCTCTGTTGGAAACCCTGCTCCTGCCCTCTCAGTAGGCAAGCAGAGAGTTAGGCCAGGGTGAGGAGTGGTCCTGCTTTTCCCAAGTACTCTTCATTCCCTGCATGCTCATCTTCACTTCCAAACTGAGCACCAGCCAGCAGCGCCCCTGAGCCAGTGTATAAGCAGTAAGACCTGACTCAGCCTGACAAGGAGCTGACCTCCCTGGCTGAGCATGGTGGGGCAGGCAGCGGGCTGGATGAGACCACAGTGCCTGCTGTTAGTGTCAGCAAAAGAACACTGCTTTTCCTGAGGTTGCCAGCTGCTCCCTGGGTCACTGCATCTTGAGACCTGTTTGGTGGAGATGGAGACATTGTCTGCTGCTTCCCTGCCTCTCTTCTATTTCTGTTGTATCATGGCCTCCTTGTGGAGGGGAGCTCACGATCCCTGAGGGTGCCTGAGTGCAAAACTCTCCCTGATGTGCCTTCTCCCATCCCTTAATTCTCAAACAGCTGCTGTCAAGGCCCATCCACTCCCACCTGCTGTATTTAACAAAACAGTGACTGTATAATATTGTTTAAGGAATTTTAGTGGGGCCAAAATATTTTCTTTCTTCTAGTGTAATTTTCTTTTTATTTAGACTGGCCCTTTGTCTTTATAAAGGACATTTTATGGACCACAGGCCCCCCAGGAGAAGCCTTCACAGAAGGGAGACTTGGAGGGTGAGAGAGAATAATGCCCATTTCTGCATGTATTCCCACCACCCTCAACCCAATCCTTATTCCACCTAGGTTTAGGGGCAGACTTTGGGGTCCAATGCCAAGAGTGTCTGTCAGAAGGTTCCTTCAGAAATGCAGAGATTTTTTAAAAGCACATTACTGGAAAGAACTAGTTTAATAACCTGCTAAGGAAGGTTGTTCTCTCCTAACGGGAGTGGAGGTTGTGAGGGTACCCTTGGAAACAGCTCCCTCTCCCGGAGCCACGCATGGCTCCCACATCTTGCAAGGTGACATAAGACCCGGAATAGTCAAAAGGAATGGCACCAAGGACTTCAGGAGGCCCACTGAGCTTTATACTCCCTTGACAGTAATTTCAACAAGAACAAAAGATGAATGTTTCACCAGATCACAACCAACCGAATAAAAGTATAAAGAGTTAAAAGCAAAGCCACAGTTTGACAGGGAATAACAGCAATGCACCTGAGGATTGGGACAAGGGGGGAAAGAGGAACAAGGAAAGAAAGAGACATAGGAATGGAGTTTACTTTTCAGTTGCTAAAGAAAAATTTGAAGTATACTTCAGAAATTATTTAATCATACTCTGTAAAGGGATAGAAATTATTTTGTTTCAATAAAAGAAATTGGACTACAGAGACACATCAAAATGTAATATATTATTTATATACTACATGTATAATTTATGTGCTTAACATAGACATTATTCCCAGAGAACATTACGTTTAGAGACTGTCAGAGTGTCACTTTCAATATTTCAGCTCCACTTAAGTTTGGTAACATTTTTTCAAACATACCTTTGTCTCAGTGTTAGTTTAGATGTTAATTCAGGTGCTTACTGATCTGTCCAAACGTAAGATTTTGTGTTACCCAGAAAAAAATGTTTGGGATGAAGGTTTGCATTTTGACCAAAGGCTGCCTGTCACTAAGAAGGCTATCCTGTTGGAAATACTTTGGTTATGTCTGTGATCATACACTAGAAGAAGTTAGACTGAGTTCAGAGGAAGCCACCAAGATGATTAGACGGGTGGAGCACCTCTCCTAAGAGGAAAAGCTGAGACAATTGGGATTGTTCAGTCTGGAAAAGAGAAGGCTTTGGGATGACCTGATTGTGGCCTTCCAGTACCTGAAGGGAACCTACAGGAAAAATGGAGAGGGACTTTTTTTTTTACAAGAGCATGTAGTTGTAGTGACAGGAGAAAGGAGAATGGCTTCAAACAGAAAGAGAGTAGGTTTAGGTTAGATATTGGGAGGAAGCTCTTTACTGTGAGGGTGGTGAAGACACTGATACAGGTGCTGTGGATGCCCCCCAGTCCCTGTGAGGTGTTCAGGGCCAGGTGGGATGGGGCTCTGAGCGACCCGGTCTACCGGAAGATGGCATGGCAGCAGGGCTGGAACTAGATAAGCTTCAAGGACCCTAGGCCATTCTGCGACTCCATGATGGGAAGCTCAGGCCGCTACGGCTCTTCCCTCATCAGCAACTGAAACCTTCCGCGACGCTGCCATGTGAAACGCGTTTAAAACCGCTACGCGGAACGAGGGAGGCAGCGGGGATGGACAAGGGCGGGAGTCAGCAGCCGCACAGAGACACCTGCCGAGCCCGCCCGGCAGCTGAGTCCACTCCGCAGCCGAGCCCTCAGCCGGGCCCGCCCCTCAGCCGAGCCCGCCCCTCGCCCAAGCCCCGCCCACACCACG